>JAAMXJ010000260.1:0-84815 GCA_019693375.1 Asterochloris erici | reverse complement strand
CTCCCTCCCCCAACCCCACCACCACAGCCCTGACTGTTTGCAGCTTTCACAAGATGCCAGCCAGGAAGGCACCTCTGCCTCATGCAGGCTGTGCTCAGCACTACAGAGGCCGATGTGAGGAAGGATCTGGCCCAGAGTGGGAGCCAGGCCCAGCCATCCCTACTGAGCTTGCGGACTGCCACGCGCCATCCAGACCAGGCGCTTCAGGATGCAGCCCTGGTCCTGGAAGCTGCACAGGGAGTCCTGTCTGGTGGGCCCTGAATGTCCACAGCCTGCTCTACCTCCTGCCAGGGCACTGCTCCATGGCGGCAGACTGGTCCTCTGAGCCTGCAGGCAGGACAACAGCACCAGATCACCAAACCTGCCTGCACAAGAACAAGGTGGCCCACCAGTCAAGCCTGCAGTCAGGCTGAGCAACCCAGTTTGAGCAATCCACCCACACAGCGGAATGCCCTTCTGTCTGCCTGTGCAGGTACTGCCAGTAAAGTGCAGCAGGTGACAGTGGGCCTGTGCCTGGAGGCGCTTGCTGCCACAGGAGTTCTGGCACCAGATGCCATGCAGGGCCTGCAGAGAGCTGCAGCAGACCTGGACTTGCTGCGCCACCTGCAGCAGCGTCTGGCTCAGGTGACCAATGCCAGCTATGCTTGTGAACAATACTTGACAGGTGTGAAAGCTGCCGAATCAGATGCAGGTGCTCGCCAGTGCCAAGCATGGCCTTGTGCTTGTCACCTGGGCAGTCGCTGCAGACTGAGGTGATCAACACCTCTGGTGCAGGCCACTGACTGCAGCTGGCTGCACTCCAGTATGGACCTGCTGGACCCCCTCCTTCACCGCATATCGGAGCAACCTGCTGAGGCTGCAAAGCTGCCTGCCCTCCTGGCAGCCTTTGGTGATGCACAGAGTCTTCTCAATTGTCAACCTCATGGGCAGACTGCCGAGGTACAGACCTCTGCATGCCTTCCAGGAAGAACAGCTGATGCACAAATGCCTGAAGAAGAGCTTTGTGAGCCTCCTGGGGCTACAGTGCCCTGCAGAGCAGCAGGTGTCACACAGTGCCTGTGTCCCGAGTCTGCCTCAATTTGACTGCTGTTTTGGCTGGGAGAAGGAATTCAGCTGCAGGGCCATTCTGGCATGTGCTACTAGGCTGTCTGTTGAAGCATGTCCCATTTGTAAACCTCACCTGCACAATCCTACATGCTTGCTTTTGCAGCGCGCAGTGCCTGTCCAGCCTCAAAGATTGCGTGCTGCACAGGCAGGACACAGCTGTCCATGCAGTTCTCCCTGTGGGCCTGCAGGTGGTGGATGAGCTGATAAAGACCAAGATGCAGGCGCACATCATTGGGCCAGTTGTGCAGGCGCTGGCCCTGCAGCTGCGGGGCCAGCTCAGCAAGCGGCAGCAGCCGCGTGCTGCTGCTGCTGAGCCTTGCAGCTATCTGCCCCTCCTGCGGATGCCTGTCGCTGAACTGCAGTCCGGCCCTTATGACATAAGGTGAGGTGGTGCAGCTTCAGTGTACCAAGTTATGCATTCCATTGCTGCATGCCTGTCACGCCTCTGGCTGTCACTGCTCCTGAGGCACAGCGGTACACAGAGGTCACACCTGATGGCTGAGCAGTTACCTGACCACGTTGCCTGCAGGGGCCTCATTGAGGAGCAGCTTGACATGGAGTTGCGCCCACAGAGGCTGGTGAGCTTTGGGAACTGGCTGGCAACCAGGCATCTCTACACCCTGGCAGAGCAAAAGCTGGGCCTCAGGCTCAACAGCGTTGCTCTGAATGCTGAGCTCAGCCTCCCCCCAGGTGTGCGGCAGCTGGCCAAGCCAGACAATTTTCAGCCCACGAGTCCGGCAGCGCATCAGCTACTCAAGTGGTTTTGAGGGGGCTGCATGGCCTTTGCTTCACCACAGCTTTACGTGAGCAGAGCAGGTGAAGTCATGTTTAAAAGGGCTTCAGTTCCTGCCCAACAGCATCACATTTGGCTGCTGCAGGCCAGCTTCTGACTTTGCTGCACGATGACATGGAAAGCACGCTACCAGATGTTGCCTTCCAACTCCACAGTAACGCCCTGGAGCTGCAAGTCCCCAGAGAAGCCATGCAGCCAGCCAGCCTTGGGATTGCGGAGATGCAGGCTGCCCTGCAGCTGCATGGGTGGGCACTTGTGCAGAATCTGGTGGCTGCAGTGCACCAGGTGCTGCACGCCAAGCTGCGGGCCCTGGCTGAGGTGAGGCAGTTGCAGCGCGCGGCTGCTGTGCCTTTGAGTCAGCTTGCTGTGTGACAGCATCACTGCTATATTTTGAGCAGCCTGTGCAGTACTGCAGAAGAAATGCAGCTTGCCTGCTGACACCATATACTCAGTTGTCAGCGCCTGCCTTTGTCACCGACCGAAAACCCTTACAAGCATTGCCATTCAGTGCCTGCCCAACAGGTCGATTTGTGTACAGGTGCCCACTGTGGCAGAGCTGGCCACGACAGTAACAGACAGCCTGTCCTGGCAATCCCTGCCCAAGCTGTCTCATGTGCATGCAGGTGCTGGAGGCGCCTGCTGTGGCAGAGCTGGCCAGGCAGGCAACACAAGCTGTGCAGGCAGCGCCACCAGACAGTCCTGCTCCGGCATCTCAGGTGTGGGGAGCACAACCCCACTCCCTGGGCTCCCTGGGCTCTGGCTCAGCGCTGGATGTGACTGTGTCGGGGGCCGAGCTGCGTCACCTGGCACAGACCTGCGTACATGAGGCTGAGTCGCAGAGGGATCAACTTTGCAGCATGGACTCCTCAGTGGGAGGTGGAAGCCTGCTGCAGGTCGTGCTGGATCTGCTACAAGGTGAAGCAATGGGAGGGACACCATGTCATGCTGTGGCTGCTGACCCTTGCTGCTGGACAGAAAGCTGCCCATCCCAGAGGGTTGGAGCCACAGCAACCTTGCATGGGGCGCAGTGTGGTGTGGGGCCTGGCATGTGGTGCAGCTGGGGCTGCGTGCAGTGCTGAACAGTGCTGTGAGCATGGTGCATGTCACACAGCAGGCTTTGCTGTCCTGGGGTGCTGGGCTGCTGGAAGTATCACACCAGGCATGCAGCCAAACATTTATGGTGCGACCTTGTGTTTCAGAGTGTGACCAGGTGTTTGACACACTCCAGTGCTGCTTGCAGTGCTAGGAAATGCTCTGGGGGTGGTGCAGGTCACGCAGCAGGCTTTGCTGTCCCTGGATGCTGATCTGTCGGACCTCCAGCAGCATTTTGGTGGCCAGGGCCAGACAGGCCCCTCATCAATGCCACAGACCCTGCGGGAGGCCGTTCATGACTGCATGGGAGAAGGTGAGCAGTGAGGCTCATGGTGCTGCAAGCAAAGCTGGCGGCGGTGCACTGGGCTGCTGCGCCCTGCCCGCTAGATGATGCATGTGTGCTAACACAGCCCCCGTGCAGGCAACAGACAATGGCTGGCCAGGGAGCACCTGCATGCTGCGCCCCTAGCGAAGTTGGGCCTGGCCCGCAGGCAACAGAAGGGAAGTGCTCCCGTACCACTAGGTGTCTTGTCCCCAACTTGCAACATGAGGTGCTGCACTGTCGTGACACCAAGTCTGCCCTGCAGGCAGCAGAGAGGATTTGCTGAAGCAGGTCACCCACGCTGCAACCCACGACCTGGTGACGCGTCCCCAGCTGGCTTCTCTGGCCCCTGCCCTGACGCTGCAGCTGGCACGATTAGAGTTGAAGCCTTCAGAAGCCAGGCTGCATGGCGATGGCGCTGCCTTTGGCCTGGCTTTTGCCCTCCAGGTACGCTGGGCTGCGAACCCAAACAAGCGTCGAGGTCATCACCACTACCACATGCCTACACTGTGGTCCTTCTGAGGCTGGCAGCATGCTACTCAGCCTGTTCGGGGCATGTGCTGAGGCAGCGCGCATCCTACACTGCAGGCCTTTCGGCAGAACGGGGACTTCAGCCGTCGCCATTGGTGGCGCCTCGCAGACATGCACCTGTCAGGCCATCACACACGCAGCGGGCCTCGACCAGCCGCCTCCCAGCAGCAGCTCAAGCCTGTTACAGGCCTCAAGCGTCTTGTGAGTTGGGCCGCGGGCACATCCGCAACCCAGAGCCAGCCCGCTACGTCGATGGCCAACCAGGAGTCCCTGCATGGCCATGGGTTGGCCTCTGGTCAGGGGGCGCAGCGGCTTGCAGCCCTACGTCAGACCCTTGAATGTTGTCAGCTTCTGCTTGCGTATTGAGACAAAAGGTGTGGTTTGAGAGCTAGGCTCCACAGCTAGCACTGCAAGTTGGCCAGCTGCCTTGATGCATCTTGATTTCTAACAAAAGTAACATGGAGCTACAACCTGCTGAGAAAGCAGCAAAGAGGCACAACTATCTAACATCCTGCAAATCACTTCTGCTGAGGGAGGCAGCCGCAAGATGTTTTGCAGGACAAGGGGTATGCCTGATCTGGACAGCAATATATGGCGTTTCGCGTTCAAGCACCATCCCTTGAGAGACAGGTGACCACCCGATTGCGGCCTGACATGCATGCAATGCTGTTGTAGTGCTTCATACGATGATGCCATGCCTGCCTTGCCGCAGGACCCTGATCTGCAAGGTGGCATGCTGCCCTGCGGGGTCCTGGAAGCAGCAGAGTAGGGGCAGAGCTGCACGTCAGCACCGAGCCTGTTGATGCCAAGCACGCAGACACCAGAGGGGATGCGCGCTTCTAGTCGCAGGTGGGTCTAGTCGTAGGTGCAGTGCATCGTGCTGCAGCGCACGCAGCAGCTTTAGGCCTCAAGCATTGTTTGGCGGGAAACATAGAGCCTACACAGAGACATTGAGCAGTTGCAGGTGATGCACCTTGCACCTGACAGATTGAGCCTGACACAAGTCCGGACAAAACGTCTCCAACAGCACTGACCTGTCATCTCAAAGTTGGCAGGGCTTCAGGATCATCAACTGGCCGCACTGCAACCCAGACATGCTACAAGGCTCTCAGGAGCCAGATCGAGTCGCATTGTCCGCGAGCAAAGGCTTGTCTGCCAAGTAGCAGTGTACGGTGAACGTTGAGAACTCAGAAGCCTGATTGGTCAGTCAATGGACTGTGGATCTGGGAAGGCCGTACTGACTAGCCCCGGGCTGAGAGTACGCATCTTGCGGCAGTGCCGAATTGTTTGTGTTTGTTGCAGACCCCCTGAATGCTGACCTAGTGATCCTTTGGAAACGCGACTGTAAGTCTGTTGTGTGACGGCATAAGCAATCAGAATAGCAGCTGGCAAGACTCTGACAGGCCACCTACATTCCTGCCAGCCCAGTGCAAAGTGGCCGCCAGCGCTTAGCGACTTCCTTGATGACCAATGCAGCTCACGAGCCAGCATCTGGGCAGTCATTGGAGGAGCGAACCCTCTCAGATCACAGCCTCAGCCAGATGCCTGGCTGCCAAAGGGCATGCCATTCTGCGACGGTCGCAGCTCAAGCCCTGCAGACAGGTACAGCTTTGCATCAAGTGATACCTGCATGATCTGGAAGCAGAGATCAGGCCCATGTGTTTTGGCCGCCAAGGCGGCATCTTGGCTTCCAAGCAGCATCTAGGCACTTGTCAAACATTTAGCGGGAGCTCGCTGTGCCCGTTAGATGCCGAAAGCTTGCCAACACTAATTCAGCCACAGGAAGATGGAAGGAGATGCAGCCCTGCCTGCCTCCTACCATAATGCTGATGGCACATCGCCCTTCATGCACCTTGTCTTTACTCTACAATTCATCCGATAAGTAGCACGGTAACATTCATGATGGTGGATCTCGTGCAGCTGCGGCAGAGTGGTCAGAAGAGGGAGCTCTATGGCTGAATTCTGTTGCTCTGAGCTCATTCTTGAGCCAGGGGTTGTGTGGGGGGCTGAGGAGGCCCCTAGTTCTCCAGGTCTGCTCCTGCCAATTTTGGCTGGACCTGCCGTATAGCACTCCAGTCAGAAGCAGCGGCGCAGCAAGCATCATTGCCAGCACGCCATTGGAGTACCGGCTCGGTGCTGATCTTGTGAAGCCATTCTGGCCTGCAGAGAGACAAGCCAGATTTTGCTGAACACGCCAGTGTCTGCAGGGGTGTGGCGACATAGCCATGTGATCCTGACCTGCTGAGCTTGCAGAGCTCCTGTGCACGTTGTGATGGTTCGGATGTTGATGGGTTCCTGCAGTGTCATGCGGGCTTCAGCATTGCAGAAGAATTCAAAACAGATGGCATGGACGCCCCATGCAACCTCACTTTGTGTCACGTGATGGTATGCTTCGGCAATCTGCTTGAAGACTAGCTCTGCCTCAGGCCGACTCTCTGGGGGGCACAAGTCTGGATGATATTGTTTTGCAAGCGCTCTGTATGCTTGTCTGACCTGGAGGCATGAGTGAGCCGGTTACATCGAAGCATGGCACATTGACGAGGTCACCGAAATGGTTTGCTAGCCTTGCCGCACCTGCTCTTTGCTGGCCCCTCGCTTAATGCCCAGAACTTGCCAGGGACTTGACATGCAACCACTCACTCATGTGCGTGGCCAAGAAGGCCAGTGGCTTGTATGATGCCATTTTTCTCTGTGAGCAAAGACAGACCATCACACTTACTAACAAAGCGCAGGCTTTCAATTCCAGTGAGCAGTTCAGGTAGACACTGTTCAGACATCACATTTGTTGGGCAGTCCGAGGTTGAGCAGGCTGAAGGCCCACGCCTTTGCTTCACAGAATGTATCACTGGGTTCTCAGGGCTGCTGTGCCACCCTGTCATGTGATCAGAAGCCAGTCTGTCTACAGATTCTACGGGTGTGCGGTGCCTGCATGCTCTGGCTGGGGTTCCTCAGGACACTCAGTGTGTGGAGAGATGCATGTGCGGATTGCCGGCTGTCAGGCAACCGCCCTCTGAATGACGTGCTCTGCCAACATGCTGGTCAGGGGTGCGCCGCCATTTGCAAATGCATCCCTGGGATTTCTGCTCAAGCCCGGATCCTCGTCTGCCTTCAAGGCAACCTTGAGGAAGGGCCATCCCCTCTGAGCAGCACAGCGTTGCTCCTCAGCCCCGTCCCCGATGACAGCGAAATTGCAGTCCAGGCCGAAACGCTTGGAGATGGCGTCGAAGCAGGCAGACTTGCCCTCATTGCGTGCGCTGTACACCTCTGCAGCAGCAGACACAAAGGATCCCTCACAAGTGCTGCAAAAGTAAAGGTGACAGAGGGGACATTGGTACGCTGCACTCGGTGTGCCAGGCACGAAAATCCAGCAAAGCTGCAGTGCGTTGCTATGCAAGAGCTTTGGCATGCAGGAATTGCAGGGGAGGCACTCAACAGCAGGTCAGCAGCTCCCAAGCTGGAGCATCAGTGCACTGGACGCAGAGCCATCAAGGCTGCCCTGACGGCACAGAGAGATGCAAACTAGCGCTCCTGGACAAAGCCCTCGCCTGCTGGTACCTTGAGGCACCAGCTGAACAAATCATTGCTTTGCATATCCAGCGGGGCACATAGCTGTTGGTATAAGGGGGCTTGCCTGTGGCACCAAAAGCCTGGTTCAGCTGGAATAGTAGCAGTTTGCCCAGGGTGGGGATGAGCTGGCCTGTGGTCACCAAAACATTGGTGACTCCTGCCTCATGGGCTGCCTCAGGGCTCTTGCCGCTCTGCAGGGAAAGCGACCGAGACATGCGCTGAGACGGCGCCGCAGGGCTCAGGTGCTGCGGCCCTGCAGGCAGCACCTTGTGGCAGTGAGACATCAGGGACGCTGGGGCAGGAGCTGGGCAGGAGACTTCAAGGTCGAAAAATTGCAGCAATGGAGCAGAAGAAGACCTGGAGGACAGACACTGGCAGGAGCCCTTCAGCAGGGAAGCAGCGATGAGTCCAGCTCATGACAGGCATGAGAGGGAGGCCAGGCCTGGCCTGCAACACGTTGCAGCCATCTGGCCGGCCTGCGGGCGTCAGCAAGAGCAGCTGGGTCTGCCTGAAGCTGTCCGCAGTCTGCTGTCGATGCTTTGGGCTGACCTGCAGGGCCAGAGGGGCCTTGTGGGCCTGAACACTTCTTGATGCCGTCATCTTCAGAAATGCTGAGGCGGTAAGACATCTGAGGCGGCTGCTGCTGCTCCAGGTGCTGCCCCAGGTCTGCCCTCTCCGCCTGAGGTCCTGCTGCAGCCAGGCAGAGGCATCAGGGGGACTACCAGCCTATGGGATGAGACCAGCTGGTGCTGCTGGCTGGCTGGAAGTGCTTGCAGCTCAGCAGGAACCAAAACCCAGCAAATGGTGCTGACGCAGAGTGTCAGGGGGAGCAGGCAGCTGGCCAAAGGGCTGTTACCTGGTGCACGCGAACTGGCAGCACTGACATCCTGTGCCAGCGCTGCAGCCCGCTCAGTGCACTCCTTGAGCAAGGAGACACCGTGAGACAGCCAGCCTGAGGTCAGTTTGTCTGTATCTCCATACAGCGACAACCACTGCTCATGCTGAGCCAGGTTCTCCGCCAGGTTCTCCAGGCCCTGGCCGTACAGGCCAACGATGTGGCGAAACCTGCACCAGCCTCATAAGTATCTCAGGTGTGTGCAGCACGCTTGCTCATGTGCAGCAGACCAAGCAGCAGCTAAGCTGAAGCCAAGCACAGGTTTGTCAGTGCAGTGACGCCTTGACACTTGCAGCTTCAGGGCTGGCCGCACAACCGGTAAGAGCACAGTACTGCAGCGTGCTGTGGCTGACCTATAGGCCAGCTTGCGCAGGCCGTCCGGGCCGTTGGGGGCAGCATAGTCATCTGTGGTGAAGGAGTATCCCTCCAGGGTGCGCCCGTCGTCCCACTCAGACAGAGCCGTGACAGTGGTCTGATCACAATCCTCTATCTGTGGCAGCAGGGCTGTCTGAGGCAGATGACCTAGCCAGCAGCATTTGCAAGTGGCATGGGTGCAAAGCAAAAAGCCGTGGCCGCTGACGGCATGCTTTGCACATGCAGAGTGGTTCAAGGGCAGGTGAAGAATCATGTTCCATTGCCAGCAGCACCAGGAATAAAGTCTCAGCTCCCCATGTGCAAAAGCATTACAGATCACCTGATGGCAGCAGCAGCATATTGTGAAGGTGCATGGCAACATCTTTTCCAGACCAGCGCTGCAGGGTCGCAATCAACACCGGCTCCCACCTGACTGAAGAAAAAGTGGTCATCGCAGAGGTCCAGGATGGCCTCCTGCCAGCGCTGGCCCAATGCAGTTGCTGCTTGGGCCACCTAAAAGGTGGCAGTCACAACAAGCCTGAGTCACGAGCATTACTCCAGGGCACCAGGCCTGTTGTTGCTGATTCATGATGCAGCAGTCGGGGTGCCGGCAGCCCTGGAGGTACTTGTCGCAGGTGGTTGCCCTTGTCATTCCTGAGTCACAATCGAGGCTGAGAGGTACTTGCAGCGCCAAGGCCAATCGACACAGGCCGCCTTGCCATTTTGCCACAATGCAGGCTGGAAGCATCAGGGGTGCCGGCTGCAGTACGGGCGCTCATGACAGTCACCTCTGGTATTGCTTGCTTACACTGCAGTCTGGAGATCATAGGTGCAGGCAGCCCCACCTCTGGGCCATGGGCCTTGGCAAAGGCACCATTTATAAGGGAGTGAAACAGAATAAGACTTTCGTCCAAGTCCCATATAAGGACGACACGCCCGTTGCGTGAATCGCGCTCCCCCACACTGCGCCGCCTGAAGGAAATGGAGCACAGCTGTCAGAACTGTGACACTGTTGCTGGCCTTCCTTCTAATGTTGTGATGCCACCAGCTTCATGCTAGAGACGCCAAATGCAACCTCTAGGCTTTGTGATGACATCTGCCCAGTCAATGGCTGCAGGCATCAGCAAATCAGGATGTGCTTGAAGCAAGCGTGAAGCAGCGGGCTGTACTGCACCTGTTGTTTTCCAGGGAGCGGCGCCGTGCGGCGCGCAGCCAGCTGGCGTTCTGGCTGAAGTCTGTGCGCAGCTGCTGTTGCTCAGGCGAGGCATTGATGCCGCTCTGGCTGTGCAGGAGGCGTTGATGGTGCAGCACCTGCTCAACGGCAGCGGTGCGCAGTTCAGCAACCCCGTTTGTCTGTTGGACATCCTCCTCAATGCTTGCCAGGCCTGAGCTGGCGGCATCAGTGCAGCCTGACTGCTGCTGCTGCGCCTGAGGCTCGCCCTGCTGGGCATGCAGCGCAGTCATGGCGGCCTGCTGCCTTTGCAGCCAGGACTCCTGGCCTGGCAGCTGCGCCAACTCTGCCATCATGCCGCCCCTGCAGATACAGCATAGAGGGACTGCAGGATTCAGGGAGGGAGCAGCGCTCGAGGGTTCTAATAGAACAGTGTGTGATGGTGTGTCAGCTATGCAGGTGATGAGGCAGAGTGTCTGGCAGACAGTGCTGTGCATTGGGAGCCTCCTGACGTGATAAGCAGGTCAGCTTCACCCTCACCAAAGACGGCAATGCATGTGGATACCCCTGCATGCTGCTCACCTGCAGGGCTGAACTCCTGGCTTTGTGGCCACGGTGCCGTAACCTCTGGAAATTTAGGTTCCTGCTGAAGAACATGGCCAGCACTGCTCCAAGTCATCTGAGTTAATCAACCTCGATGCGCCTAAATGGATCTGCGTGGCTGAGACAGGGCTGCTGTGCCGGCAGGACCAGGTCTAACAGACACAGATGTTGCCCTGCTGCCCTCCTGACAAGGAGTCCTGTGCCTGTTGGAATACCTGGTCAGTCCCTGGACAAGTCTCTGAAGCAGCTCAGCAGTCTTGGAGCAAACTTTGACGATGCAGAGGTGGTCTCTCAGAATTTGAGAGATGTGCAGGCAAGTCATGTGTCACATTTTGTGCAACTTAGGACATGGCTGCCTGCACAGCCCCAGTTTGAAGCAGACTGACGCATTCTGCACAACACAGTGATAGCTGCTGCCTTGA
Organism: Asterochloris erici; assembly: GCA_019693375.1. Lineage (NCBI taxonomy): Eukaryota > Viridiplantae > Chlorophyta > Trebouxiophyceae > Trebouxiales > Trebouxiaceae > Asterochloris > Asterochloris erici. The sequence goes on along the minus strand of JAAMXJ010000260.1, from coordinate 73,958 downwards.
CAACAATTGCCAAACAAGCGCAGGAGGTGTCCTTTGTGAGCAGAAGGCGTTTGGACGATGACACCTTTGATGCAGACGCTGTGGATGAGGAGGGCCTGCCGTTGGTGCGCCTCTTCATGACTTCTCGGCTTCTGCTTTACTTGTAGAAACAGCCTGCAAGCATGTGGCACAGGGATGGGGTCTGCCGCTCATGTGCCTCTCTCATGCTTCCGCAAGCTGTCGCAAGTTTCCCTGACAGGTGGATACAATTTACTTGTGGCTGATGGTACATATCTGTCATTGTTCACTGCTCCTGTCTGCTGTTGCCCTGGCTAACAGATGCCATTTCACCCTTTTTTCTGCATGTAGATCTACAACGAGAGAAGGCTTGATGAATTCTGGAGAGGCAAGTGGACAGAACTGGCTGGCAGATGGACTCGTTTCTCTGGCGTGGCAGGTGTGGCTCTAGCTGTCTAACTGCTGCACTGCAGTAATCTGCAGCAGCATGACATTTGACTTCAAGCAGCAGCAGTAAATGCCGGGATGTGTCATGTGACCCACGAAAGGCTACCTTTCTGAGTGGTGCACCCCTGACAGCCAGCAGAGGCTGCTGCCCTACTGGTAGCCACAATGCCTAGGAAGAGTCTTGGCTGAAGCTGCTCATGATGCTCTGTGTCTGCAGCACCCTGGCTGGTCAAGCTGGCCAACGCGCTGCTGTCGGGTCAGCTGGAGCAACGGCAGGCAGGGCTAGCTCGCGACGCTGTGGTGAATCTAGAGCGTTTGGGGCCAACCTTCATCAAGCTGGGGCAGATCCTGTCAATCAGGCAGGTCTCTGCATGAATCAGCTGCCTTGCACCAGTCTGCTGATGGCCCCTTCTGCCATCAAAGCCAGCCCAACTGGACAGCAGGGACGATGTGAGGCTGGCATGCTGCTTGGGTCATGCCAAGATGCAGGAGCTCGCGCTTCAGGCTTGTCGATTGTCCTTATGTTGCTGGTGTGCTGGTGATTGCACGCACTGCATGAAATCAGCAGACAACGCTGCGGCACAGCTGGCTTGGGCTATGCTGCCTGCCACATACTTGACCGGCAGCCCCCGCTGGTGCTGGCAGAGCTTGGGCAACCTCCATGTGGGCCACTTTCAGCAGCGTGATTGCTTGGTCTGCAGGCGCCAGGCATGCTCCTCTCCCCAGTGACGTCTGCAGTCCTAACAGGTGCACCCTTACAAGTGAACTCTCTGCCCATTTGTTGGTGCAGGCCGGACGTGCTGCCCCCTCCAGTGATGGCGGAGCTGGGAGCACTGCAGGACAACATGCCAACCTTCCCCACTGTCGAGGCGCGGGCCTTGGTCGAGAAGGAGCTCGGCAGGTCTGTGGAGGAGGTCTTCTCAGAGTTTGGGCGGGAGCCAGTTGCTGCTGCCTCCCTGGCACAGGTGAGCACCATTGCTGGTGACCTTTGATATACATGCGCTGAATGCCTGCTTCATGACATGCAATGAATTGTGTTGCACGCTGCTGCCTGCCTTGCACATGTGGGCAGCATGGCTGGTGCTCTGCATTGCGGTGGGACACAGGACAATGCTCTTCTGGTTGCTGCTCCCAGGGTGGAGACTGGGACTCATTGCTGCAGCCTGCCTGCCATCCTGGCTGTGGCCTCGCGCTTGCTGCAAAGACATGTTGCCTTCTGGCCCTGTTCTGTTTGGAGCAGGACTGTTGCAGCAACATTTTAGCTGTGTCAGTGAGGAAGCTGCCCCCGCCTCCAGACTGGCGCACACTTCCACGCCCAAGAGCTAAATGGCTGCTCTGCAGGTCTACAAGGCCAGGCTGCGCTCCACTGGGGAGCAGGTAGCAGTCAAGGTCCAGCGCCCAGGGGCTCTCTCTACCATCTCGAAGGTGCAAATGCCAGCATGCTTGATCTGCCAACGGTCTGGTGCCAACAGCCTTGTGATGCCTTGCAGCAGCCTTACCCACCTGCCAATGCCTATTAGCAGCCCTGCCCTCCTGCCAAAATTTTCATCCCCAAACACTGGACATATGCTGTGGAAAGGCATTTAGCATGGTGTCCAGCAGCGTGGCCTGAGGGAGCCTTAGCAGCCTCCCAGCAGCCCCTGGATATATATGTTTGCTATGATGTGGAAATGCATCTCTTTGCACATTGGCGTTTGGCACCTCGAGCACTGCTCTGTTGTGGACGCTTCTCCTGCCCTCGCTGGAACTCAGCTGTGCACAAAGACAGCTTCTCAAGGAAGATTCTGCACCCCAGCAACCAGCCTGATCTCAGCATGTCTTCCCACTGCAGGACCTCTATGTGATGCGCCGTGCTGTGGGGGTGTATGAGCGCATAATTCGGCGCTTCACTGCGCAGACAACAGACTACCAGCGCCTGCTGAGCACCTTTGCTGAGGGTCTGTACACAGAGGTGAGCAGGCTGCTGCCCGGCCGCGTGCTCTGCTGGACTGAGTAAGCATGGCAGAGGTGTAGCAGGGTGATCCTACCCAGACACAGATGCAGAGCAGTCTGCCTTTGGCAGCTAACAGAGCTGCAGAGCAGCAACAAGAGTGGGCTGCCTGCTGCAGCCAGCAGCCAGGATGACGGGGCGCCGTCATGTTCACCACCATAACTTTGGATCCCCACATTGCATGCAGAGACTTCACAAGCCCCTCGTCTCGTGGCTGCCTTTCTGCCAACAGTGCTGACTGGGGCTTCTGCAGCATTCCCTTGAACTCCAAGAAATGTGCTGAGAGATGCATTGATTCCTCACTGGTAACTGACCAAGGGAAAGAAATGTTTTAGAGTGTGCAGATCTGCTGCAGATGGACTTTCGCAATGAGGCCCTCAACTCCATGCGGATGGAGATGCTGCTGCACGAGTCTGACTCAGACAGGGCCAAAGAGCTCGTCATCCCCAAGCCAAACCTGGATTTCACTACTAGGTGAGGTGAAGGCAGGCGTTTTCTGTCTGAGAATCGGGTGAACAGGGTGCTGGGGCGGGTGCTTGCTGTCCTCTGAGTCCCTTCACCCAGTGGGGTGAGGGTGCCAGTAGCTGGGTTTGGGGTGCACATGTTTCGGTGAAGTATCAGTCGTTGACACCCCAGACTGCCAGGGCGGCAGCGGGGTCAGCCAGCTCTGCCTGGAGCCTGCACAAGGATTGCCCAGGTGCTTTGCACGGACTGACCAGCGCTGACAGCTCCTGCCAGCAGGCCTGCTCGCTTGCCATATCATCCGTGGCCCTGAGGGCTGCAGGATATGTTAGGACAATTGCTGCAGGAGTGGGTCGCAGGGGCAGGTCCACTCACTGTGGGAGATGCTTGATGGTGCGGGTCCGAGAGTGCTTCTGAGTTGCCTAGCCTGCTGCTGTAGGCGAGTGCTAACGATGGAGTGGATCACAGGAGTAAACCTGACCAGCCTGGAGCCGGCAGAGATCCGCAGCCTCGTGGAGATAGGACAGGAATCCTTCCTGACCCAGCTCCTGGAGATCGGTTATCTTCATGGAGACCCTCACCCAGGCAACCTGTTAAAGGTACAGCAGCAGTAGCAGCCAACAGCATCACTCCTGTTAGCACCCAGCAACAGCATTGCTTCTTTTGTGGGTGTGGATGGTCCCGCCTGCACCGAGTCTGGGCACTGCTCCGCTCCTGCAGGTCACAGCAGGTCCCAATGCTGGCAAGCTGGCTCTCCTAGACTTTGGCCTTGTGGCAGAGGTACCACCAGCTGATCGTGAAGCCATGATCAGCGCCACCATCCACCTTGCAAACCGTGACTGGAACGGACTCGTCACTGATTTCATCAATTTGAACTTCCTGCCCCATAATTCAAACAGGTATCTCCAGGCTTTTGCGCTGCTGTGGGGCGCTGGCTGCACCTTCTGCGCCTTGTGCCACACTGTTCTGCCCATCATAAGTTTTCCAACCGCTTTTGTGCTGTTACCATGACTTGATTCTGCTTTCTGCAGGGCACAGATCATCCCTGTCATGGACCGTGTTCTCAGCCCCTACCTGCGAGGTGGCGGTGCAAAGAGCTTCAATTTTCAGGCCCTCTCTCAGGTCAGCTGGTTGACCGGTCCATTGCGCTTTGCACTTTGCGGCTGGCGTGCACTGCGTTGGCTGGCCTGCTCATCTGCTGAGTTTGCCTTGGCCTGTACTGCAGGATTTGTTGAGTACCAGCATGCAGATACCGTTCTCAGTCCCGCCCTACATGAGCCTTCTCGCCCGCAGTGTTGCCACCTTGGAGGGAATTGCCCTCATGGGGGACCCACAGTATCAGATGGTAGCGCAGGTGACCGATCGATAACGATGTGTACTGTGGCGCTATGCAGTACGGTCACACATGCTCGAACCTGCCTCAGGCGCGGCTCTGGTGATCTTTGCTGTAGCAGCTCACAACGCTGCGCCCCGCATCAGTCAAAGGTGATGGACCCTGGTGAGTCATGCTTGCCTCCCTCTGCTTGCAGGCATACCCCTTCGTCGTCAGGCGTGTCCTGTGCAGCAACAGCAGCAGCAGCATGCTGTTGCTGCGCGACATTCTGTATGACAGCAGCGGCAATGTCAAGCCAACGCGGCTGTCAGCCCTGCTCAATGCGGCCCTCGGCTATGTTGCAGACGAGGTGGACGGCTTTGTAGATTTTGATGCTGTTCCAGAGGAGGGAGCCTCTGCTCAGGTAGGTTTGCAGTGAGGCACCTGTTCCCAGGTAGTGCGGGTTGCAAATGCTTGGACTCAGCAAATGCTGCAAAGTGTGTACAGATTGCGACAGTGGCTTGCAAGGCGGCAACTTGAGCAAAAATTTTGCTCCTCAGCTGCACTGACTCTGGTGGTCCCCATACATATGGCCTGACCATAGCCTCTGTATTGGAAGCCGTTGGTGCTGTGCTGAAGAGCTACCGGCTGACAGCAGGCACTGCTAAGATGCTGCATGCTTGTGCACAGATTCTGCATGCATTGCGCTGTCTCCTGTGCCCTCTGCCTGAGTTCCAAGCTCCCTGCATTGGGGAAAAGCTCTACTCCCATCGCACTGAGCTTGGTGGTGTCTGCTGGCGTGCTCCTGGCAGACTTAAGCTGTACATCATCCTGCTTGCCCATCCCAGGCACGCGCCTTTCCTCTCTTCCTTGCAGACAGACCCTGCTTGGCTGAAATTTCATGAGCAGAGTCATGAGCACCGCCCTGCATGGTATGAACCTGGACCAATCACCTGGTGCGCCTTCAGGACGTCATGCGCTTCCTGTGCTCCCCCTCTGCGGGTGACTTGCGACGTCTGCTGGTCCGGGAGCTGGTCAATGGGCTGGATCTGTTGCTGCGCGATCGCCTGCGGCGAGCCTTCGATTCACTGCCATCCATGCTGGCCCCGAGGGTGCCCCTCTTTGGACCACTGCCGATGCCCCCTGCGGGGCAGCTGCTGGGGCCGCTGCCTGTTTTCGTGCCGGGGCTGGGGGTCATGAGTGCACAGGACGTGCTAGCTCTGGTGGCCCCGGCGTTGGATCAGGGGGAGGAGGTGCACCTACAGTCGCTCATAGAGCTGGTGACGGGCCTGGCAGGTGCGCTGAGGGCATGCTCGTCTATGAGGCAACCCTAGCATGTTTGCGTGGAGTGTGTGGTGCAGTGCCAGGTAGAGCACAACCGCCAAGCGCACAGCTGGGCAGGCAGTTGGGCGTTACTCGCTGTCAATCTTTTGCAGCATTTATGATGGTAGATAAGCTGTTCAAAGCTTCTGTCTGGCTGGCCGTCGCAGTGGTGTACCACTTTTCTTGTGCAGGCATGCGCCCCGCTGATCTTGAGGTGCTCAATGTGACAAAGCTGTTGCAACTGGCTGTGCTACCCTCTGCCCAGATACAAGAGCTGCAGCAGGCACTGGCCAGCCTGACTGGCAGCCCCGCACAGAGCCAAGTGGTGCAGCAGCTTGCCACTCAGGTCGTCAATGGGCTGGCGGCCAGGCAGTCGGCGCGGGTAGGTGTGTCAGTTGACAGGCTTTTTCCCGTCTTCTCACTTATGCAAAGCATTTCTGGGCAGTCGTCCTCACCGCCTCCTCTGGTAGTCAGCACCTGACATTGCTCAGAAGATCGGTTTGAATGATCGAGAGGCACGTTGCCTCCATGACAGACATTATTTGTGTTTGGTGTTTGCCATTAAACACCTTCACAGTGGCATGACTTGAGCCTCAGAGGTGTCCAAGGCGCCGCCAATAACGGAACATTGAAATGCAAAGCCTGTCGCCGCCCTGCCTCCTCCCATGTCTGCCCGAGAAGATGATGCATCCATCTGGTGCCTTCTTGCAGTCGAGGTCACATAATGAATAGGATGCTGACTGAGGCACCAGAGCTCAGGCCTCCAGCTCAAAGCTGCCCAGAGGTGCTCTGAGCGCAAGCCTGCTGCAGGTCACAGCTTATGTGCACGGCGCTGCAGAGCTGCTGGGAGTGCAGATCGATGCAGCTGCTGTCAGCAATACCTGCCTCAGCGGGCTGGGGACTTGGTCAGCATGCATACAAAGTCTGCTGGCCCAGGCAGCAGCGACGATCTCTCTCACTGCTGGTCTGTTGCTTGCTTGTGAGGGCAACGGGGAAGCGGAAAGTGCCTGTTCAGGTCTGCCCCAGCACATGCATGCACCCGTCAGCAGCTTTCACTCTGAGCCTGTCCCCAGCCCGCCCACAGCATGCATGCATTTGCATGAGATGAGCTGGGGCTTCCAGCCGTGAGTCCTGGCACACACCATGTCTGGACTCTTCGCCGCTGGCCCCGCGTGTCTTACCCTTAGCTTGCTTCACCTGATGCAGCGCAAGCAACACAGCGCGGTAGCGCAACGAACAACGCATCAGGACCAAGTGTTCCCCAGTCAGTGAGATGTGAGCAGCATTGTGCTCGGCCCGCGTTTGAAACTGCCACACAATGGTTAGTGTCACTGCAAGTTCTGATGTGCCTTTCAATGAATGACAATGGAGCCATGATAACAATGAATTGTGCATAAAAGCAGACCTTGCATGCACCAGCGATGTGCCAGATCAGTTGGAATAATCTGGGCACCAAGCAGCAGCAGTGACGGGTGCTGCCCCACACCCTCTCCACGAGGAGCCAAGCCTGCACTGCACTGCTCTACCCTTGGCTGCATTGCACCTCACAGTCAAGGTCCAACAATTTGGCCTTCACGGCGGCCAGCTTCGTGCCCCCGCCGTGTTCCAGGGCTTCACCGAGAAGCCTGCACAGGAAAGGCAGCTGTGGGACTAGATGGCCACCGCAATGGTGAAGTCCCTGCAGGAACACACAATGCTGCGACTGTTTGCATACCTAGTTGATAGAAGAGGGGATGAAGTGATCCACCAGCATGCCTCACTTGTTTGGTTTTTTCAAGCTTGCCCCGCACACGACAGTCTAAGCTGTCCAGGTCAGATAGGATGCTGACTGAAAAAACGCTGTCAACAGGATTCGAACCTGTGCGGGTTGCCCCAAATGATTTCGAGTCATTCTCCTTAACCACTCGGACACAACAGCAGCTCGACCCACTGACCTAATGCAGGCAATAACTGCGGTTCAGTATCAGCATTTGATTGCTGATTTTAGGTAGGTCCCAAAATAACTACAAAGCTTCTCTCACAACATACATATTTTCCCCCCCCTTCTGTGAGACAATGATGCCCGTCTCCAATTGCCATCATCTTCATGCTTCCTGCTGGCCCTGTCTGCTTGTGATGCTGATTCAGCATGCGGAAATTCTGCTGTACTAGGTGCTTCTTGACACCAGAGATTGTCCTGGGCACCTGCAAGTCATGTCCACCTCAGCGTCAGGATGCGGCCTACCCCAGGAGAGCAAAGACAATAAAGCAATATGTAAGTCAGGCACATGAATAATGCGCTGCGCGTCCCCAGGACAGCGCTGGTAGCCTTCCCTGTGATGGGGGACATTTGGAGTCTAAGAGCCCTGGACAATATTGCGCGATCTCAACCCCCACAATTGCAGTTCCCTTGACCGGTCTTTATAAGCTGCCCTAAGGTGCGTGATTCAGCAGTGGTTGTGAGCCATGCAACTGATTTGCCTGCAAAACTGCAACATATGAGCATGCGTGCATGTGCAGCTGTCTGATGATTGCCAACGAAAGCAACTGTACCACTTTCATACAGGCAGGCCAGGGTGTGGCTGCCAGCGGTCCACCTGGCAGCATGGCCCACAGACCTTCAGCAAATTCATTTGCACTTCAATTTAGAGGCAGTAACCAGTCAAAGTGCCAGGGGATTCCCCCTTGTCAAGATACAAAACCTGCTTCGGATTGTCGTTCAGCTTTACAAAGGCCAGCTTGTATGAGGAGAGGGGTCGTCCAGGCGCACGGAAGCCCTGCATGTACTTCACCAGCCCCTCCACTGCCCCAGGCGTCTTTTCCTGAGAGACAGACAGCTGCAGAGGGTGCCGCAGCGAGCTGCGCACCTTTTCTTTCTCGATGTAGGCCTCGATGACTGCAAGAGTGGGCCTACATGGGGATCAGGCACCTTATGAGTTATGTTGGCTCACTTGCATAGTACAATGACACTGTTGTGTCTGAATGAGTATGTCACAAGGGTGTCTCAAGCAGTGGCCTTCAGCAGACAATGCAGGATAACAGCAAGCATACACTGTTGCAGGCGCCTTGATTGCAGAGAGCAGCAGCCAACAAAGCAACTCTCAGCAGCCTGCGCAGTGACAGTCCAGCATCAATGGTGTCAATGTGATGGGACGGCACACGGCAACCAAGCGAGGCCACAGCCCTGCCAGTGCTGCTTTGAATCCAGGTCACAATTGCAGGTCTCACTTGGCAAAGCCATCAGGCCACTTGGCAGACTCCAGCTTGCACAGCACCTCCTTGCCCTTGCCTTCCGCTTGGGTGCAGATGATGCCACCCCACGCAGGCGTGGCCCGAGGGGCAGGCTGTCTGGCAGGTGGAGGCAGGGCAGCTGGTGCGCTGGTCGGTGCTGCAGCAGCTGCAAGCACAGGCACCTCAACTTGCTCACTGCCTCTCAGCACAATGCTTGACAGTGCATGTCTGGGTGGGGCTGGCAGAGGAAGACAGACATGTGCGGCACATGTCTCTCCACAGCCTGGTGTGACAAGTCAGTCGAAAGGGAACACACACAGCTATCCCATGTTCCAGGGGAGCATGTGTGGGCAGGCTCACCCTGGGCATGCTGCTGCGGCGCAGCAATGGAATTGAGCAGGTGGCGCGGCACGTGCAGCCACTTTGCCAGCGACTGGGCAGCCTCTGTTTCCTGCTCAGGGGTGCGGGGCTCCTGACCGTCCTCCAGCTGGCTTACCACAGCTTGCAGCACCTGCAGCAGGGGCACATAGCTTTCATGTGCATGGTGTACCAGATGTCTGTATGCAGTGGCACTCTGGGCTCCTGACAGATGGCTCACCACAACTTGCTCAGCCAGCAGCTGCAAGCTGAGGGACTGGTGCAGCCAAGCTCAACACATCAATCCCATCATGCATGATGCATGTATGCTCCAGCTGATGTCGCTCTTGGGGCCTAGCTGGGAATGGAGGGCTCCAGGCCAGAGAGAGCTGGCATCTGCCAGACACACACTCATCCACGAGGTTGCAAGGCAGCCTTCATCAAGGCCTGCACAGTGCCAAAAATGGTCCGCCGCGACCTGTGAAGTGCTCCTGCGCAGCTTGAGCTGCCCAGGATTTCCTCCGTGTCGGCTAGCTGCTCATTATACGTGAGCAGACTGCTGGGGCAGATTGAGTGCCTTTGAGGCAGCAGTCGCTCCACTCGGGCTGCCCACCTTAGCTTCCCTGTCCGCCAGCTGCTCGTTGCGTGTCCGGATGTACAGGGAGCAGGGCTGCCCCACACCTGCAGCCACAGTTGCTGGAGGCACAAACTCGCTGACCAACTGCTGGAACCCCTGAGCACGCAGCTCCACCATCTGCTGCAGCACCTGCATGCACAACAAGTGGAGGGCCTTCAGTCCACCAGACAGGTCCCACACTGCTTGCTGATGTGTCAGGTACCACTTGTAGGAACTGCTCATGTAAAGGCTGAGAAACGCAAGCTGTGATGCAGTGTCAGCCTTGCAGACCGGTGCCCACATTCCTTTAACCAGTTCTGGGCGCAGCACAGCTGATCACAAAGCAGAGATGGCTGGCCTGCTCACCTGCTCCAGGTGGGGCACTGCCAGGTCAATTTCGTTGCTCTCCTCGTCGCGTGCCAGGGGCAGCTTGCGCCTGGCCAGCAGCAGGCGCTCGGAGCTGGCCGCGCATGAGGTGCAGGGCTTGACCCAGCACAGCTCCCCAAAGCTGCGGAAGAGGATGTAAAACATGCTGGCGCTGAAGGGGGTCAGGCAGTCATTGAATCGAACCAGGAGGGTGCCCCCTGCAATTTATGGTCCACGACAGGTGTGAGAGGCTAGACATGGGCACAACACTCACTGTCTAAGCACCGAGCAAGCAGGGGGAACAGGCAGTCATCCAAGCGCACGAGGAGGAGGCCCTCTGCACATCAGCAGATAGTGAGGTGGCAGACAGGAAAGAGATGGACACCCGCCATCAAGCCCTGGGAAGGCACGCTTGCATGCAAGGGGTCCCCGTGCATGAGAAGGTACACCCCATCGGGTAGGATGCAGGGAAGTGGCAACTCGGAGGGGGTGGGCATGTGGGGGGCTGACAGGTATGCTGGCAGGGCTGGGGTGCAGGCAAACGCTGCAGCGCAGGAGGATGGTGCCCTCCACCAAGGCTGCAGCATGGCGAGTCCCACCTGAACGAGCATGTATGCACCCTGGTTGAGGCCCTGCACAGCGACACCCTCGCACCTGGCTGCAGGACAGACAGGCCCACGAGGCACTCCCAGACCAGCTGCTGCTCCCACTCGGGGTCATACTCCCCCTCCATGCTGCCCAGGGAGTGTTCATGCGCTCTCAGGTCACCAACCACCAGGTGCACGCCGGCGTGGCTGGAGGCCAATCGCTGGGCAGTCTCAGGGTTGTACAGCTCTGCAGCAGGCAGGGTTGCGTGTCAAAAGGGCAGGTGATACAAGTCAGATGTCTCTTTGCTCCCACATACTCTGCAGGGTGGCATGTGCTCTTGTCAGACATGGAGTCTAGCCTGGGAGCTGGCTGGCCTCCAACACTGCTTGCGGTACAGTGCTGTCTGTGTGTTTGCTGCAGGTAGACACTCAGACAGGGCTTACCTGTCTGGCCCCTGCAGGTTCTGCATGATTGTCCCCAGCATTATAGTGATCTGCCACCTCCTTTGCCTCTTGAACATGCAACCAGCCAAGAGCTGACTGGAACAGCATCAGCAGTGGCAATGGGGTGTGCATTGTTCCCTTTGCAGTGGGAAGCTTGAGGCATGGGCTTGCCTGCTCTGGCGTCTGGAGACAGAGTTGACTCCTCCTCCATGGACGGGTTGGGGTGAAACATCTCCACAGGTGCCCTGAAAGGCAGCAGCCGGGTCAGTAGGTGCTGCACACCAAAGAATGGAGCAGGGTGGGAGCAGCTTGCACAGGTGACCTTCACATCAGCAGCCCGTCTGCATGCTCTTGGTGGCTGGCAGTGGCTCTGCACAACATGGTGGCCATGACCAGCAGTCTGTTGATAATTAGCATGATGGGCCTGCACCATGGCTTCCAGCATAGTGTTCTGCAAGTGCCTCCACAGCTCTCAGTCACAATGACATGGTCCACACACAGCAGCATAGATGCAGGTGTGAGACACCACCAGCTGCAGGCAGGGCGCAAGAGGGACCTGATCAAATTCCTGCAAGCACCTGGCATTCAGCCGCCGGCCCTCTGCTGATGCCAGGACACAGGCTGAAAAGCGGCGCTCTAGAAGGAGGCCAATCCCAGGGGCACAGCTCAATGACAGGTCCAGAGCCTTGGGGGCCAGTGTCTGGCAAAGGGATTTGACAGCCTCCCTGCAACAGCAAGGCCACAGCTCAGAGGGACAGCAGTGTCTCAGCTGATGGTCAGAACCTGCTTACCCAAACCCCCGACCCTCTTGAGCCGGCAGTACCCAGCCTTCAAATTGCTGTGCATGTACCAAGGCGGTCAGCAGCAAATCATTGTGATGCACTGTTTGCAGCGCCAGACCTGCATCTCACAGTATCTAAGAGACAGCTCTCCACCACAAGCTAGGCTGATGCTGGCCTTGCACACCATCTCTGCAAATGCCATGCACCTAGGCCTGCGTCAGAGAAACCCCTTGACGTCCAGCGACACATGCAGCTCAGACCCTGGACCCTGGGCCCCTACGCGCCTGGTCCTTAGCTGCCAGCTGCCAGAAGGTGGCGCTCGGGCAGGCATTATGGACCACATTCACATCCAGGCACCCCCGCTGGTGTGACGGCCCCTTGAGCACCCTGCTGGTCGTTCCCGGGCTCACCCAATGCTGAGAGCCTGGTCCAAAGCCGCCAGGTGCCAGAATGTGGCGCTTGGAAACTCCGCGCCGCAAGGGGGGGCCAGGCAGGGCGCTGTGTGGGGGCACCCTTTGCAGCTGGGGCGGCTGTGGCGCAGCGTCCGGAGCGACTCGCGTGCCTCCCGCACCCGCAGCAAATGGTCGACCTCCATGAACTTGGAGCGCAGCAGCTGGGGAACAGGGGGCTGCAGGGCAGGCAGGCAGGTAGGCAGCTGTCAGGCCATGTAGCAAAGTGGGGCAGAAGTTTCGGCAACCTGATGGTCGATGTCCATGAAGTTGGAGTGCAGAGGCGGGGAGACAGGAAGCTGCAGGGCAGGCAAGCTGCCACTATCAGCAGGTGCAACATTGTGCATGGGGGACCTGGACCAATGTGGCAGATGTGAAGTGACAGGGCAGGTAGGCAGAAGCGTGCAACCAGTCCAGCTGCATGCACTGGGTGGCAGGTTGGGCACTGGGGCCTCCCAGGCAGGCAGGCAACATCCCCCGGTCGTGTGGCGAGGTGTGGGTATAGCAAGCAAACAGCATTGACTGCCCCTTTCAGTGCAGCAACTGGGCACAGGGGCCTGCACGGCAGGCACCTGCAGAGTGTCAGGGCATGCAGCGGCATGCATGGACTACAGGCAGCACAGTCAAGGTGCTTGATGGCAAATCAGCCGCAGAGCTGGGCATTTGCAGAGTTTGTTGTGCACAGTGTGGTGTAGGTCCTGGGCAATCGTGTAGCAGGCTTCAGCCGGTGGTGTGCCTGCGTAGCAGGCAGGCAGCAGCCTTCCTTGGAGCAGAATGCTTAGCACTTGTCTTGCAATCACTGTCAGACCCTTAATTTCGACTGCGTTGCTTGCCAGCCTGCAAGACCCAATCCAGCGGTTCACACACCAAACATGCAAGGATGACCTGCAAGGGCCCAGGGAGCATTCACCCTCACGCATCAAGGGGCATGCCAACAGTGCACCAGAGGCTGCCCCCTAACCTGCTGCAGTTGCGCACCCCTCGCTGCCACCAGGCGCCCTTCTGCCGTCAGGAGGCAGCCAGCCTCACAGGGAGTGATCACGCCGCAGGAGAAAGTTGCTAACCACGCAGGGTCAAGCAGCCTCACAGACAGGAGCCAGCCTCACGAAAAGCACTCCCCTTGCAAGAAGCAGCTATCCTCACCGCGCAGAGGACCTGCCAGAATTGCATGCCATCCTCCGGCGACAGAGGGTCATTATTGAGCAGCACCATTGTGTTGGGCTGCGGGGTGTAGTCAGCTGCCACTCCACTGTTGGCCTGCGTCCCATGTCCCAGGCCGGCGCGCTGCCGGTTGCCGGCAATGTCAAGGGCCACAGCAGCGCCCTGCGCCTTGAGGCCCAGGCCTTGCCCTGCACAGCATTTACAGCAGTGGTTGCCTACAGTAACAGTGGCAGCACCAAACACGGCTTTGCCTGCTTTGCCCAGGCGCTACTGAAACGTGGGGTGGCCCTCCACTGCCAGGATAGTGACATGCATGCAGCTGGTGCTTTGCACAGCCTACAGAACGCCTGTAACATACGCTGCCCATCTGGACCACCGCTGACATGCAGCGGCGGAGGCGCCATGCTTGATGCTCTGTGCACACCCACTGGCGGATCTCCTTGCGCCTTCCTGGGCATCCCCTGCTGAGAAACAATGCAGGTGCTACTCAGGGCCCAAGAAAGGCAGCTGCAGTTGCTGCCAGGCTTGGCAGCTGAAGGTGGTGACGTTCTCGCTGATGTGAAGGCAGGCCGCAGGGAGCCCCTCATGTGCAGTGCGCACAACGCTCTGTGCCTGAGAGCTCTGCTTTTTCACATGCTGAGCCGGTATATGCAGCAGCATGTAGAACTACAGGTTTGCACTTCGTCACAATCTCTGACAGATAGACTTACCCTGCTTGTGCCCCATCTTAGCCATCATGGCTGCCACGGCAGGGTTGAGAGCAGGAGCCTCTGGGGATGCGCCATCCTGAGACTCCTCCTTGACCTGCGTCTCAGCGGCTGGTGTGGAGCGAGGCCGCTTTGCAGAGATGCCAAGCTGCTTACGGCGCTGCTCGTACATGGCCTGCCGCTCCCTGAGGGCGCCACCTGCGTGTGCATTTGTATGGAGGTATTTCTTTGATGACTGGCTTCAGCTGATGGAGCAGTGGCATCGTCACCATGGGGGCCCGCACTCACTTCCATGAAGCTGCCAGCAGCACAGCATAGGCAACAAACTCCCCAGCTGCAGTCAAGCAGGTTTGGATTCCATAGCTGCTTTTAGATATGCCCCTCATCCTTCCACCTGTAGCAGGGTCCTGCTGCATGAGTGTACGACCATTTCATCATTATGGAAGCACACCTTTTGGTGGGTTGCTGTTTCTTGGAGGAGCTGTCTGCAGCACAGCTCAGGGGTCGGCTAAATGGGCTGCAGCCAACAAGCTAGCCTGGACACACACTGGGCCACCCAGCTGGCTTGCTGCGCCCACCCCAGAAGTTGTGCTATGACGAGGGGGTGACGCTGAAAGGCCTGGCCAAAGAGCAAGATGGTCAAGCTGCAGGGCATCAATTGCCAACCTTGGCAGGTCAAATGCACAGGGACCATGCCAGCTGCAGGCAACCTTTCAGGGCCCAGAAGGCAAGGGATCATAGACACCCTCCTTGTGCCAGCAGCCTGCCTCACCTACACTCCTCTTCTTGTTGCCCGCAGTGTTGTTCTGGTTGCCCACCAGATAGTGTCCCTCAGCCAGGTACCAACTTTCTGCCAGCGGCATGAACCTGTACTTGCGCGGCCACTCGGCCGCCATCCAAAGCCTGGCACGGTTAAGGGCGTCGAAGATGGCACGCCTCTCTGCAGGGACGCCCATATCTTTCAGCTGCTCCAGGTCAAGATTGTCCTGGATGACCTGCACAGCACAGGGGGCGCTGGTCACGGTACAAAGGCACTTGATGACAGCAAGACCAGAGGTGGGGTTGGGGCTGTGCCCTGCTCGTCCTTGCATAGCAGTCAATCGCTAAAGCCACCCACACAGAAGCCTCAGCTTGGCTGGCGCTGTGTTTGTGGTGGCAGGAGCTCACTTGCCCCAGCTGCTCGCCATGTGCCCCGCACCTGGCTGCCCTGTGTAGATGCAGGCCCAGTCGCCCAGGGGCTTGCTTGATAAACATGTCCATGACAGGGCCACAGAGAGGCCATCGACCCAAACCCAGCAGACCTGGCAGCTTCATCAGGCCCAAAATGCAGATGGTCCCGTGGCAGCCGCATCCTGCGGTACTGGGGGACAGCTGCTCTGTGTGGCGGGCAATGGACCATGGTCAGCTGCATGGCACTTGCCTGGCAGTGGCGTGAGAGCATGCTCTAGGCTTCATAAGGACCCAGGCAGCCCATCTGCATGCCTTGGAGTGTGCTAGTGCGGAACGCATGACAGTGACCAACCACTGCCAACCTGCAATGTCCGCCACTGGGGGTGTACCGTGCCACTTGCCTGGCGCCGGGTGCTGGCACAAAGGTGCATACTGCACACAGCTACACTGCACATGGACTGACACATGACTCCTGCCTGGCGCCACAATCAGAGCTTGCTGAAGGCTGCAACAAGCATTGCAGCACCCTCGATGCAAGACCCAACAGTCTGCACACAGTCCCTGAAAGAGCTGTGCTCAGGTGCTCGCCTGGCGCTGGGTGGTGGCAAAGAAGGTGGCGCACGCAACAGCTGACTCCAGGAAGTTGCTGGGCAGCTGCACCAGGGGCAGAAATGGGGACTTGTCGTCCTCCCCAAACACAGACGCCCCCACATGGTCCAGGAGCTTTCTGCAGCAGCCAGGCTACCGCTGCAAGTCAGGCACTGCATTCTGGCCCAAAGGCATCACTGGCTGCACCCATACAGGGAAGGGCAGCAGGCCAAGCACAGAGCCCCCCACCTGGTCCCACAGTGTCCTGCAGCAGCAAAGCTATCTGCCTCGCACAGGGACATGCAGGGCTCTGAGCTATCTGTGGCTGCTGTGCACTGAACCTTGACACATGAGCGGCAGCTGTCTGGCAAGCATTTAGAAAGGCAAGCAAGAGGCAGGCTGCAAGTCCATGGGCAGCTAGAGATCAACACAGGAAACAGCGTCAAAGGAAAGCTGGTGTGTTGCGCAACAGCCAGCAGCAGGCAGGCTGCCCGCGACATGGCAGCTGGAAACAGCAGGTGCAGAGCAGCACACGCAACTGGAAACCGCACTCAGATCATGGTCCAATGAATCCCCTGGCAGCTGGGGGATAGCAGGCGAAATGCTGCTCAGGACTCACAGCAGCAGCGGCTGGGCAATTTCGGTGAAGCCTTTGGCAATGATGTAGGTCTCGCTGTTGCCAGGCTTGCTGGTTGCAGGCTTGAAGACGTGCAGCTCGTCGAAAAGGGCGCCCATCAGGTGCATCATAGCCAGTGTGCTGTGCTCGAACAGGGTGAAGGCCTTGAGCAACATGTTGCCCCCGCGGGCCAGCATGCCCAGAGCAGCCACCATCTCACAGAAGTGCAGGGGTGAGGTTGTCCTGCATGCAGCAAGGTACAGCCTTGATGTAAAAGCAAGTGTCATGGAACAGCGTGCAGCATGGCAAGAGCTGTCTCCACTTTGTGAGATTGCAGGTGCAGCGCCTCCACGAACAGGACAGCTCGTCAGTCACTTCCTTGAAAGGCAGCCTGCATGCACGCAGGCATGTCATGACTGTGCAGAGCACCAGGCCTGCCCAGACCTTGTAACTGTAGCATTCCATGGCGTCATGCCCTACCCACTGGGTGGCTTGCCTGCATGTCTGCCTGAACTTTCAGCGAATGGCCGCTGCAAAGGCGCCAAAGGCAGGCTAGTGATCAGGTACCGGAAGCAGGACTGGCAGCAGGCTCGTGTGGGTCAGACTGGTGCAACAACCCCACCTCTCCTGCTCATTGGGGTCCTCCTGGCAGTCGATGCTGCCATCTCCCGTCACCAGCATGACGCCTGGGGTGCCCATGTCTGCACACTTGCGCTGCAGCAGTGAGGCAGCACCACTCAGCGGGCTTGGGACCACTGCTTGAAGCTGCAGGCAGTGCTCGACCAGGCGGCAGCCTGCATGCAAGCAGCCCCTTTGCAGGCGGTGTCACAATGAGGGTATGCAGAGCTGCTGGAGTGTGCACAAGGTGTTCTGTTGACAGGTCAAATGCAGGGCTTCTTGAGTCTGCATCAACATCGTGTCTTGCAGGAGGGTCAGACAAAGAACTGCATGACTGCTGCGGTTTGATAGTGTGTTCTGCCAGCGGGTCGCTCAAGTAATTACATGGCTGCTTGACTATGCACAGCTTGGCTACTTGAGTAAGCAAAACACATGAAACTGCAAAAACAGTGCCTTGAACCCCTGTCCAGACTGACCTTGGCCTCCTCCCATATGAATCTGATGTTCTCTGGCCGCCGCACATCGCCGGAGTTGTCTGCCCCCCAACACCAATGGTGTGCAGTCAGGGCAATCAGGGCATCATCCTCAATCATGGCCTGCAGCAGCACTACCATGATGCAGCCAACAGACAAAGCCTAGACACTCTACACCCCATGAGAGCGACCAGCACAGCCAGCATCATCGGCCTGCACGCGCATGAAAGTCCAGCACTGCTATAGCTGACTCCACCATGCAGGAGGCGTGGCTTGCCTACTCCCTGTGTGCCAGGGCATCAAGCACAGGCATGCCTGGCATATCAACTGCATTAATTCTTTTGCAAGCGAGTAACCCAGCCGCCCAGTACGGCTGCTCCCTGAAATATTGATTCCCTGTGCGGCAGACTTCCGGCAGCTCATATAAGGCAGGCAGACCAGTCAAGCAGCTGACCACCGGGCACTCTTCCCTGTACGGCATGAAATCAGCAGGCATATCTGTCAGTCAACCACCGCTGTTCACCTGCGCGTCATTCCCTGTGTGGTAGGGGTTGAGCGAGTTGGCCATCCAATCCCAGTACCACTCTGAGCGCCGGGTGCGGATGAAGTGGTTGGTGGCAGAGATGAAAGCCCCAGGGGCCTCACAGATGTGCACTGTCACCAGACTGACGTAGTCACGCATCTGTGTGCCGTCCCCAGACTCGTCAACTGCAGAGGTATGGGGCCCAAATTGATCAGCAAGCAGCCATGGCTTCTGCGGCAGGGTTGCAGTCTGCACCTTGGTGGTGCAGATGACGGTGGCATGCAGCAGGCTGCGTTTGCGAAAGGCCATCACACAACTGCAGTAAGCTGCAGCCCTGGAGCTGCGCAGGTAGTGCTGCAACGAGGAGCTGCAGCACCGCAATGGCGCACACTGTGCCGCGTCTTGTGCAAGGCTGCCCTTTTCAAGCGCACCCATGAGCTATCTGTAGGGTTTGCTACGGCAGACATCGCATGCCAGCGCAATGAAGGCCTGCACCTCTGCACTGCCTCACTGCAGCAGGACTGGGAAAGCTCACTCTGTGCAACGCCCAGCGCAGGGCTGTCCTTGGCAAGGAGGTCATATCGCTCAATGCACTCGTACATCTTGGCAAAGGCGATGGTGCACAGCTCAGGCTGGAACTCTTTCCGCAGGTGGGGCACGACCTCCCCCGCCCTGTTGGTCCGCCTGGTGTGCTGCCCCCACACACTGCAAGCCAGGCAGATGAGGATGTGCTCAGAGTTGCCAGACATTGTAGTCACAGCTCACGCCACCGCCGCCAGCAGCAGAACGAGCTCAGAAAAATACCAGCAGGAGGCCTTGCTTCGTATTAGGCTGCAGGGAACCCATGAGCAGCGTGGCAGAGATGTCAGGACAGCAGATGATTTTCATGTTTTGCTGAGAAGTTGACATCTGTCTCAGCACTCAGCATTTCCTCTGTCGGTGGCTGAGACAAGATACCAGCTCAGCCTCCTTGTTCCAGCACGACTGTCAAGCAGCCTTGGTGTGCATGCCAGTTGTCCAGCTGTGCAGCCTCACATGTCGTCCTCATCTCACCCCAGGCCCCACACTGCCCAGCACACCAGCCTCACGCGATAAGGCAGCAATGCCTGGGAGCGTCACTCACTTAATGTCCTTCTCGTCCAGCTTGTCCTTGACCTCGTTCAGCTCGCGCTTGCGCTCCATCAGCTCCTCCACCTGCATGCAGGGAAGATTTGCTTGAGCATGGCTGGCTGAGCACGGCTGGCCCTGTATGGCAAGCAGGCTGTGGACAATCATGGCCAACTCCTTCCTGCTTGCAGGCACCATTCCTGAGTTTGCCCTGCAAGGTCTGGGACGTGCAAGACTTGGGGCAGGGCTGGCTCCCACGGTAAAGCTGGCACACAGTTGGCTGGGGCTTCAGATCTGGCTGCGCTTGTTGCAGGCTTTGATGGGTCACAATCTTGTGCGCAGGGACATGTTACTCGAGGCACCGGAGCAGAATTGTCCCATCCACTCAGCATGGATTCCTGCTAGCATATTTGAGCTACCTCTGCAGCTCACGCATGCCATTGAGACAGCAGGGCTGTGCAGGTCACACAAGCCCTGGGGGCCACCCTGTCTCACCTGCCGCTCCTCGACCTTCAGCAACACCTCATCTGCTGCTGCCTCATGGAGTACCATCGCGTTATCAGAGCTGGCTGTGCAGGCCACAGCAGATGCAGCTCACCTGCCACCCCTCAGCCTCAGGAGGGAACACCAACTCCTCCTCAGGCGGGCGGCAGTCCTCGTTGTTGATCCTGAAGGCGCGGCAGTCCAGCTGCTCTGCCGCCTTCTTGAATTCACGGCGCATGACCTTTTGCTCATCAATGGGCCGCTGGCCTGCAGCACGGCAGGCAGGGGTGCAGTGCACAGGATCCCATCGAGCGTAGCCCAATGACAGCCATGCTGCCGCAGTGGGTTCTCATCAGCACATGGCTGACCTGCATGCAGGGCTAAGGGGTGCAGGCAGGGCATGGGGAGCACCAGGGGACCTTTCATTCTGTCTTCTCGTGGCGCATTGGTCTCAAGAGGTCATGCAGTGCAGTGCCGGCTGGCATGGGTCTTTGCTATAGGTGTGCACTAGTGGGCTCTTGGCCCACTCTGCTCTGCAGCAGCGCACTTGCCCTTCCCCTTTTCATTGCAAGACGATTGCTCTAGTTGGGGCACCTCCCCTGAAAACGGCTTGCATCATCTGCAGGATTCAGGGGCCGTTCCACAGCGTCTCTCGCACTTTTGCAAACAGGTCCTCTTGCTGAGTAGCTGCTTCAAGTCCAGAGCCTGGCTGCCACGGAAACCTTGCACCATTGTGGGTATTGACATGCCACATGAGGGGCTCTGTGCACGCGCCTCCCCAGAGATGCCGCCGCAGAGATGCCGCCCCAGAGGTGTGTACCTTGGGATCCGTCCTGCCAGGCCCCTCGTCCCCTGCTGCGACCTCTGCCCCTTCCCCTGCCCCTGCCCGGCCCATCTTCCATCCCCGGGGGCGGTTGCCATACAAAGGGACTGCCACTGCGCCCTCTTCCATGCAGGCCGCCCTGCCCGCGGGCGCCCCGCCCCCCTGCATGTCCCTCCCTTCCGTGATCCCTGGCAGTCCTGCCGCCTTGAGAGCTCTGGGGACCTCGCAGGGGGGAGCGGCTCCCCTGATCACCCCCTTCATTACCAGCAGGACTGCTGGCATCCAGCCTGCCCTGCCTGGCCCCACTCTGGGGGGGGGCGTCTGGGGTGCCATTTGCAGCACTGCTCTCACTCATTGGCAGCACTGCCCTGCCTCCTGCTGCTCAAGAGGACGTGGCGGTTTTCAGCTGTCTGAGCACGAGCTTCTGGCAGCAGGCTTCGGGTTGCGTGCACAAATCCATGTGCAAGGTGGGGCAGACACACTGCTCCTTAGAATCTGTGCAGCGCAGATGACTGCCTCGCATCGTCCCGATGTGCTCTGCAACAACAATGTTCTCGAGAGTGAGGAAGAATCTAAAATACAGCCATTTTTCCAGGCATGCAACATCACACTGAATCTGAGCAAGCCTTCCTGAGACGGTGGGCTGAGCTGAGGGGCACGAAGAAGTCTAAGAAGGTGAGCATGCAGCTGAAGCTGCTGATCCTCCGATGCCAGCACTCTCAATTTTTCCTCTCTGCACAGGGAGAGGATGCAGCAAGGGGCCTGAAAGGTGACTTCATGCCAACTAGCAATCCTGGCCAGGAGGTTTACAAGAGCAGAAAACATCCTCCAGCAGTGCCTGTCGTGCAGTGAGCATCAAGCTGCCTGGGCCGCACAAGTCTCCTGAATCAGAGGTGCGCCGTGCTTTGAGGGTCTGCTGAGACTGCAACCCTCACCGCTTGATTGCCACATGCAGGCTGGGGCACAAGCTAGGCCGACATCAACTGGAAATCGGCAAGCATGCTGCCTGCACGATGTCGCTCCATAGGTTTTCAAAGTGACTGTCAAGGGAGACCCTTAAGGCTGCTCTCTTGTGACCGACAGGCTTCAGCAGAGTGTACATCAGGCCAACTCAGAGCTCTCCCCAGAGGCTGCTGCAATTGAAATTGCCAAAGCAGCGCTTGCCAGGCAAAGGGTGAGGCCTTGCATCTGACGTGCTCTACTGGCTGCTCATGCCTCTCAATGTGCTGCTGTGCTACACAGCAGAGCTTCTGCAGGATCTCAAAAGGACAGCATGGCCGCCGCAGAGAGCTGCCTGATTGATTCTGATTGCTCTCGCAGATGGAGGCTGCCGCATCAGCCAAGCAGAAGTACAGGGGACCTTCCCTGAAACGGTCAGCTCTTGCTGTCAGCCAGGAGGATGAGCAGTCTCCCAAGAGGCAGGAGGAGGGCCAGCCCTGGAGCCCAAGTGGGGGTGCAGCAGAGGGCAGCAGCTTCCAGAATGCCCCCTGGAGCCCTACTCAGCCAGCCCCTTGGTCTCCAACAGCTGCCCCCTGGTCCCCCAGTGGCGCAGGCTGATGCCTTTGTCCAACAGGTTGCGTTTTCATGGCTGGGCCACAGTTTCTGTACTCATCGCTACAAAGCATAGCATAAATTCTGCGTCATGACGCATTTCATCATGCACTCCAATCTTAGACTGCAGTGACAACAGAATGCAGGCAGACTTTGCTGCAGAGTGACTTTCATCAATCGGAACTTGAGGTATGCCACCTCATGCGTCAAATGGTGACCAGTCAGCAATCATTGCGCAAGGACTTGACGGGTTGCGGGGCCCCACAAACGAGGGCAGTACAAAAGAGCATCATGACATGGGTTCAAAATTGTGAAATGGAAATCAATGACACACTCAAAGCTCCCACACTGCTAGGCAGGGCAGGTTTCTTGCCTTAGTTTCATGTGCTGCACAGGCACAGATGGGTTGGTGGCAAGTGCATTAGAAGCGCGATGTTTGAAAATGCAAACATGGCCGCAGCTCTGTCAGCAGCTTGTGCAGGGCCATGCAGCTTTGAGGGGTGGGATGGCTGGCCAACGGTAGCAGACAACACCCCCATGGCCTTCATCGGCTATCTGTGTCAAGAACAAACTCATGCTGACCAGGTATGCTTGAGGCACAACTGCTCCAGCAAACAGAGAGATGGTGACGGCAAACCCAGAGCCAGAGGCTGCCTCTGTATGGCCTAGCCATGAGGATTCCTGTCAAGTGACGCTGGCAGGCAGTGCGCCAGCGGGGGGATGTAGTCTGATGCGCAGGAAGCTGCCTGTCCCCTCCAATCTCCCCAAGCAAGCCCAGAAGCTAGACTCATAAGGACGGGATATGAAAAGTGGGCTCACCGGAAGATCTGGCTGGGCGTGACATAGCCAAGGTTAGGCTCAGGACCTCTCTCTCGGAATCCGGCAGAGCCCTTTGGGTACTGTTCCAGCACTCGAGCAGAGCAGGCTGCAGAGCAGGCTGCAGCAGGATGGCTGGCCGAGGCGCTCACGCCATAATGCCATGAGGCCTCTCCTTCTCTGACCTCTCCTCAGCACAGATATGCCGTTCAGGACTGACTTCATCTGCTTAGTGGCTGCAAAGCAGCTCCAGCTGGACAATGACAGGCTCATACGGGACAATGCATCGCAGAACGCGCTGCACAGCCAGCTGGCTGGCATGCTTGCTGCCCTGCCTGGCCCTACAGCTGAGGTGCACCTCCCAAATGGAGTGGGAGCATGTCAGGCCAACTTTGGACCTTCGGCAGGCGCTTTTGGCATGCATTGGGCCATCTTTGCAGGGTGAGGCTGGCCAGCAGATGCAGGCTGCATGCTCAGGAGCAATAGATCGGAGCTTGTTGCTGCCTGCGCAGGACGCTGGACAACTATCCTTACTTGTGCCGGAAGTACTGCGGGGACTTGTGCATGGAGGATGGCAGCAGCATGTCGCTGAATAGGATCAAGCAGCGGCAGCCCCTGTCGGTGAGCTCCTGCTGCTACTGTGCTTCTCATGAGCATCCTGTCCTAATTCCACAGGGTGTGATGTGTGCTTGTGGTATGCAGCACCTCAAGCACCAAGTCAGCCGCACAATCTGAAAATGCATGCTTTCATGTACAAGTACAAGCCACTTGGGAACCTGGCCCATCTGCATGCTATACAGGGCTAGCAAGGCCAGCAGCAATCTGCCTCCCTTGCAACGCACCTCTCTGCAGACTGGCCACTGGCCCCAACTGCAACTGCAGGTGGCACAGCTGATCTGTCGGCTGACTGCCACACAAGGCACCAGCTTCCTGGGCAAGTTGCGTGGCAGATGGGTTTTTGTCTGCTACTCAGCGGCAGAGGTGGGCTGCAGCCTTGATCAGCGCCTATTGATGTGCCATGCCGCTGGTTGCCAACCCTGTACCTTGCAAAGACTCTGCCTGGTGCTTGAGCAGGCTGCATGCAGCATGAACGCAGCAATTTGCCCTGTGCAAACACCTGCTGCCTCACTGACGCAGACTAAGCTGACGGTTGACAGCACAATCACCCTGTGCATTACACTGCCTGGGCGGCTTTTCTGCAGGTCAGGGTGCTGGCTGCCAAGTCTACAGACTCTGACATGGACCTGTGGCAGGGGAAGCTGCCGGATGGGAGCCTGGTGGTGGGCAGCGGCATTTGCCGGCCAGAGGGCCTGCTCCAGCTCACCTTCATTGAGCCAGGCTTTTTCAAGTGAGCTTGTCATGTGCCATCAATTTGGGCTTGGCGGTCTGACCTGGGGTGGACAGGCCTGAGCGAGCCCAGCTTGACTGGCTGCATCATGAGCTTGGGCAGCTGAGGCACAGTCGTCTTCGGATGCCTGCGAAGAGCCAGCACCCTTCGGCAGGGTGTGCCTGCCACACAGCCTCCCCATGCCTTTACAAAGTGTGGCTCGGCCACAAGGTTGAGGCCCCTGTGTGCAGGTGGGGTCATGGTGCGCAGCCCCAGCCCTTCGCGGTGCGGCAGAGCATGGACTCGGATGTGGAGTCTGTGGCATACCTGTCCCCAAGTGAGGCCACTGGAGGTACCTGTCAAATGGCATGACGCAAACTGGTACCATGTCCCTGTATGCTGCTGTCTCAGCAAGCCTGATGATCATGCTGCATGCTCCATTGCATGCTCTCAGAGAGTGCTGCGATCACCCAACAGCAGCACCTCCCAGCCTCCCAGACACTGTGCGGACTGATGACAATACTACAGCTTCCCAGATGCGCCGATGTCGCACCTGCAGGAATTCACAGCCCGGCGGCGGGGATGGCCAGCAGCCTGCCAAACACTCAGGGCATGTGCTGGCCCCCTAGTGACCCTCGCCCCAGCCGCAGGAGCTCCTTCAGCAGCGCCCGTAGCGAGGCAGCCAGCATACCGGGGAGCAGCGCAGCGCAGGCCAACCGCAGTGCCCGCAGCGCGTTTTTCTCAGCGGCAAACCAGCCGCCGCAGCCGTCTCCGCAGACTGGCCATGTCCCCCTCCATCACACTCAATCTGTGCCCATTGCGGCACCGGTGAGCTCCATGGTCTTGCCCCCGGGCCCTGCTTCGTGACTTTGCAATGCTGCACACTGCAAGCCCTCACGGTTTGCCAACCAGTCAGCCATTGTGGCAGACTGGGACTGAGCCTGTGTAGTAATCTGCGTGCAATGTTACAAGATGCACAGCAATCTGCTGTGCAGGGCTGCTTGTCAATGCAGAGGGATCAGCCCTGTGTCACTGCATCCGCCGTTCACGCAGCACCCTGCTATGGCCCGTTCGTCTGCTGAGTGCAGACAGACTGGCTCTGACGGCTGTCTATCTCTTCCACAGAACAGGAACACCAATGAGAGCGGCCAATTTGATTAGGTCTCCCCACGCATAGTTTGGTGTTGCAGGCCCAAACGCCGACAGAGTCTGTGGCAGCCAGTAGCCTGGTCAGCGAGGGCAGCATGGCCAGCACAGTGACCAGCATGGCCAGCAAGGGGCGCACGCGGCGGGGCAAGCGGGCTGGGCGCAAGCAACGGGAGACCAGCGAGCTGCGGCGGCTGCAGTCTGTGCCAACCAACGTGCTGAGGCCGCAGCTGGTGAGCCCGCCATGGGGAGCAGGGAGGTGGCAGCGGCAGGATCGGGCGGCATCACTGCAAGCCTGCAGTGCTGTCTCTTGATCTGGTCACTTGCGGCGCCTGCAGTCTGTGCCCCTGAGAGTGCAGAGAGGCAGGTGGTGAGGCCACCAAGGGCAATCAGGTGGCTGGAGGGAGACTGACTCTCTGCCTGTTGCTTCCAGTGTCTGTGCCCACCATGCTTGTATATGCCCTCCCATGTGCTGTGGCCAAAGCTGGTATGCTCCATGGTGGGCAGCAAGGTGGCTGGAGTGGGGCAGGTAGTCTTCCTGCTGTGCTGTCAGGGGTGAACCCAGTGGGGAATGTGCAGAGAGGCAGCTGCTGGCTGGCATGAGCTGCTCCCCAAAGCTGCTCCCCAAAGCTGTGACAAGAGACTCAAGGTCTCGCGCTTGAAACCCATTGCGCCTGCTGAGCAAAGCACGCTTCGCCATCCAGTTGCAAGATGCGGCTGTCACAGAGCCATGCTTCATGCGGACGTACGTCCCCCTTATGCTTTGAGGCAGCACTTCACCTGCAGTGCAGTACCAGACGCATCAATTGTACGACAACTGCAGACAGACCCTCTGCATTCTCACAAACCTCATCAATCCCCATGACCAAAGACACAGCCTCTTCCAGCTCCAGGTGGCCCACTCTGTTTCTCCCCTGGTGTCCTGCATCATCACCCCTCTTGACACGTCAAGCTCAGCCAGCAGCGTGCCTGCAACTGCAGTCCAGCACCAAGAGCACGGATTCAGAACGCGCCCAGTCACTGGCAGACCGCCAGGGATGGTGGCGCAGCAGCGCGGATGGGGAAGCGCAGCCAGGCCTGCTCCCTGCGGACGCTCACTCTAATGGGTCAGATGAGGCCTTAGACTCAGATGCCGTGAGCCTGGCGGAATCTCTCCCCTTTGCTGAGAAGTCTCGTAGGTGGGAGCAGCAGCATGTCGTCAGAGCACATCGGTGTGACGTATCAAGAGATAGTGAGCCGGCGATGGCTTGCAGCCGACATTGTGCTGGTCTTTGCCGTGTTCCGCGCATGTAGCAACCATACCTGCTGGCTCTTTGCTGGCCGGCAGCAGCCGCCGTGTGCATATACTGCAGCATGCAGCCTCAAGGCGGCTGCCTGAGCCTGGTCTTTGCATCCACTGGTGCATGGTGTCACAAGCTCACTTGCCTTGCAATTGCCTGCCTGAAGGTTTTGCTGTTACAAGGTAAACTGCCGCCTTTAGAGTCCCAACGGCTGCTTGCTGGTCAAGCGCCAGCTTGAATGCATTCAGCAGGCGGGGTGGGGCACTGCTCCAGCTTGCAATCCGGTCAGTGACCTTGTGGCAACCACCTGCCCTGCAGACCATCTGAGCATGGGGCAGAGTGGGGGACTGTCAGCACCCAGTACGGGTTTGTGGAGCCCAGCGGGCAGGCAGCCCGCTGCGTGCTGGCCCCTGGCGGCTCGAAGGGCCCACCCCCTGCTGCCAGCTCGCTGAGTATGTCCATGAGCAATCGGGGTCCGCACCCCACTGCAGCTAGCGCTGTTGCAATGGGCAAGGTGAGGGTTGTTCACCGTCCTGCTAGCAACTGCAGCGTCCTGGCTGGGCGGTGACTGCTTGGGCTGCAGCAGGACTTTGGGTGAAGTCCCCTACAGGTTTGCGTCCTTATGCGGGTATCAGTCAGCCAAGGCTGCATGCAGGGCCTGCCACGCCTTTGCACAGAGGCCTGCATGCTAATCTGCAGTGTCAGTTTAGACTGATCATTGCTGTGCCCACTGCGTCACTTGACTGCTGCAGGCTGATGCAGCCTTTGAGGGTGAGGAGGAGGCTTTGCAGCCTGGCCTCCAGCAGCCCCCCTTGGGGCGCAGCGTCAGCCGCAAGTCGGGTATGCAGCCACCCCAGCTGGCCACTGTGGTGGAGACAAAGCACGAGGGCATGAGCCGCCCGCAGTCCCTGGCGGACCTGCAGGCAAGCCCCTGTCCAGTGTTGTCTGCTCCTCCAGGTGAAGGATGGACAGCCCCGTGCGAACCTGTACGTGACTCCTTCTGTGCCGGTCTTGACGGGCTGGTCAGCACTTATCCATTGTGCGGGTGTGGCATTTGCCTACCAG
Source organism: Asterochloris erici (assembly GCA_019693375.1). Taxonomy (NCBI): domain Eukaryota; kingdom Viridiplantae; phylum Chlorophyta; class Trebouxiophyceae; order Trebouxiales; family Trebouxiaceae; genus Asterochloris; species Asterochloris erici. The sequence continues at coordinate 46,162 of JAAMXJ010000260.1, read as the reverse complement.
ACCATGCTGCCGGCTGCCAGCCACCTTACTGGAAGCCCGCTTGGTTGTGCCCTGCAGGCTGCCGGCATGACTGTGGAGCGGGCAATGAGCCAGCATGGCTCAGCAGCAGATCTGGCGTCCCTGGCCAGCCCCTCTTCCCCGGGACGCCTGCGGGGAGCCTCCCCAAGACGCCACCTGCCCCAGCTGGCTGAGTCACCAGACCGTGTCCCGGCAGAGGCGCCCCTGGGGCGCAGTGGTGTGAATGGGGCCCAGCGGCAGGCAAGATGTCGTCAGACTGGTGTGCTGTTTCCTGACGCCTCTGCCTGGCTACTCATCGATATACTGGCTTGCAACCTCCAGCCTAAATGTCCTTGGCATGCTTGAGCAGCAGCTCTACTCAGGCATCTACAGCACAGCTATGGCAAATCACCTAGAACTGTGCTCTATGAGTAGCAGCTCTACTCATCTGCAGCACACTTCAGGCAGGAAGCCCACAACTGTACTGCCCGCAGCCTAGAAACCACTGCTGTGCCTTGTGCAGGGCTCTGGTGCCAGCAGCAGGTTCGCTCGGACCAGCAGCATCGGAAGTGCATCGGGCAGCTGGCTGAACCCAGAGGTGCCCGCATTTCACCCCAGCAGGGGCTCAGGTGGCTGCGGGCATGTCATGCCACATCCCTGGGAGCAGTCTGCAAGGAGCTTTCGTGCTTCCACCCAAACTGGAGCCGAGAAGGCTGAGGCTTGCAGCACAGTTCTGTCATGCGAAGCCGGTGAAGCCAACACCATCACAGGGGACCAGGCGCTGCTGCGTGCCTCAACAGCTGGCAAGCCACCCAGAAGCCGCGCCTCCGGCACCAGCAGCCGCAGCTCCGGCTCTGGTGCAGACACTCTCAGACGGGTCCCCTCCCCTGATCACAGCCAACCTGTGAGCGGGTCTGCAGAGCCTGACCTGCCCTCTCCCACCCCCAAGACTGATCTGCGAGAGCGAGAGCCAGCCCCCAAGACTGACGGCCCCAGCAACCCCACCTCCTCCCCTGACCGACCTGCCTCCCCTGAGCGCACTCAGCCCCAGCAATCTGATTCAGAGCACAGAGAGGGCCCTTCCCCCCACGCACGCTCCGATGGTGTCCCCACCACCGGCCCAAGCACCGACATCCTCTCCCACCCCATCACTTTTGAGGGTGACACCTCAGACGACGAGGGAACATCTAGCGCGGCCCACGTGCGGCGCCTGCGTGCATGTGCAGACTCCCCAGAGGTGCTCCAGACACTGCAGCAGATGCCGTCGCAGCTGCTGAGCCAGCTGACAGGCAAGCCATGCTGGCAGCTGCTGTGGGTTGCTGCATGGCACAGGCACATTCACCTCATATCAGGCTGCTTTGCATGCCTGCTCATCAGTCAAGTTGCCAGCTTGACGGCCCTGGCCAGTTCATGCTTATGTTGAGCCAGCTGACAGGCAATCCATACTTTCTGGTCCGGCACTGTGTCCTTGCCTCAGCAAGTGGGCAAAACAGATCCAGTTCAAGTTTGCCACACGTATCTGCTAAGCCAGTCAATAGGCAGGCACAGTGGCAGCCCTGAACTGAGCTTGGCTCGCCAGTTCAGGCACCTTTGCAGTGAATGGCCTGCCTTAGTGTGCCTGTGGTCTTTGTTTTGCTTGCCGTGCTAATGTAGAGGGCAGCAGCTGGCACCTGTTGAGCCCTCAGCAGCAAAGTTGTTCCACAGGTGTGAGCAGTTCTTGGACAGATCTCAACTGCTGGCGTCTGCTTTGCAGCACCAGCCACAGTTTGCCCGCAAGAATTGACTGTGTGAGAGCTGTTCATTAGCCAGGCTGCACTTTCCTTAGTCAGATTGTGCTGCACTGCTGTGCAGGGCCTCAGGGACCCTGCAGCAAGGACGCATCGGCAGCGCGCATGGTGCACCACCTGCTCTACAGCAGCCGCTGCTCACTGTGCATCACAGAGGCCGGCAGGGGGGTGGACGGCACGCAAGACCGCCTCGTTTTTGTGAGCCACGATTTTGAGATGCAGACGGGGTACAGAGCTGAGGAGGTGCTGGGCAGGAACTGCAGGTGGGCTTTCAAGCTCTGTCAGTTGGTCCTTTGACTGCTAATCTTTGGCTTCATCAGCGACTGCTTCAGACCATGGCTTCAGCTGCTGGCGGCCAACTCTTTAAGACATCAGATAAAGTTTCAGGTACACGCTGATAGCTTGCGCCTGCAGTCTGCTGTGTGTCCCTCTGAGCTGCTTGAGCCCTCAGCTGGGGCTGGTTTGCTTGGATCCTGCAGCTAACAGGACACGCTGTTGAAGCTGGCCATGCTGCACAGCCAGGCACAGAGCGACTTGCATGTCAATGATGGATGCTTGTGACTGTTGTAGGTTCATGCTGGTGCCACCTGGCCAGCTGTGCACCCTCACACAATGAGCACCCACCTTGCACTGAAGGCATCTGGGTCCCTGCAGGTTCATGCTGGCAGCGCATGGGCCAGAGATGCGCAACCCTCATTCTGTCTGAACCCACTGTGTCAGTCGTCTGGGTCCCTGCAGGTTCATGCAGGCAGCGCCTGGCCAGCTGCGCACGCCTTCATTTCCGTCCATGATCATCAAGCAGGCGCTGGAGGCCGGGGCAGGTGTGGACGTCAAGATTTTGAACTACCACAGGAGTGGCAGTGCCATGTGGAATCAGTTGGCCATCGTGCCCCTGCGCAGTGCGGATGGCAGCGTAACGCACCATGTTGGGATGCAGGTGGGTCAGCAGCTTCTTGTGGCTGTGTCCCTGCAGAGCCATGCCGTCCAGGTTGTCGACCACATCCATGGGCAGCCACAGCACAGCCACAGCAAAGACGTTGCCCCCCTCTGTCACAGGCCGCCCTCAACCAGGACTGTCAACAGCCACCCTCCAGCAGCTTGAATTGCTGAACTGATGCTGCAGCAGCTCCAGCATGACACTGTTGTCCTCTCCGCTGATCTCCCCAGCCTGCAGGATAGGCTGCGCATGCGAGTTCGGTGGTGGCTTGTACTGGGCTGTTGTGGTCATTGGGTGCTTACTGCTGCAGACATTTTCGCGCTTTGAGGACGTGCCCAACATTCAAGTCAGCCTGCCCCCGCATGCCAGTCCAGTGAGCCGGAAGCCTCCCAGCAGGCGCTCGAGCTTTGGCAAGAGCAAGTCCTGCAACGACCTGGAGAGCATCCCGCCAGTACCATCAGCAGCAGCCATAGCCTTGTCCACCATGGCTGCATAACGTCAGATGATCAGAAATGCTGCCAAATCCTGAGAGAGTCCCCCTTTGAGCAGCCACCATGCTGCTGCACATGTCTCCTTGTGAGAGCAGTCTCATGGCAGAACATCTCTGGTTCCACAGCAGCACAGCATTTTGGTCAGGCAGTGCTTTCCCTGAACCTGTTTTGGCTGACAAGCCTGCCCAACTTTCCCAGCAGGGTTTTTGATGTACGAAGATGCATGGAGAGAGTGAGGAACAGCATGCCCACCAGTCATGGGCCCCGTGTATTGTATTCGAACTGTTTTCGAGATGGAGAAGATGTTTAGATGTTTGATTTCAGATTGCTTCAGCAAGTTGAGTGTCCCTTCAAGCCATGAATCATCAAAACAGTCTGAGGGCATGGTGCTCTGGATGTAAGTGAAATTGGGCAGACAGGCAAGCAGCATGCGCCTATCAAATGACCATGTTCATGCATCAAGGCAGGACTGCAAAGGGAGGTGGTCTGTATGTTGGTAGTGTCTGCCAGAGCACTAGCCTTCAGTGCCTGGTGTGGCCATAGATTCTGGCAGTGGCTCAGGTGCTGGTGCACTCGCATTGGGCACAAAGAGTGGGACGTCAATGGCGGCAGGCAGGTACCCCACTGCAGCACAGCAGGGAGATATGCCAGTGAGCATGCTGAAACCAGCAGCAGCATGAAAGTAGTGCCCTGAAACTTCAAGACTCACCGTCAGGAGCGGCCACAACCACGCCGACAATCATGCCTAGAGAGCAATGCCCGGGCACTGGGCAGGCAAAGTAGATGGTGCCAGGGGTGTTCATCCTGATGGTGATGGTGGCATTGTTTGTAGAGGCCACCAGCTGGCGGTAGCCTGGCGCAGAGGCATTGAATATAGCAGGACAGACACCTGCACGCGAGCCAACCATGGCCAACCTCTCGCTGCTGCTAATCAGGCAGCTCAGCTTGAGCCCCTGTGTCTGCCTTCCTGCAGAGGTCTGTGCAGGGTATGCAGGCTCGCGTAAGGCAGGCTCACTTGCAGGGATCTGCCACAGTCCGTGCATGCGTGTGCCATTCCACCGAAAGGTGACTGTGTCGCCGATCTGGGCAGCAATGTTTGGGAACTGCACTAGCGGTGGGTTGGCATCGTTGGGGAAGCCCCAGTTCTGGACCTTGGCTGCATCACAGTAGTTCTACAGGCCTTGACATGGAGACAGACAATGTAGCAAGCAGACCAGCATTTAAAGGATGCCATCTTTGTTTGCGAGTATGCTATGATGCCAGCAAAAGCAAGGCTGACCTGCCAGCAGATGCCGCGAAGGCAGACCTGAGGCCACCTCATTATAAACTGCCACAGCTGTGAACTCCCTGGATAGCGGGCGCGCCGCTGACGAGAGGCCTGCAAAAGTCAGGCAGCTGTCAGCATCAGCAGCTACTGCATGTTGCCAATTGCTAGAGATGCAGAGCTGAGCCTGGACAGCTTGGATACTAGCCTGGCAACAGCATGATGGCTGGCAACCAGCTGTCACAGCACAGCTGAGCACATGCAGCTTGTCACAGCTGAGCACATGCAGCGATTCACGTCCAGCTGTCCCATAACTAATCATCAATTCAAATAATAGCTGCATGGCTGCCAATGGTGTCCATGGTGCGCTGAGTGCTCTGCAGCTTACTCAGGATGCTCAAGAGCACCACAGCAACCGCCACCAGCTGCATGGTGTCCTGGCCTCAGGAGCGTCTGATTGCTGGCGCCTGTCCTGCAACCAGACCTGTGTGACAGACGTGCAGCCTGTGCCATATCAGTGACCAACCAGCAGATCTGCGGTGAGCTGTTGATCCGTACCATAGCAGTTTGAATCGACCTGCCGCTCAAGGGAACACAAAAGGTGACAGAGAAGGCCTCACCTCAGGACTGCCAATACCGAGCAGATCGGGACACTGAGAGCTCTCGAGCTTCTGTGAGTCTGAATGCTTTGACCAGCTCAAGCCAGAATCCCTGTGAGCCAATCATGCATGCGATCCTCTCCTCTATGACCTGTGAGATTTGTTAGTCACTTCACTTGCGGCTGAATGCTCATGTGACATGCTGTTCTAGGCTCTAGAGCTGCTGCTGACCTGGCCACAATGTCAGACATAGACCTTTTTGACAACTGGTTCAGAATAGCCGATAAGGACAGGGATGGAGTTGTCAGTGGCGCAGAGGCTGTGGAGTTCTTCCAGCGCAGCAACCTGGGCCAGGAAACCCTGTTTCAGGTGGGCCATAGCACATCTGCAAAACAGCCCTGTCACATGAAAGAGCAGCCTTTGTCAGCATGTGATGACATCCTGCTGCAGGTCTGGAACATGGTGGCGGGCGACACGCCAGCTCTCAGCAAGCCGCAGTTCTACAGTACGCTTCGGTTGATCTCACTGGCGCAGGTGCGGCTGGTTTAGTCTGCTCACGCATCAGTGCTCAAGTGTGTGTGGATGCACACACGCAGGGCGTTCGTGGAGTGTGCGCGCCGCACTCATGTCTGTGGGTGAATTGCTGCAGAAGAGCGGGGGCCAGCTGAACGAGGCACAGGCGCGCTCCCTGCTCATAGGTGTGGGGCCTGCTGTGCCCCCGCCGCAGCTGAATGGGCTTGAGTCCCGCGCCACAGCTTCCATACAGCCCTCCTGGACGCATGACCCCTTTGCCAGGGGCGCCTCTGCACAGCAGCCGGTGGGTGTGCAGCCTGCTTGGGCTGACGAGAAGATGCAGCGCCTGTCAATTCCTGCCCCCCTGCTGCGCTGACAGGCAGTAGCACTTACTGCCCATCCCTCTCTCAACAGGCATGCCAGGCGTCTAGGCTGGCCTCCAGTCCCTTCACATACAAAACGGAGCTCACCAAGTGCATGCAGCTGTGCACAGGGCTCCGTCGGCTGTGCATGCGCCGGGATCTCTGGCTGCTTGTGCGCAGGGGCCTGGCGCCAGCTTCCCGCCCATGCAGCAGGCGGACATGCAGCGCTACAAGGGCATGTTCCAGCAGATGGACAATGACCGGGACGGCTATGTGCAGGCAAGCTCCTTTCGGCTTGCCTGCACCTCTTGCCCATGTTTGTGCTGTTTTCTTGTGGTGCCCACATGCAAAGCCTGACTTAGAATGAGGCCCTTGTCCCCAGCTGCCGTGCTGGTCAACTCAAACATGCACCGCTAGGCAGCCATCCAGCCTGACAAGCCTCTCTCGACGTCTTCATCTGAGCCGTGGCTCGACTGCTGCAGGGTGGAGACTGCTTTGGGGCGTTCATGCAGTGGGGCCTGCCCAAGGGCATCCTCAAGGACATCTGGGCTGTCGTGGCGGGGGACGAGGGGCGCCTCACTGCGGATCAGTTCGTGCAGTGCCTCTACCTGATGGACAATGCCAAGCGGGTGAGTGGAAATGGAGCACCTCACAGCAAGCACTGCACAGGGGGCTCACAGTCCAGGTCGTCTCACCACAGACAGCATGTGCAACACCTGTGGGTGGAAAACAGTGCTCAGCAAACAGTCCAGGGCTGCCCTGTCTTGTCAGAAAGCGGCCCGTCCTTTGGTGCATTGCAGACCTGTGGCTTGAGACCCACTGGAACAGGTGAGGGATCGCAGCTTCAAAGGGCACCCAAGCCTGCCTGGCCTAACCTCATGCACCCAGCCCTGGGAGCACCCCCCCTTTACCAGAAGCTGGCCCTTACCTGGCATTCAGAGCTGTGTAGTGCTCCAGCTGTGCACGTTGCTGTGCCCTGTCCTGCAGGGGAGGGTTCTGCCCCATGCAGAGCGCGCTTTCTCCTGCTCGGCAACCAGAGCTGTGCAATTTGTCAGCTGGCCTTGGGCTGTTGGACTCCGTTCTGCAGAGGAATCCTTCTCTCACATGTGCTTGTGCCGTACACCTGACATTCTGCCATTCTTGCAGTCTTGTGCGCAAGTCTGTGCAGGGCCAGTCCGCTCATGAACGCCTGATCACGAAATGAGCACAGAGGTGTGGTGCGCCCCGCCTGACCCCTCTGCTGCACACTGTCGCTGCAGGGGATGATCCCCCCGACGCGGCTGCCGCCGGGCCCCTTCCCGCCCATGGCCTCCACGCCGCTGCAGCAGGCGCTGCAGGGGGGGACCACAGCAGCCTCCCCCCCGCAAGCCAGCATGCAGCAAGGGCAGCAGCAGCAAGGGGGCAATTTCGACGTGTTCAGCCAGGACATTGGCTTCCCAAACCTGCCAGCGCAGGCAGTACATGTGGCGCCTCGAGCGCCCACCCTGGTCAGCGTCTTCCTGGACTGGGGTGCCACATGCAGCAGCGGCATGTTGTGACCATGCACATCAGTGTCTGATGATCAGCACAAGCCACACAAAGCAACAAAGCAGGGCTCTGGAGTGCTGATCCTATGTTGGGTTGCAACATACACTGGCCGTGTTCCAGGAGCTGGGTCTGCTGCTGGCAATTGACACACTCTGTCTCTGCTGTAGCCTGAGAGTAGGGCGCCTGAGCTGGATGCCACGCAGCTCCAGGGCCTGGCGGCATCAGAGAGGTCGCGCCTCACGACTGAGCGGGACGCAGTGCTGCAGACAGAGCAGCAGCTGCACCAGGTGGGCTGAGGGGCGGAATGGGTTGTGCGATCTTGTAGTGCTGCTGCACGAGCTGCACCAGGATTGCTGCTGTGCTTTTTTGGTCTGTGCAGCCCAGCATTGCCGCTGCAGCTGTGCCTGAGTCATTGACAGGACAGCAGCGGCAGCTCAGGCGCCTCTAATCTGCCTGTCCGCACTGGTCTGGGATGGCATGCTGCAGGATTCTTTCCCCTGACTTGCAGTGCCAGCCTGGCGTGGTTTCCTGATAACTTTGCAGACTCAGGCTGCCAAGCTCGGAAGGCTTGCACTCAGTGCAGGTTGCCTCCATCACAGCCTTGACCATGAATTTCCCCTTGCCTGCCTGCAGCTAAACAGACCTAGGCTGCCAAGCACAAAAGAGCCAAGATGGTGCGAAGTGCAATCTGTGTGCAAGCTCTGTTCACTCTGAGCTTCCCCCCAGACTTCCCTCTGCCCGCCTGCAGGCGACTGCGCAGACCCAGGCTGCCAAGCGCAAGGAGGCCTTCTACCAGCAGGCGTTGCAGGACCTCACCCTTTTCAAGAGCAAGACCACTGCAGCCGTCCTGCAGGCAAGTCACTGTGCTGCAGCATCATGCAGTCTGCCCTCAGCAGGCTCAGCTGTGCTCTTGCTTTGGTAGCCAGCGCCTGTTACAGCACGTCAACCGCAGTTGGCCTGCGGGTAATCTGTAAACATGGCTGCACCAACCTCGCTCTGTGGGGCGCACCTCGAGTGCGCCTCTCACTCACCTGGTCAGTCTTTGTCAGTGGCCAGGGCACTAACAGAAGAGCCTGCTGAGATTGTTCTGACATAGGGCTGCGTGGCCCTGCCCAGTTGTCATCACTGCTGTTGTGCTCCCAAAGCTGCCCTCTGCTGTGCCTGCAGGCTCAGGAGAGGATTGACAAAGCTGTTTCAGATGCTGATGCCATGGAGAGCCAGTACGAGTCTGCCTACGCCAGTGCCAGGCAGACCTACAGCCGGGGGAGAGCTCTGCTGGACGAGATTCAGAGGGTGGGCACCTGCAAGAGCTGTGCGACTTGCAGAAGGCTGCATAGCAGGGGCGCAGCTGGTAAAGTGATCAGAAATCAGGCTTGGAAGTGCCACCAAAAAGCATCAACCTTGGGGACCCTGCCATCTCCTGGCTGCATGTCTCACTTCACCTGCCGCCATGCGCAAATCAAACTTGCAGCCCTTGGTGTGGCTCTCAGGATGCTTTCTGAGGAATGGCAATGCACACATCTGGCGCACGCACAGATCGCAGCCTGAGGGTGGTCCCAAGCTCTGCAGGCTCGTGCCCGCAAGGTGGAGGCCGAGACCAAGCTGGCAGGCCTGCAGCAGGACATTGGGCAGCTGAGCACGATGAGCGACACCGAGGTCGCCATGGAGGAGGCACAGGCAGAGCAGCTGCAGCAGGTGGGCAGAAGGGGCCAGTTGCTCTCCCAGGGCTGTGTGCATGGAAGTGGGGCACACAAGATTCTATGCAGGGAATCTGATGCATGCCTTAGCAGTGGGCAGGCTGAGCAGGTACACCAGGTAGCCCTGTCAACTGCGTCTCCCTCCTGCCGGGACTATGCATATGTGGCTGCACCTGGTGGGCAGGTGACTCAAGGGGCATCTCAGGCCATGCTTGCAAGACCTTTGAGCACATTTATCTACTGCCACGACTGGGGCGCCTGCCAGCAGGGAAGCCCTGGCAGGGAAGCCCTGGCCCTCAGGTGCTGCACACAGTGGCTGACCGTGCAGGTCAAATGGGGCTTTGGTGTGCTGATCGGTGTCAGGAAGCAGCCATGGTGCAGACGCAGCAGGCCGCTGCAGGGGATGCGGCACCGCAACTGCCCAGAGCTGCTCTTGTTACCCAAGTGCTTCGAAGCATGCACTTGTTGCCCGGCCAGGGGCCTGAATGGGCAGCTCTGGGGATGCAGGGAGGTGCCCTCAGACATGCCCGGGGCTAACCTCCTGTGCGTGCAGGCAATCGCCCAGGCAGAGGCTCAGAAGGCTGCAATGGAGATGCGGGCAGCTGCTGTGCGTGAGGAGCAGGAGGACCTCCAAAAGGAGCTGGAGACGCTGCAGCTGACAGTGGAGGCAGCCAAGGCGGATGTGGGCAATGCGCAGCGAGACCTGCGGGCGCTGCGAGACAAGGTGAGCCGGATTCTGGGCTGCTGTGCAGAACCACCACCAGTCAGCTGCAGCGGATGTGGGCAGTGCTCAATGCGACCTGAAATTGCCGCGAGACAATGTGAGCTGAGCACTGGTACAATTTTTGAGGGGGACAGGGTCAGGCCTGATGACCAGCATGCTGCGGGGGCTGCCTAAGGCGCATGCAGGTGTTGTTGATGCGTATAACCTGCATGTTGCTGGAGTTCCACCAGCTTGAGGCTGCTTGAAGGCACAAGATGCCTGCTGTTGGGGCAGGCGGAGCTGTGTCTGAGGCTGCTTGCCACCTGCTGTCTGTCCCTTGAAGTTATGGCAGCTGCTTGTTGAATGCGGTGTTCGCCACCTGCTCTCATGCCGATCACAAGCCAGCGAGTGTTGTCACCACTTCCAGGTTTTGCTTTGCCGTCTCAATGGGTGCAAATGTGCCATGCCGGGCAGCCCATGGCACACCCTCAGATAGCAGACAGCAAATTCCTGATCTTAGACACCCACTGAGCTACACAAGCTGCGACCTCTGTTGTCCGGCAGCTGTGCACCAAAGACCAGCATCACATGACAGACACAAATAAGCCATTTACCCACCCACACAGCTGCAAAGCTGCCTGCTAGCCTGCAGCTGCCCGCTGGTGCTGCAGCATTGTCAGTTATATATGAAGCGCTGCTCCAATGCACCCAACAAGCAGTGAGTGTGCACCTGCCTGCAGCTGCGAGCTGAGGACCGTGGCAGCGTGACAGACCTGCAGACCCTGCTTAAGAACACGGCAGAGGTGTACCGCAATCTGGTCCAGCATGCCAATGCAGCCGGCATCCCGGTGCCCGAGGAGGCGCAGATGGGCGGCGGCATGAGGGGCCCCGGGCAGCTGGACTATGACGAATTTGCAGCTGCAAACGCAGCTGACTGGGAGGACTTTCAGGATGAAGGTGCGCCGCGGGGACGCCTGTGCCTTTGTTGACTTGGCTGCGGCCAATGTGGCTGGTTTGGAGGACTCTCAGGGTGCACGTCGGCCGACATGTAATTGAGCACCTAGCACACAGCGTCGCCATCCAGAGAGACGCTCGTGTCTTCACGCATCAATGGCTGCTTTGTGCACATGAGGCTGGAGGCACAGCTGTGGCTGCCTGCCTCAGAGGAGCCATAGCGGCAGACTGGGACGGTGACAGAACAAAGGTTGGTCATCTGGACATTGATCGGTGGAGGAGGCTGCTGGCCTTGCAGGGAACGTGACCTGTGTCACAGCTAAGGTTTGCCAATCACAGTGATTGACTCTGTTGTGTCCCTGGTCCCCAGGGTGCCTGCTGAGCTGCTGCATGTCAGGCAGCATGTTCGATCCTGCACAGCTTTGCTTCTGCTGGGTCACAGCTTGGCAGCCAGGCACCCCACGCCAAGCCACCGTGTGCTGTGCACATTGATCCCTGTGCCTGATCCACAGCACACCATGTGGTGTTTGCCCTGCCCAGCGACGAGCGCCCGTCTGCACTCTGGCTGCCGTCCCCTGCGTCAGATCCTGTTCACAGAAACTGCCTTACCCCAGCACTTGTACCTGCCTGACTTGCAGGGTACAAGGTAGTGTCCGCCCTACCCAACGACAGTCGCCAAGTCTCCCCAGCCAGCAGCTACACCTCCATGCACCAGCTGCCCTCCCCGCTGGGGTCTCGCGGAAACTCATTCACCGGGCCCCAGAGCAAGCGCAGCCCAGCAGGACAGGCACAGAGCACGCAGTCCGGCAAGTCGGGAGGAGGCGCCCTGGCTGACCTCCGGGACACTGCCAGCAGCACCCCCTCAGGTCAGCGCTGATGGTGTTGTCTTGTCTCTGCTTCTCATGTTGTGATGTGCAGACGTGCTGCCCCTGACTGGGCTGCACATCAGCGTGCACTGCTGATTCTGCAAACTTGTGGAGTGGCAGGCTAGCCTGGGGAAGCTGCTGGTCCGAGCTGGCATAATGGCATGCAACATGGAAGTCAGCAGCGTGCAGCGTTAAGACTGTAGGGCTACTGGCCTGCAGGTCTGAATAAGACCTCTACCACCGGGGGCTTTGATGCCTTTGGTAGCAACACCTTTGGGGAAAGCAAGCCGGGCAAGCAGCCCAGCGCAGCAAATTGGTCTGCCTTCTGACCCAGGCAGAATCTGTTTCTGGATCGCATCTTTGAGGCCATCCCTCCTGTCTAAAGCTTTGAGTGTGCACAGTTCAAACGTCGAGTTGTGAATCATGCAACTTCAAGCATCAGCCTATTGATGCATAGGCCCAAGCCATCGGGATAGTTTGGGGCTGAACACCTCATAAATGACTGTGAGGGGCCTGTCATGGTGCCAGAAGAGGTAGTGCCTGCCAAGGAAGGGACCCTTTTCTCTGAATGATCTGCAGCAGCAGGCAACATTGACCTCCAGCAGACAGTGGGTTGCAGACCCACTGTCAAGTCAGACTGAGCCATGCTGGACTGTGCCATCCTTGGTGCCAGGTTGAGCAGAGCTGCAGCATGCACGGCCGCGACCCTCACTCTTCAAGGAACTCTGAGTTGCCGTAGTGGACCTGCTGGATCTCCCGAAAGAGCTCTATGTGTCCCTGGCTGAGGCTGGCCCAGATGGGCTGCTGCTTGTCTCGGAGGAACTCGTCCACATGGTCAGCACTCCACCAGGAGGCCGCATATACCAGTGGCAGGTGGTCCTGCCCGGGACTCCTCAGGAAGACCTGCATGCAGCATTGGACGGCGCCCCTCCTGTGTCACTTCAGGAGAGGCAATCACAGAGCCCCAGCAAGCAGGCATCTGGCACAGCCTTCTCTGTGTAGGCCAGGGATCAGTACCCTGGACTGCCCAAGGCCATACATTCTTGATACTGTTCTGCCTAGAGCAGGGCCAACGGGAATGCTTTGCAGCGCCTGCATGCGTATGGTGTCCAGACAAGCAGTCGCCCAAGAGCTTGAAGGAAGTTTGGGGCTGGGATCAGCTGCTCCTGCCACCTGCTCCCCAGAAGCTCCTTGCTGACCACGCACCTGACGCTGCACCAGATCCCCTGATATGGTCTCCACCTGCTCTGGTAGGTCCTCCACGCTGTCACGAGCAATGCGCTCCATTTGAAGGCAGTCCTGCATGGTGGAGGATGTGGTCCTCGCAGCAGAGGCCATGCTGGTCGCACGAAATTGCAAATGCACTGGGCAGGCAGGAGCACTTAGCCAAAGTGATGCTGGTGCCGCATGCTGCTCATGCACAGGCAGTGTCACCTGATGGACAGCCCGGTGTAAGTCAAGTGCGTGCTCACAAGTGCGGGGTGTGCATGGGGTCAAGTTGGGGTTGCTGGCTGGACTGGCAGGTACAGATGCAGTCTGTGCACACGGAGCAAGCTGCTGTCACGTGTCAGGACTCACAACTGAAACTACGAGGCCTGTCAGCAGCTGCAGGTGGCGAGTGACCGAGCCATCGCTGAGCAGCATCACCTGCAAGGGGGTGGCACTTGCTCAGCAGGGCTCCATGCCTCCCAAGACATGCAGGCCAGGGTGTCCACGCCGATGTGGGCTTCACACAGGGTGGAGAAGACACTGACAGAGTCGCACAGGCGCTGAGGAAGAGTGAGTCAGACATCTGAGCCAGCCGCTGTCCAGCCGCGGGCCCTGTGTCACATTGGCTTGCCTTCCATGGCGGACTGAGGCGGACAGGCAGCCCCTGCAGAGCTGCTGCCTCACTGCCCTGCACACAATTTGTCTCGTGTGTGATTGAGCAAAGCCAGTGGAACCTTGGCTGAATGGAAGCAATTGGCTGACCTGCCAGAGCAGAGGCCTGCTGAGGCCATGCCAGGAGCTTAGCTCAGCATGGCATGACAGCCTTCTTGCCTGAGTGCCCACTGAACTGCCAGCCTGCACTTTTGGTGGTGGCCTCTGCCCAGAGAAGTGTCTGATCATCACTCTCCATGCCTGCAGGCCACCATTAACATGAAATGTCAGGAGCTTACCATAGGTCAAAAGCAGACCTACACTGATTGCAGGCCAGAAAAATATCCACTTGGGTGTAGATCTGTCTCCAAGCTTGGCAAAATCCAGTGCTCCTTGAGTCTGACATGACATCAAGGCAGCCTTGATACACCTCGATACAACCATCATGCAGCTGAGATGGGTCCTGCTTTGCTGCAGCCTTGGTGCAGGGCTGTCAGGTGACCAGGAGTGAGGCCACCTGCCCCCATGTCGCATAGTCTGCGCAATGCAGGGGCAGGACACAGTCTCCAGCCAGGGCTGCTTGTCCCTGCAGATGGTGCTGGTCAGAATCTCTTTCAGCGAGGTCTGGTTGTGAAGGACATCACATATGAGAGCATACTGGAGGTACGGCAAGGGTGTTTGCTGCTTCTGGCAACAGGGGATTGCTTAGCTTCGTGTACGTTCACCTGCAGGAGCATGACAGAGTCAGCAATGTAAGCAGCAAGAGGTTCCATGGGAATGTGCTTGGCTACGTCACCCCCTGGTGAGAGCCGCAGCCTGAGCGCCTAGTGCTGCTGCTGCGTCAAGGTGCCTGCATTCTGTGGGACCAGCAAGTAGCAGCCCACTCCCGGCGCCCGCAGGAATGCAAAGGGCTATGATGTGGCAGAAACCTTCCGCAGCAAGCTCACCCACGTCTCGCCAGTGTGGCTGCAACTGCGTGAGGAAGCAGGTTCTTTGGCAGTGACAGGGCAGCACGACATTGACAAGGCCTGGGTCCAGCGTTTGCGGCAGCCACCCCTCAAGGTCAGCCCCTGCTCAGCAGCTGACAGCATGTAGCCTGCAAGCTGCACCGCTGTGGCCCAGCAGCTGGCACTGCCACTCAGGCAATATGTGATCCGCCACCCAGCAACAGCACGTGGCTGCTTCCCTGTTGAGCCAGCCTAGCTGCTCAGCCTGATGGACCATGGCAGCGGTGCTGAAGCCATCACTCTGAGCTGTCCCTGCACCCTTTCCATGCATAACGACTGGCCTGCCCTAGAGGATCCACGCATGTGAGTGGAAACAGGTGTGTTACCAAGCAGGGGCAGCATCGCCCACACAGTCAGCAACATTTGACAGGCGGTGCCTTACTTCACCACAAGGCTGCTCTGTCACGTTGCCAGCTGTGCATAGAAACACATATGTTGTCTGCATTATGCGCTCTGAAAGTGGCCTGTGCTCCACAGAGCAGTGTGCAATGTTTGTGTGACACCTGGGTGCTGTCGGTGTCCTGCAGCCTGTCACTGTCTCAAGCTCACCCTCTCATCGAAGAATGTTTGTGTGCAAGATGCCCTGCACATGGCAGGTGTGCAGCTGAGTGCTGCAGGATGCGCCCAAGGTGGTGCCTCGCGTGATAGTGGAGCTGGCGCCTGAAGCGCTCGTCAACATGCTGACCAAAGCGCCAGGGCCCAGCATCAGCCTGCTGACCAAGCTGTGCAGGCAGCAGAGATTTGACGGCCTGGTGGGTGAGCGAAGTAAGCCTGCATGCATCTCAGGTCTGAAGGCTGTGTGGCTTCATCTGAGGGTCAGACTGCATGACGGCAGCCAGCCCTCTAAGGGGATACGGACTTGGTGCACAGCAGCAAAGCATCATGCTGGGTGCTGCTGGTGGCCCAACGTGCAGCAATTCTGTGATTGCCTGAAGACCCAAGCACTTGCCAGCAACAAGCACCACGTTGCATATGGAGCCCTCTGCTGTGCCCGATATCGGTCAAGTCACTTGACCTGCAGGTGCTGGAAGCTTGGTCGCAGTGGGGCAGCATGGGCCTCATTGCTCATGAGCAGCTGGGGCAGGCTGCACGCCTGTGGCTGCGGCAACTGGCCGAGGCACTGCACGCCCAGAAAGCGTCTCATGGCGGGCCAATGGTGAGCGCCATTGCCAGCACTGTAGTGTGCAGCTGCCACCTTGCCGAGCCAACCTGTGATGGCACACTCAGCAGGCCCCCAGTCATAGGCAAGGCCTGCTGAGCACGACTCCTACAACGGCTGCAGCTCAGCCCTGCCGCCACCAGCCCATCCCACCAGGAATTTGGTCTGCTGGAGCGCCTCGAAGCCGTCCCCTGGGGCAGTGACAAGCGTATCACCACCATGTTGCTGGGCTGCCTTGACTGCTGGACCCGCTTCCTCCAGTGTTTGCTATTGATGGCGCCAGCTGCCAAGCAGCAGGTGCCATCAGCTACCTTGCCCTGTTGGTGCCTGCAGGAGCTGCTCATGGCAGTCCCTCCAGTCATGCCAGCTGCCAAGGGGGCAGCCACATCCAGTACAGCAGACTTGGCGCTCCTTGGCAGCGTTGTGGATGGCTTTAGCGTCATGTCCTATGATTACAGCACCAGCTTGACGGGGCCGGGACCCAATGCCCCGTTGTGGTGGCTCAGGGAGAATCTACGCAAGGCGCTGGCAGGGCACAGGCATGTGCCATATCATGGTCTCCGGTCGGATGTTCAGGCTGCTCAGGCATGCTGCACAAGGCTGCCTATGCAGTACGCACATGATGCGCTGGCAGGGCACTGGTATGTGCTGCATGATGGCTCCTGCTTACAAGTCAGGACTGCCCTTGCCACCAGCCCCAGCTGGCCTTGTACAAAACATTGCAGCTGAAACATGGCTGCTGGTGCAGGGATCAGTCTGAGAAAATCTTGATGGGCCTGAACTTCTATGGTAAGCGGCTGTGGGACATTGTCTGACACTGGCTGCTGCTGCAACTCTGAGTTAATTCAGGGGTGACTGATATCTGCCTCTGAGTGGCTGGTATCAGAGTCAGGCTCATAGCGTCCCAACGGAACTCTGGTATTGTAGGCATGGATTACATGCTGCCCAGTACGAGCCGCCCCATCATGGGGCATGAGTACCTCAGCCTGCTGGCCCTTCACACTCCAGGCCTCAGCTGGGACAGCGCTGTGAAAAGAGCAGTGTCAGAGCACGTCATTTACTATGTCGCGGCAGACGGAGCGGGCCACAGAGTGTACTATCCCAGCTTGCTGTCCATTCACAAGCGGCTGCAGCTCGCAGAGAGACAGCAAGTTGGCATCAGCATCTGGGAGCTGGGCCAGGGTCTAGATTACTTCATGGATTTATTCTAGTGTGCATGAATTGGTCATGTGACCACCCTTGCGCTTGTTCATAGCCAGAGTTGATGCTGAACGTGTTTGTGACGCATGCAATCATGAAAGATGGGCGTGGGACCATGTAAGGGGAGCAGGTCCAGGGGAGGCAGAGGGGAGCTGTTCTCATTCTGAGGGTGCCGCACTGGCCTTCTCCTGTGCGCTTTCAGCAAGTGCCTGCTTTGGCGGGCTGGCCTTGACATTGTTGTCTACTGGCCTTGGCACCTCTGGGGCTGGCTTCACCGCGGTGCGACGGCGACCTGTCAAACAGGCGCCTGAGGTCAGACAGCTGCATGAGGTCGAGCTTCAGCAAGTCAGTCAGAGGGACTCCAGCTGAGCTCAGCAAGAAGCAGTGGCGCCATCCTGGTGGACATCAGTGTTGCAGGCGCCAATGCAGCTGCAAGGGGACATCAGCTTGGCTCAGAAGGCAAGCACTGCCAGAATGTCATGATCGTGCCGGCTGTGGTGCAGCGCTTCTTGCAGCTCTCTTCTTTCATGGGGCTTGCAAAGGCTGCCAGCTCTTCGAAGCGCTCCTTATGAGTGAATGACATGTTTGCCTTGCTGAGGCTCTGCTTCACTGGCCTTGTCAAGAAGACAGCGCCCCACCATCTTTCCTGCCCTTCCCACCGGCCAGCTGCGCCTCTGCATCAAGTCTGTCTGCAGCCTCCATACGCTGCAGCTCGCTGGCGTCCAGGGAGTCAGCAGAGAGGACATCAGGAGGCAGCTTGGCCTTCCCATTGGCTGTCCCCTCGGCCTGCAGCAGGCAGCACATGCTGTGCTGAGTGGTCCTGGAGCAGTAGCCAGAAGGGATGCCACATGCTGGGGCGCAAGCCTGCACCCACCTCCCAGCCAGCAGATTATGCGATCTGCTGCACAAACGTCAAGGCAGCACGGCGGTCTCTGTGCACTCAAGGGCACAACAGCACATATGGCCCACCTCCCAGCCGGTGTTGTCTGACTGCTGCAGCCTGGCCATCTTCTCAAACATGTTTGCAAACATGCCGCGCTCCCGCTTGTTCTGCTCGGCTGCCAGTGCCTTGCACCTCTTATGCAGCTGGAGCATGTCCCTGCAGCAGCAGCAGGGGGCCACTTGACAGGCTCGGCAGCCCCTTGCCTCCAGAGCCCTCCAGCCACGTGACAGCGGATGCAGAGGTGCCCGAGAGGGGCTGGCGCAGCCTGCCACTGGAAGCGTGCGCCAGCAGCCAGGAACGGCGCAATGCCCCGGAAGGATGGAGAGGCGCCTCGGCAGGGGCAAAAAATACAACCTGTAAATGGGCTTACAGATGTTTGCAGCTGTTGGCGGTCGGTCATGTTTACGGATGGCTGAGCAGGGCAGGCTGCATGCAGACGCACTGCCAGATGACACAAGCATGCAGGCTGCTGAGCCCACCTGTTGGTGGGGTCCCTGAGCAGGGCAGCCTTGATGTCCTGCTCAGCCTCAATGAAGTCCTTGGTGGCCAGGAAGGACTGCGCTCGCCTGTACAGCGCCTTTGCATTGGCCCCATCCTTCTCAAGCACCTGCGCAGCATCATAACACTGATGATATCACACTGAGTGGGAGGCCACTTTGCTTGACATGATGTAGCTGGAGAAGACTAGCTGACACTGCTAGGCAGGCAGGTCTTTATCCCCGAGCACCTGCGCAGCAGCACGGCACTGCTGTGGCAGGAGATCTTGAAGTCAAGAGGCAGTCAGCCGCGGCAAGCTGACACCGCTGCTATGACAGGCACCAGTGCAGCACCATGAGGTGCCTTGACCACCTTGAGAAGGAAATCATCATGTCAAGGGCATGTCTGGAGGTCTCCATGGTACTCACCTCAATGCCAAATGGAAGCCTGCAGGCCATTCAGGCCGTTCCCAACATGCAAACCAGCATCCCAAGCCACTATGAAGCTGCAGCAGTGAGAAGCAAGCATTTGCCGCCTGAGGCAGCAGCTGCAGTGCTCAGCGGCGTTGCAGCCAGAGAAGGATGGCACATGGCAGGCGCATGCCGCTCACTGCCAGCCCTCCCCTGCCGGCCGGTACAGGCTCACCACGGAGGCCGCCTTCTGCGCAGCAAGTGGGTTGTCAAGCCTGAGGTACGCCGCTGCCAGGTTGAGGTTGCAGCTGCGCCTCAGGTCCCCCACTGCCCTCTCCTGCTCGGGGGATGCCTTGTCCATGTGCTCCACCAACTTCAGCCCGCGCTCATACTTCCTGACAGCCAGCAGCCACCTGCAGGCATGCAGCACCTGTTGTCAAAAGCGCTTGTATGCACTGCAGCCAGGCAGCAGCACAATGAGACCTGTCCTGCACAGGTGTCGCATGAATTCTAGGAAGCGCTCAGAACTGTGGGCTGCAGATGTCACCCGCTGCAGGCAGGCAGCAGCAGCTTCTAGCCACAATCAAAAGTACTCAGGCGCCTGGGTGGAAATGTTTCATACCAGAAGGATTGCCAACAGAAGTGTGATGTTTGCCAGTCAGTCTGGGCCCAGACTTTGACCTGCAGCGCACTATGAAGCCACAGCAGGCAACTCCCAGATAAGCTCTGCTTTCCCGCAGTCATGATTAGCTATCACCACAGCAGTCACCAGGCAGCTGGGTGGGCCTGCGCCACAATGCTGTGCATCAGGCAGCAATGACAGGCCCACCGGCTGCCCAATGGTCTGTTGACAATCGCACCTGCCCTGCTTGAAGAAGGCGTTGCCCTCCTCTTTCTTGGCGCTGGCAGTGGTCACCTTCTCGTCTCCCTCCATCTCATAGGCCTCCTTGGCCTGCAGCACTGGTGCTTTGTTAGTGTGCTGTGTCAGGGCACAGTGAACCGTTTCTGCTTGTGGCTTTCTCAGTGTAAAATCAGGCAACTAGGCTTCCTCGGCCTGCAGGCACAATGCGGTTGTGTATGGTACTGGCCCGTCTACCGCTCAGCAACCCCATGAGATGCTGCTTGCATGACACCAGAGCTCTCAAGAAGACTAGAGCATGTCCAGCCCACCAGGGGACACAGCTCAACGACACACCCACCTCCGCGATACATGTACAATGGTGTTGAGTGGCACAGCTTCATGCATGTCAAGCACACTTTTCAGGATGGCACCAGCTTCTAAGGCTCACAGCAGTCTGTACAGAGCTCGGCTCAGCTCGTACTAAGGAAGTCAGCTAGAGCTGCTCTGGCAGCTTGGTCCACATCCTGCACAACTGTGTTGGGGGCCCATAAGTGCTTGCTTGCAAACCGCAGAACAGCACCCACCTTGTGCAGCTCCAGCAGCTCCACGACGTACTGCACAGCTGTGTTGGGGGGCACAAATCCCTTTGCCCCCTTGTAGCCCGTGGCCCCAAAGGCATAGCGCGGCGAGACTGTCAGCAGGGCAGTCTCACCAACCTTCATCTTCTGAACACCCTGCTCCAGCCCAGCAGGCACCTCCTCTGCAGCAGCAAAGCAAGGCTGCAACCCGATCCTATGCTTTGAGTGCTTGCAGGGTCTGTGCAGATCCTGGAGCAGAATCCTGGCTAGCCACCTCCATTGCAGCTGGTGATACATGCCGTCTTGGTGCTGCAGCAACATGGTGCCAGCCAGGGAATGGGGCTATTCTGCGCAGCACAAGCAGCCATCCATCTGCAGCCTCACACTCTGATTCAGCCCAATGGGCGGCTACGTTCACACGCCAACAGTGCAGGCAAGATGGAAGGCTTGAGTGCATTGTAGAGGCCTGCTCCATGCGTGCAAAGCTGGTAAATCACCATTGCTGGGACCTTGCACTGTCACAGCCACCCCTGGCAGTGCAAGGTCGCTGGCTGCTGCCTGAAGCCGCATGCTCTAAGGCAGCAGCTCCAGTGTTCCAGTTGGGGGAGGGGAGAGTCTCCCAACAGCAATAGGAACTTTCAGGCAATGTGCCCTCATCTGAATGCTCAAGCAGGCAAAGGAGTTCCTGCAGCCCAAGTGCTTCTTGCGCAGAGCAAAAATGGTCGATATGCCACCTATTTTGTGACCACACAAGTGGGCCGTGCCCTGCAGCATGGTGGCTTGCTGCCACCTGAAGCGATCACAGCACCCAGCTCAGTGTCCCAAAGATTGCCATCTGCGTCAAGCTTGCAAGCTGCTGGTTGGTTCAGTTAGCGGGTGACAGGGGTCCCCTCTGGCTCTCCAGGTGGTCAGCTCAGTTGCCGCAGAGATCAATGTGTGCCGCAAGCATGCACGCAAGCTGCTTGATGATGCACTCAGCAAGGTCACAGGCTCACCTTCGTCCACCTTGAACTCTAGCTCGTTGCCTCCCAGGCGCTCCTCGATCACTGTGCCATCCAGCAACCTCAGTGTGTATCTGCAGCACCAGCAAGACTTGACTGTTGCAAAGTGTGCCAGATGAAGTGCCTGAGCGTGACAATGAGTTTGGCGGCCCAGTCTGCCTTTCACCAGCCTCAATGCTTACCTGCAACAGACAGCAGAGTCAGCAGGCGTCCAGCAGCCCTAGGATATACCTGAGGCCATAGCAAGACTGAAACGACTTTCAAACAAGTGCCAGCCGCAGTGCATAGCTATCAAGATGGGCTTTGCGGACCGCAGTGCGGTCAGCAGCTGCACTGCTTATTGCAGCAGACAGCAGGAACTCAGCTGTCAGCAGCAAGCATCGATTGCTTGCTAAATCGTGGTGGTGTGCCAAAGTGGGCAATTTGACAACTGGCTGCCACCCAATCTACCACATGCATGCTCAGGATCATGCAAGCCAGAGAATTCCTCAGACGCCCTCTGCTGCTGCTGCCATGGTCACCTGTCTGCAGCCCTGGAGTCTGAGCTGGAAGTTTTGCACCAGGTGCTGGGCCTGAGTGATCACAGCTCTCTGCACATGCCCTTGGATGCCAGTGACGATCACAACCTAGTCAGTCTGAGCCAGCTGTCGGCATTCTCTCCGCCTGTGCTCAGACCGGTGCTTACCCTGATGTTGACCCAAGACGTGGCAACGCGTGTCTTTCGCTAGATTCTGAGCTTGAACAATGCTGCAATCGCAGATTCCCTAATGCCTGAGACAACCCAGTTTGTGCTGCTGGGGAGATGCTGAGGACACTAGTTGCATCCTCCCCTCGTGTGCCCAGCCCAGCTGCCGAACCCACCTAATCTTCACTTTGGACTCTGGGCCAGGTGTCTTGTATTCAGTGCTGGGCTTGAGGCACTTCTTCATGATCCCGCCGTCCTTAGTCACCTGTTCCACTTTGGCCCAGGAGATAAGAGCAACATGGGCCTCCAGCGTGGCGTGTGGGGGCACGTCTGGGGACTTGCCCTGTGCCCCAAAGCCATCTGCAGGCAGGAACAGGCAGCACTGTTTCAGCAGGTGCTGCAAGCTGGACAGCTGCGCAGCAACTTGCCCTGCGCAGCAATGTTTGAGGGCAGGCCTCAGGCAGCAATGTGGGCTGCAGGCTGCTTCAGGCAGCTAAGCAAGGCCTAAGCCAGCCAGCTTCACCACATTAGCCAAACCACAACAGGCGCTGCAGCAGCCAGAAATTCGAACCGTGCCCAACATTGGCAGACAGGGCCTTGAGCAGTGCTCACACTCTGGCTTGATGATGAGGCGAGCCTCCTCATGCAGTTTCATCTTCTTCACAGCCAGCGGCAGGGCTCTGCAGAGGTGGCCCTCCTGCACAACACGATGAGGTGTGGTTCAGCACAGGCCCTGATGAAGGGATGCCAGTGGGAATGCTTGTGCCCTGGCAACAGGGCACCAGCAATCGTCTGAAGGGCTGCAGCATGCCAGGGCAGCTGACCCTGGAGCCTCCACAAGAGGAGAGTGGCTTCAGAAACACTGCTCGAGTGTCCCTGGCAGCAGTGCTCAACACCAGAAGTTGACGTGCATGTATAGCAGATCGGAGCAGACCCAGCATATCAGTGATGCACCCCACCAGACTGCTCAGCTTGCTGGGACGTGGGCATGTAAGTTAACCGGCCAACCACGCATTAGCTGTCAAGCAGGCCTGGCTTGCCTGCACAGTGAAGGCCACGCCATCAGACGGGGAGACTAGGAAGTCTGTTGTAGCGCCTTGGACTCTGAAGCTGTACCTGACTGCAGGCAGCAGGGTTCGTGTGTTCATGAGACAGTGCACAGAGAATCTCAAGAACACTTGCTAATCATCCACTCCATGTCAAGCAGGGCATGGATGCATAGGCCTGCCAAGCTTGGCGTTGGTCAAAGGCGGCATGTATGCTGTGCACAGAGAGTCTGTCAAGCAGCTCAAGACTGTGCCTGAGCTCGCCCTTGACCTGGGGCATGCAGGAAAAGTGCGCTGCAGCAAAACCCGCAAGAGGGAGGCAGTCCACACCCCACGTTCTGTCAAGCCCAGGCCCTGATTTGCTGACGGGGTCCTTCAGCGGCTGGCCCCAGGCAGCCAAGCAAGGCACCCTTGCCAGCTTGCATGGGCTGAAGCTACCTCTGTTGTCAGTGGGCTGGCCACGTTGCCAATGTATCATCAGACCACGCAGTGAGCGTGCAGCAGCGTTGTGCTTTTTAGTCAACCCTCTTCCTGTGTGCTGACCTGGTACCTGAAGGATCTGTAACTGGGCAGAAGAGCCAGACGCAAAGCAGCAAGCTGCCATGGCTTTGCTGCTCGGCGCAGTTTGCCATTGGCCTCACCCAATTTTTGGAATTCATGGTGCGGAAGCAACAGCGATGCAGGCCCCATGCAGGCCCCATGCCGCTCAGCTGCATGGCGCCGCACTCCCAAAACGTTCTGATGCCAAGCGCTCCAGATTCCTCACCTCTGACCTCGTCCAAGTCCTTGGGGGTGTCCCACCCAGTGCCCTCCTTCTCGGTGACTTTCTCCAGCCCGCCATCACCGGCGATGTCATTTGCGCTCTTCCAGCTGAGCAACTCGATCTGCGGCAGCCCCCATAATGTTTGTCAGCAGCCCAGCTGAGCAAGCCAGCATGCAGCACTTGACGAGTTGCTGCAGAACGATCAGAAAACCGTTCATGCGCAGACAGCGTCAGCCAGTGCTGCGCCACCTGCACATAGGGACAACATCATGTGTCTTTAAGGTGTGTAGTGTTCTGCATCAGAGGCGTGCAGCCCAGCATGACACTGCTGCACCTGGCCCTGCCACAGTCAGGGCGTTGGTCAGACAGCTTCAGCATCCCAGTGGGCCGCAGGGACATCAACCTGGGAACTCTGTGCACGGGCAGCCAAGGACAATCCACCCAAGCAGTTGCAGCTCCCTCTGCTCGTCACTGAACATGTACTGCTCTCTTTAAGAGCAGATGTGCATGCCTAGATTGCTGTGGCAGCTGCCGCACCTCAAAGTGCAGAGTGGCCCCTCCAGGAATCTTTGGGGGAGAGCCCTGGCTCCCATAGGCATAGTCTGCCTTGCAGATGAGCAGACTCTTCTCGCCTTTCTTCATCTCTGCCAGGCCTAGATCCCAGGCCCTGATGACGCTGCCTGAGAGGAAAGCATGGTACAGCTAGCTATGATGTTGGAGGGCATGCTGCAGCACCAGCAGTGATTGCAGGCAGGCATGCCATGGAAGAGGGGCACGTGAGGTGCTGTGGGCTGGCATTGCCAGCAAGCAGTGGCCATGCAGCAGCCGCTGGTGACGTGGGCGCACCAGGCAAGGCTCATCAAGGGGGGCCAGCACACCTAGGCTGCATGAGACAGCCAGCAACTTGCCTGTCCCAAGCTTGAACTTGAAAGGCTCATGACGCTCCCAGGAGCTGTCAAAGGTAGCGCCGTCCTCCAGAGTACCCACATAGTGCACTGCACAGCACAGAAGCAGATGTGAGTGGGGTCCTGCCGAGCAGGAGCTTGTCAGCAGCAATTCCTGACTGCGGGCGATTATGCAGGCATGTGGTCAGGCACTGCGCTGAGGAGCAGATGTGCACCTGTAGCAAAACGTTAAATGCAACATTTATGTTGGACTACTGCAGATGTAACTCAGAGGCATTACTGATACTTCATCCTCTAGGCAGGCTCACCAATCACCTCAGACCCCTCAGAAGGGGTCTCCCAGCCTGTGCCAGGAGTGATGATGCGTTTGACAACCCCACCATCCTCCTGCAGGCAGGCAGGTTGCTGTCTTGGGACAGGCCACTAAAGCAGCCAGGAGAGGCAGCACACTATGCTGTATGGGTTCTGGGCGAGACATCGAGGCAGCGCCAGGCCTCAGCAAGTAAAAGACAGAGCATGGACAATATGGCTGCTGCCTACAGTCAGGGAAATCTCCCTGCCAGGAGCATCTGTCGCAGCCATCTGCTCCTCGATCTTCATGTCTGCAGGGCAGAGGTCCAGGTCAGGATGCATTGAGCCAGAGGCTTCCGGCACCAAAGTTGTTGAACGACAGATCAGACTCACCCTCTTTTAGTGCCTGATGGTGAGGTGTGGTGTTGTCCTCAGTATCACTTTCGTAACCGTTCATGCTGAAACTCCTTTTGTTCAGGCAAACAAGTTAATATTCTAGGTTTCCAGAAATGTTTGAAGACCCATTCACTTCAGCCTCCCCAGACCTACGTCTTTCTCTGTTCAAAAAATCTCAGCAAGTGCTCAGGGTCACTGGTATGGAGTAGAGATGATGGGAATGGCCCAGCAAGATGGCTCCACGTGCACAGCCAGTAGATTGGCATTCACCTCCAGTGGCCTGTGGTGACCATATACACACACTGTCTTGACAGAGCTACCTGGATGACTGCGCTGCAGCATCCTGCCTGGTGACAGCAATCGCTACACAGCGCATGACGATGTCTAATCTAGCTGACCTGCTGGAAAGCCTGCGTCAGCAAGTGCCATGCCAGACTGATGCGATCTGCGCAGCAGGGCCTCACTGGAGCGGTGCAATTGCAAGCTGAGTTGGAGCAAGCTGGATGACAGCATGAACCAGCAGCAAGCCGAGAGGGAACAGCAGATGAAGCAGAGGGATGCTAAGAGAAATCAGCAGATAGAGCAGCCATGTGTATGTTCTTCAAAGGAGCATACAGCATGCAGCAGGTCCTAAAATGTGAGGAATCACCGGGGTTAGCTCAGTGGGACTCTGAGACTGTTGTTTGGTGGACATGAGCCCATGGGTGTTTTGAAGAGTTTAAGTGTCAGCGCTGGCATGTGTGGGGCATCTCCAGCTTCTTTCAGCTTGTGTAGTCCCAAACAAGAACTCCAGTCTGCTTGTCATCACTCACTGAGGCTAGTCTATTGCCTGGGCTGTTGAAGGCCAGAGCCCAGACCTGGTCGCCGTGCTCTTCGGCCGTCTGCACACAGCTGCGTTGTGCCATGTCCCACAACTTGACTTTGCTGTCGCTGGACCCTGAGGCAAAGCATGTCCCGCTGGGGTGCACTGCCACTGAGAGCACCCACGACTCATGCCCTGCACCGTGAGAACAGCTGGCATGAGTGCAGAAGCAATGCAGCGCACGCTGGGCAAGCACATTGCCCCCAGAGGAGCAGGCAGGACAGCTGGGCTGCCACACAGGGCAAGCATGAGGAATCAGCACTGGCTGGGCAAGCGCAGAGTGCAGGCATGGGGACCGGCAGACACTGAGGCCGGGTCTGGACTGACCCGAAAACGCTTCTACCAAAGCCCCGTTTTCCACATCGTAGAGGTGAGAGTGCATGTCATCACAGGCTGTGAGCAGCAGCTTGGAGTCTGCAGGCATATGTCACAGACTAGTCAGCATGGGGAGCGCATTGCGCTGCCTGCATGTGCTGCGCCTAAAGTGAGCTTGACACAGTCAGTGACTGGCCAGAAAAGCTGCCTCGAAGCAGAATACTTGATGTAGGAACAGCTCATGGGCAGCAGGGGGCACCTCACAGGCTTGTCTCTCCTGCCCCTATATTACTATGCTCGAAGAGTGCACCTCCGTCCCCAGACCACAACCATCTAAATCATCAAGCGCACCTGGGGTGAATGCCAGGCCCCTGACAGGCTTGTAGTGCCCCTCCAGCTGGTGCAGTGGCTTCCTGCTGCCAGTGTCAAACACAGTTACTGACCCGTCCATGCACCCACACGCCAGCCGCCTGCCGTCAGGTGAGTATGCCACACTCAGCACAAACTTCTCCTTCTTGAACTTTTCCTCGCCCTGCAACCACACACTACCACACTCAGCCCAGCTTGTCTGACACACCATTTTGTGGAATGTCTCATGGGTCAGGCCATGTCAATAGCAAAGGAACTGCTCTTGGCCCCTGCAGCTGGCTGGGAGGTACTGTGGAAAGAGGGATGCATGCCACATAGCCGTTGCAGCTGTCTACGAAGGGAACATGCTGTGTTCCTTGTCAAATGCAGCGGCACTGGTTGCAGCACATCAGATCAAGACTGCTTGGGGCAAAGACATGCAGGAGACTGAACCACTCCTGGGCAGGCTCCCATCTAGAAGAGGCTCACTGCTGGGATGTTGAATGTGCCAATGGGTCCAGCATTGGAGTTGTCGGCGTTTGTGCTGGCTCTACTGTACAGAGTCACAGTGTTGCTGCTCCCGCCTGCTGCTGCAATCTCACGATTGCTGTCCTCCCTTGGGTTGAAGGCAATGTGCCAAGTCTCAGAGGCTGGCGTCTCTATTATCTGCATCAGGGGAAATGCATGCGACATTTCTGGTCGTCCTTCATGTCGAGCTGCCCTGTGGGAGGCTGCTGTAAGCACCAAGCTGCTGAGCCAAGGCCTCCCTCAAAAAGGCACAACGGCAGCCCAAGCAAACCTGCGCAGTCTCATGGTTCTGTATGCTCCACACCCTGCAGGCCAGTGTGTGACATTCAGCTCTTTTAGCAGCCCATCTGGAAGTGGTTCTCAGCAGATGACTGCAGAAGCATTTGGGAGTGTGCTCAATTGCCCTGTCCCCCACCTGATATAGCTGTCCAGGGCACTGGAGGCAGCAAACTCCCCCGTGGGGTCCACTGAAACACTGATGGCACCTAAGGTGTGTCCTGGGTAGGCATGATATCTGCTCAGCTTGCCGTGATCATCACTGTACACGCTGACAGTCTCATCAACGCTGGCAGTGATGAGCTGATTGCCTGCGGGTGTCCAGACACATGACCACACTGAGTCTGTATGTGCTTCCCCTTCCTCTGGCTTGGAAAGCTGTGAAATGCGCATTGCAGGCTTCAAAGATTGCAGACTTCGCGATTCGCTGCACGTCAACGGTGTTTGCTTTGACCGGGCTGAGCTGTCTGTGCAGTGCCTTGAGCATGGTTTTCGATGTGGAGGTGCTGCAGTGGCATGCAGTAGCCAGCTGGACATGGAATGCTGGAGATGATGTCTGTGGGATCTGCAGGTAAAGGGGCCAGGGAGTGTCATGATGCAGTCTGCGAGGCCTCAGGTAGCGTGTGAGGTGCACATTGTCATGCAGTGCACGACAAGCTGCACTTTTGAGCATTGCTCCCACTTTTTTTGATACTCCCATGCCAACCTGCAGGATGCCTTTTGATGGCTGCCCTCCTGAGGGCAAGTATCCAGGAGATGACAGTCCAGTGGTTTGGGGCACGTGCAGCCACGCCTTTCACCTTCAGTGCATCACGAAGTGGCTGTCGGCCCAAGCAGAGCAGGTACCTGATCTGCATGTGGCACCTGCCTCAGTGCTTCTGCTTGCTGCTGAATGCTTGTGCCCTGCAGAGGTGTCCTTTCTGTCGCCGCAATTGGGAGTTCAAGGCGGCAACCACCCAGAGGGATCCGCCACCGCCACCAGGCGTGGGTTGATGTCGTTCTGGTGGCAGTTGGTAAAGCGGCAATCTCTCTGCTGGGCTGAGAAAGGCCAACAGCAAAGTTTGAGACAAGTCTGCCAGATATGCGTGGACAGGCAAGGTAGTGATGGATCACACCATGGGCAGAAGGGAGGGGGGCTCAATAAGCAGCGTGACAAGCAATAAGTGCACCAAGTCAGAGCAATCAGCGTGACTGCATCATATGCAGCCTCTCAAGTGAGATCTGGGTCCAGAGAGCCTCTGTACTGGCTGCTCTGGGGTGCACACACTATGTCTGGAAAGTGACTTGACCCTTCCAGGGTTAAAGGATCCTGGCTTGAAAGCTGCCCCACAACCGCGAGGAGACTGCAGCAACGTATACAGTGTCAGGATCTGATGGTGTTGCACCCTGCAAGTGTGTGACCGATCTGCAAAGTCTCCGGCGTCTGCTGAACAGGTGGCTGCACTTTGTGCTTCAATTGATGCGAGGACCAGCATGAGCAAGAAGAATAAGCTCAGCACTCGCAGGAATCATCACCAGGCTCTGCTTCAGCGTGAGTTGTACATTCCATGCACCCTTTCTGGCTTAGCCTGCAGCTGCATGGGTGCAATGGGCTGCTGGTGCACAATGCCAGACCGTGTGACAAGCCATTTCCTTTGTGTGATGTGCCATGCGCTTCGACTGCAGGTGAGAAGTCTGAGCAGGCAAACAAGCTCCGCAAGGTTGAGAAGAAGAAGCAGAAGCTGCCCCAGGCCAAGCAGGGCAAGGTCACCAAGCAGAAGAAGCGCGGGATCCGCATCCGCAAGGGGGTCCGTGTGCAGGTGCAAGGCATGAAGATCTGGACTGTACATTGTGATATGCTGCGCCGCAATGTCCTGACGAGGATGCTGCCCACAGCATGATGTACTGCCAACAAGGCGGCTGCAAAGCGGTCCAGGTGCACGTGGTACCTGCGGCGTCGGCAGCACTGTGCTTGACTGTGTGCTGCAGCTGCTCAGTAACATGTTGCATGCCTGGCTGCACGGCCATTAATGTGGTACTGAGAGGGTGCGGGCAGCTAGGGAGAGTGGTCGGCAGCCGCTGCCCCTCCAAAATGTGGATGGGGACACATCCCCATAAAGCTTGCTGCCTGTATGCAGCACCCACCATGCAGGTGGCGTCTTGAGGCTGCTGCCCTCCCCTGACAATGCATTTTATCTGGCATGCCTGCAAAACAACATGCTGCCAGGCTGTGCCTCAGCTACGCTTTGCATGCGCAGGGCATCAAGGTGACTGACGCAGACTCCAAGCGCAAGGCATTTGACGCCCTCAAGACCCAGCAGGCTCTGAAAGATATGGAGAAGGACCAGTTTGACTTGGGCAGGCTCAGCCTGGGCTCCAAGGGTCCTGAAAAGATGGAGCAGTGAGCCTGCTGGCTGCCAAGCCGGTTCGTGGCAGAAGGCTGCCCTGAGCCCCAGCCTCGTGGAGTGCACCTAGTTGATCAATCATCAATGGCCTACACTGCTGAAGCTCCACTTGGGCTGTGAGATGCTGCCAGCCCGGCTGGCTGCCATGCGGGGCATGGTAGGCCGGCGCCTCAGACAGGCAGCATTCTCAGCTGAAGCTGCCTGCCTCGGGCAGACGGCACCTCGCAGGCCTGTCAGCAGCAGCAGCAACAGCGACGAGGACATTCACCCCTGTGGGCCCCCTGGTGCTGCGGTCACTGGGGCAGCTCAGCAGGAGCGTTGCTTCAGCAGCCTGCATGCGGCCGCCAGCAGCTCGCCCCTGCAAAGCAATGTTGCCACCATGGCACTGTGGCAAACAGGGCCTCAGCAGCAGGGCCAGTTCCAGGTCCCCAGGCTGCAGCCGCAGCCCCGCAATGCTGACACGTCCAGCCAGGGCCCTGCCTGGGGAGACTGCACCCAATCCCCTGCTGGGCAACTGCAGCAGCAGCCCGACATGGGCGCAGCCAGTTCGCGGGCCCCCGTTGGCCGCTCGCCTGCGCAGGCCAGCGTGGGCACAGCCCTTGCTTGGGCTGGCGGCGGTGCAGCAGCCGCAGCAGGTGATGTGCGCAAGCAGCTGGGCGAGACCTCCTCGGCCATGCAGCTCGCCGTCCAGCGTGGGGACCACACAGCTGCTCTGGACATGTTCCAGCCCCAGCTGGTGAGCCTGTGTGAGGTCCATCACCTATCAGATGCTCTGACGAATGGCGGCCCCTGGCCTGCAGCTCATTCCTTCGCTGGGGCAGCTCTGCTGCTTGATACACCTCTGCTGCTGGAAACACCTCAGCTTAGGCTGGCTCCCTCTGGCTTCTCATGTGCTGTGCCGATGCTGCCTTTCTGGCCTGGCTGACGGGTCAGTGTCCCCTGAGCAGGCCTGCGTCGTGCCTGCAGCTGCGAGGCTTCTCGAGGGGGCCCCCCTGTGCCCTCTCCTGTGACATGGTGGATGCGGCCATGCTGGCCTGTGCCGGCCTAGGGGAGCAGGAGCGCGCCTTTGCCATCGCCCAGGACGCTGCTGCCCGCGACCTGCCTGTGGGTCGCATCGCGCATGGGGCGCTCCTGCAGCTGCTGTGCAGCCAAGGGAACCTGCAGGTGAGCTGGTGCTCATCGGACAGGGAGGCCACTGGCATCGACCTGTGGGCTGCCATGCAGATGGGGCGCTCCTGCGTCTGTGCAGCCAGCAGGACCTGCAGGTGAGCTGGTGATGGCAGACAGGAATGCTGCTGCCCTCAACCCTGTGGGCCGCCCTGGTTGCTGCACAGACAGGGGATCCAGGAGGCAGGACGCTGCTGCTGCCAGCAAGCGGCGGGCCTGTGCCACATGGGGCGTCCCTGCAGCAACCATGCAGCCAGGTACCTGCATGAAGGATCTGGTGGTCGTCACCAGGTCTGCATTGAGGGCCACAATGTCAGAGAACGGCCACATGGAGGGCTGACAAGAGGCGCTGCTAGGAAGGCAGCTGGCTGCCACTGGCCCTCCACGCGCTGTCTCAGTAGCACCTATGAAATGTGTGGGGGCTGTGCCAGAGAGCAGCAGCACCTGATGCTGCGTCCCTCTCGACAGGCTCCTCGGCTCCAGGCTGCTCGCTCAGCTCTGCTGCGCATGCCCTGCAGGGGGCGCTGCACCTGCTGCACAACCCCATCAGGGAGGACCGCCCCGCTGACAAGCAGATTGATGTCTTTGCCTTCAACCAGGTGCTGCTAGCGGCACTGGACGCCAGGGACCTGCCTGCTGCGCAGCAGTGCCTTGACCTGCTGAGAGCACGGGGGCTGCCATGGAACGAGCTGACGTGGGTGGCTGCTTTCAAACTCGCGGTGAGCCCAAGACCGCTGAACCAGGGGCCTGCTTTGTGGAGCATTACTCGGTGCCGGCACCTTGTGGGGTGGGATCCTGCTGAGAGCAGTGCCCCGACCTGCTGAGTGCTGAAAGACTTACCTGAAGCGAGCTGGGTGCAGTGCTGTTGGTGACCCCCCCAAGATGCTGTCTCAAGCAGGGACTCAAGACAGCAGAGGGCCACTGGGCTGACACTGCTGGGTCCCCTGTCGCCAGTCCTGTGTTGCAAAGCATCACCACCATCCCATGCAATCTATGTTGCACACCTCAGGAAGCAGTCAGCTGCTGGGGTGGGCTGTCATTGAAGCAGCATCACAAGGCAGCCTGCTTGCCTGATGCAGCCTGCCTGGATGGAGCTGGCTTGAGCCACTTGTCCCCTCTCCAACTGGAAGGCAGCCAACGGTGCACATGCTGAGCATTCTCAGATGCAGGCTGCACAACGCTGTCCAACCAGCGGGTCAGATGGAGCTGCAAGTCAACCAGCTTCTCAATGCAGCTTGGTTGCTGGACGATCCTGGCGTGTGGTCCTGCTGCCTGCCTCGTCTCCATGCTGACGGCACCAGGTCCTGCAAATGCTGTGCTTTCTGAACTGCAGGCTCTGCACAGCGATGACAGTGAGCTTCACAAGCTGACCACACAGCTTCAGAAGACACAACCCTCCCCAACAATGCTCAAGGGCCACGTTCTGGCTCTGTGCACTGTGGGGCAGCTGCAGGAGGCCAGTTCCGCACTCCAGGGCATGCTGCAGCACTTCAGCTCCTCAGGTGAGGCACCTCTTTTGTACGCTGCTCTGCCTGAGGGCTTTGCGTGGTGCAGGCCGCCTAGCTGGCTCCTGTTGGTCAGGTCAGACAACCACCTGACCAAGGACTTGCAGCGAGCAAGGGCCCTGCTTGCAAAAGGCATCTGTCTGTCTGCCACCTGCACACCAGTGCTCATGCCAGGTCACCGCCTCGCCGAAGGTCTGCGCCTCCAGCACAACACCTGCATGCGCTGGAGAAGCCTGTCCCTCCGGCCTGCAGGCACCCAGGGCAACGCTGCCCAGGAGGCACGCAAGGCCTGCCTGGACGTGATGCTGCTGGCAGTGGAGCAGGAGGAGCCAGGCCTTGCACTGCAGGCTGCTGACCTGCTGAAGCAGGTTAGACCTCTTGGGGCACCCTGCCCGGCATGGGCTGGACCACAGGATCAGCATGCTGCATCGCAACGGACTCGCTCCAGCCATGTCTGTCGATGTGCCTGACCCCCCAGCACACAAGGTCTTGGCGCCTCCCTGCTGAGGCAGCTCCCTGCATCGGTGGCAGCTCGGCCTGTGCCATGTCCGGGCATGCTGCTGCGACAGCAGCGCCCCCCTTCTGCAGGCTGGCATCGAGGCAGACCCTGCCATCGAGGTCATTGTCCACTACCTTCAGCCGTCCGTGGCAACCCAAGAGGGAGAAGCCAGCACGGGCGTTCCCCAGCAGGAGGTGGCCCCAGTGCAGCACAGCCAGCAGCTGTCTGCCCGCACCCAGACCAGCCTGCTGGTGCGCCTCATACGGCAGGGGGACCTGAATGCAGCCCACCACACCCTGCAGAGCATGGCTGCCACAGGTGCGCTCAGATGCGGCCGGTGCTGCAGGCCGCTGTTGAATTGACTCACCTCGCTTGTCCTGTTCTGCTCGGGGCGCTTTGCAGCCCTACCGTGGGCCTCCACCCGCTGCATGCCACACGCCTGGGGCATCCTGGGCGAACAGCAGCAAGGTGCAAGTCTGTCTGTGGCCTGCCGCGGTGTGCTGGCCACACTCTGCTCAAAGGGCTGCTGCCGATGTGCAGGCCACCCAAAGCTGACAAGGTCCATCAACATGTGGCTGCATGCGGCTGCTGACCAAGGCAACATCGAGGCAGCTGCAGCTGTCTTTGATGACCTGCAAGCTCGCGGCGCTGCTCCTAACCTGGCCAGCTTCAGTGCACTGTTCAGGGTGAGCGCAGCTCTGGGCAGCGTCCTGACCTGCTGAATGCAACTGCTGGTACAGCCTTGATATTCGACGCTTTCTTGCAGGGTGAGCACCAAAGCGTCTGCTCATTCCTGCATGCTGGCTGCCGATGCTGCTGGCCTCAGCCTGGCCAAACTGGGTGCGCTTGAGTATAAGGTGTACATCCATGTATGTAGCACAGCAGAGATGACAGGGTGACCAGAGCTGTCGCAGGCTGTTCGGCAGTATGTCCAGCGCCACGGCAGGAGCCAGGGGCCCCTGCAGAGGGGCGAGCTTCGCGGCCAGCTGGAGCGGTGGCTGCACGCCTTCAAGCGTGCCGGCATCCAGCACAACGTGGAGTCCCTCACCAGCCTGGTGCAGGTGAGCAGACACACTGCAGCTTGGCCCTTGCACCGGGGTGCAGCCTGCGAGCGGCAGACTTGCGCTTCTCCTTGAGCCTTGGCCAGGCCATCAGGGTGTGCAGGCAGGCTGCACCCCAGTCACAAGTTGAGACTGTAGAGTGTGACCTCTGCAGGGTTCATGCTGTCAGGCTCTAGAAGTGATCATGGTCTGGACCCTGTGTCGCATACGCTGTGGCCGCTGCCTGCAGACTCTGGGCCTGTTGGGCGATGTTGACAGGATGATGGGCCTGCTGAGGGGGGCCTGGCTGCACCCCGAGCGTGCTCAGCCCAACTTCCTGACATACAACAGCGCCATTGCAGCCTGCTGTCGCCTTGGGCGCGTGTTCAGGGCCCTCCGCCTGCAGCATGAGATGGTGAGGCCCCCAGCTGCAGCAATACCTTCAAGTAGAGGTGTCTTGAACTCACCTGGACACACAGGCAGCCTCTGTGCATGCAGCAAATGAAGGTGAGGCTTGCCTGCACCTTCACCGTTCGATCAGTTGGACACACAGGCTGCCTGCTGCGTTTCAACCCATTGACCCTGCTCTGGTGCAACATGTAAGGGGTGGCTGGCACCCAAGCTGGACACATCAGCTGCCTGCCACAGCAATTGTTCATGTCAGCTTGCGCACGAGACCTGCTTTCTGCATTAGCACAGAGAGACTTTCTGGCAACCCTGCACATCAAGTGGTCACACCTCACATGAGCTGCGCCTCTGCTGCAGGAGTCGCGTGGCATTCAGCCAGATGTGCACACCTACACGGCCCTTATTGGGGGCTGCGCCCAGGCACAGCAGCCAGAGCTGGCGGCACATCTGGTGAGTGCGCGCGTATGGCACTGATGCTCGTGATGGTGGTCTGCGCAGCCAATCTGCGGATGTACACCTGAACTCCAGCTATGCTCCCTGGACAGGAGCTTCTCCATTGCTGTCTGCATGTGGTAATGGTGGGATGATTCTCTTACATTTGGGCAGTCGTCTGGTGATGGAGCATGCTGCATTGCAAAAGGAGTCATGACTCCATGACTGCCTGCTTAATGTTGGCTTGCTGGTGTGTGGGAGACGCTGCCATGGAAGCACTTCAGGGAGAAACCAGATTGCAATGCGGATGAAGCCCAGATGCTGTCTTACTTTTGCATCCCACTGCAGATGGATCAGATGATGGACCGTGGTGTCATGCCAACAGTCTGGACTTACAATGCTGCCCTCAAAGTGGACTGCTATGCGGGGGACTTTGAGCAGGCTCTGCAGACGCTGCAGGGCATGATGACCCACCCTGACAATCAGCCAAATCAGGCAACGTGGCACATGGTCCTCTCTGCAGCTCAGCACAACCACCGTCAAGACATTGTGCATGAGGTGAGGTCCTGCCTGCCAGTTCAGTACACAAGAGCACAGGTGACGGTGCCAGCTTGACTGTCTGTGCACCGCCAGTCACTCATCCTTCCCTGCTGCAGGTCCTCAGGCTGCAGCAGAAGGCTGAAATAGCATCCACCCCACCAATGAGGTCCCTGCTGTCCACCGAGGCTGTCAGCACTGCTGGTCTGACAGCCACAGTACCGCACCATAGCCAGACACCAAGACCCCCTGCTGATGATGCATCAGATAGCAGCAGTGCCAGCTCAGAAGACGAGGGCTACAGCTCTGGCTTTGAAAGTAGTGATGATGATGACATGCTTGGGGGCAATTTCTGAGCACAGCATCACTCCTTCAGACCTTGAGTGCATCAAATAACGATTCCGAAGAGCTGCATGGTCAACTGCTATGTCTTGCTTTTCCTTCTCCAACCGCCAAAACATTGGATCAGTAGGCCACCTGCAGCATCATGCCTGGATTCTTGCAGAAACAGCAGTTAGTCTGGCGCGAATGAGCATAACCCGCCTCACCTTGACATCAATGAGGTTTGGTGCTCCCTGTTTGATGCCAGTGCAATCTGATAGTGACAAGGGATCAATCATGGGGCGTCCCTCACAGGTCAGCCTCTGCAGACCGGGTAGCAAGGCATCAATGATCCTGACTGATGCCTTGCACCAAAGCTTCTGCGGTGCCCCTGCGCGCACCTGCCGTGCTATTGGCAGCCCAAATCGCTCATGCAGCAAAGCCTTCACATATTCAACTGTATAGCCAAGCCTGGCCTCCACCACTGCGTCAGTGCCATCTGGCATCCTCAGGTGCAGCTGCAGCAGACACCTACATCCTCTTTGCGGGAGATGCAGGGCCAGAGCCCACAGAAGTAAGCAAGCATGTGTCCAGTGCTCCCTGACCAGGTGGCATGCTCACCTCCAAGTCCTCACCCTGTTCCTGCTGCACCTCCTGCTGTTTCTGGACATCTGCCTTCTGCTTCTCACGTTCCAGCTGCTCAGGCTCCATGTCCTTTGGTGAGGGTGTGTAACGTGATCGATGGCGATTCCCCCAAGATTGCCGCCCTTATTTCCTTCTGCTCATGGCAACGAAAGATGGCTTGGAAATTTGTTACGCTTATGTCAACAACCTGCAGCTCTAATTGTGGAAAGCGTTCTGTTCAGAAAGGCCTGATGAGGGTGCTGGTGGTTGTGGCGCTGCGGTGGCGGCTGCACTAGCAGCCTTCTGCTGTGCCTTTGCGGCCTTCTCTTCTTGCTTTTTCTGCATGGCATCTTTGTTTTTGAGCAGGAACGCAGCCAGGTAGCCAATGGGATCCTCTGGCCGCTCCTTCACAAGGTTCTGCATTCCCTGTGGCAGGGCACCAGCTGTTGAGTTGGATGGGCACATCGTAGCAAGCTCACCCCCAAAAGAGCGGCATCTCAAACAGAAATGCTGGCATGGGAGCGCTTTAACTCCGATGTACGGCTGGGATGACGATGGCCAGCTGGTCAGGCCAGGCCTTACCTGCATCAATATTGGCACCACCGAGGCCTCCAAATACTGCCGCACAGGGAGGGCTGTCTTGCTGACAGTGGCCTGAGTGTTCATTGCAATCTGCTCTGCAGACTTGCTCTGCAGGCAATCAGCAGACATGTAGCTGCAACAATTCATGCACACATGGTGCTTGATGGCTTAGTTCATGACCAGTGGCCTTCCCGACTGACTAACGAAGGCTTGTAAGCTGCTGAACTTGCCTCTTGTGCCCCTGCAGGTGGAGCCTGGGCTGGAGGATCAACAGCCATCGGTGCAGCTCCAGCGTCAGCCATTTCTGCAATCCGCAGTGCGAATGTTGAGTTGGCGAGGAGAGGCTCATGCGCAAGGCCAAAGCCTGTTGACCTCACTTGCATTCTTTCGACGTTCAGAAGGGGTGGATAACCAACAGCCTTCACTCAGCAGTCTATGAGAATTGTACACTCCTGCCCACGGTGGAGGTTCTGTGCTGCAGCTTGGCTGAGGTGTTCTGCTCCTCCAGCAGCTCGCCATCAGCCAGAAGCAGCCCTGGGATGCCATGAAGAGGTTCCGCTTCAGCAGCCACCTGCAGTATGTGCACAGGTTCCAGCACAGGCTGACAGGTGGGTAGCTGCACAACTCAGCCGTGCAGCACGTTGGCTGCAAAGGCTGAGGCTCCTGCAACGCAAGTCTGGCGTGCGAACTGGGCACCTGCTGCAGCTGCTCCCCAGCCCACTGTATTAAGTCCTCAAGGCTGGTCGACTCCAGCCCGGGCAGGCGCGATGTCTTGCATACCTGCTCCGTCAGCCCTTCCACTGCACTCTGCAGCAGCATCAGGATCTTTGCTGAACGTCTTGGCCTGCACTGCTCAAGCGGGGGCTGTGATGAAGACTGTGCGAGGCGCTGCCAAAACAGCCCTGCAACCTGATTGTGCGGGCAGATGATCCCCATCCAGCTGTAGGCAGACACACCGATGACAAATACGATGGTGCTGTACAAAGGCACGTGCCTAGCCCTCGTCCCTGATGGCCTGCCACTGCTGCAGCATGCACTTGTGCAACAAATGACCCCTGTCTTGCGGACGGTAAGCTCTGCTGTGACCACCACAGACAAGCCCAGCAGCCCCACCTTGACGCCAACCAGCTGCGTCGCAGCCTGCACGTACTGCTGCTTGAAGGCTCGAAGTCCTCTCTGCCTCGTGCCTCCTGCCACCTGCTCTCAGCCACCAGCGTGACCCCCTCGCCTCATGCCTCCCGCCACCTGCTCTCAGCCACAAGCGTGGTCCTTTGTGCCACAGGCGTGGTCCTCTCTGCCTTGTGCCTCCTGCCACCTGCTCTCAGCCACCTGCGTGGTCCCCCTCTGCCTCATGCCTCCCGCCACCTGCTCTCAGCCACAAGCATGGTCCTTTGTGCCACAAGCGTGGTCCCTTCATGAATGCTCAACAGCCCCCTCAGATATGCAATGGGGTCTATTTGTTGACACCAACAATCAGTGCTGCATGCCCTATTGCAGTTGGCGCCCAAGACAGGAGGGAAGAGCAAGGCAGTGGGGCAGCATGGTGATGAAGACGCATCGCCTTTGGGAGACATTGCAGACCTGGCAGCCAGCCCTGCATTATTGGCAGAGCCTGTTGCCGGTGAAGGAGGGCTGGTGCGTCCCGCAGACCTTGCGATGTTGCAGTTGTGCATTGCTGTTGTTCATGGCCAGTGCGACATTAGGTGATTGCAGCTCTCTGCCTGCAGCAAGCACAGCTTTCCAGGTCAGCAGCGAGCCTCCAGGCGTGCAAGGGCGGGGGGAAGTCAGGGCCAGGGCGCCGCCACCAGGTGGGTCAACATGCAGTATTGACTGCCTGTGCAAGCCTGCAAGCACGCCTTGGGTTTGGAGCACCTGCTGCCATCCGTTTTCGCAAGCAGTGAGGTCTTCTAACCGCTGCAGGGTGATGGCAATGGGAGGGGTGACACAGAAGCAGCTGGCAGGGGCAAGCGTGGAGGGCGCAAGGGTGGCGCGCCCAAGGAGCCAGTGCAGGTGCTTTTGTCTCTGTAGCAACCACCAGTAGCGCTGCTTCGTCCTACAGTGTCTGAGTACAGTCCTGCCCTTGAGACTCCTGTGACCTTTCATCTGCCTTGGCGGTCCCACTGCTTGTAGTTGGCTAGCAGCGCAACAGTACCTCTTCTGCTCGGGAGCCTTCTGCTCAGGGCCCCACAAGCTGGCTGTATCTTCAGGCTGGGACTATCTAGGTCCAAGCTGTCCCATGGTCCTCTCTGAATCTCCAGAGTTTCACAAGTGTGACAAGCACCCAAGATGCTCTTTGAAGGTGATGAGTGCAGCCTCCTGCCAAAATGGCTTCAAGTCTTGATCGTCATGCACTTGCAGGAGGAGCCACGTCAGCCACTGAATGCGTACGCGCAACAACGCGAAGACCAGATAGCGGAAAACCAGGCAAGAATGGCAGCCTCTGGGCTTGGCGCTGCATGCAAGGCGCTTGGGGAGGCTACACAGCCCGCAGCCAAGAAGGGCAGGAAGCGCCGCGCTGACCAAGAGAACGTCCCCAAGGTACTTTGTTGCTGTGGATGTGGTGCCAACACCTGCTGTGCACATTCAGCACAAGTGGCTGCCCCCAACATCACTGCAGCTGATGCAATCACTTTTGAATGGTAATAGCTTTGCCAGGCAACACAGTCGCCTCTGTCTTGCAGGGCGTTTCAGCCTCCGATCGCACACTGCGTGGGCAGAAGGTGTCCCAGCCTGATGCTGCAGGGGCAGAAATGCTGGTGATGCTATCCGCTGATGCACGATCGACGCCAGCAATGACGCAGCAGATCTAGATCCATTCCCTGCAGCTGCCCCGGCTGGAACTAGCTAGCAGCAGCTCTGGAAAAGCACCTATAGAGAATTGCCTGGTCTGCCATTATAATTAGTTGGACTAGCTCCATGTGCGCCAGTCTACAGCAGCTGCCTGCAGGCAGCTGTGCCCAGGTGGAGCCAGGTGCCCACAGGGCCAGCTGCCATGCATGCAATGAATTGCCTGTTGGCAGTGCACACTAGAGTCACACTTGTTGCACACTTGTTCCACACTTGCCTCATACCTTTTGTCACACTATTTGTCACACTATTTGTCGCACTTTTTGTCACACTTCTTTTCACACTTGTAACCCACTACACTCACAGTCTGTACCTCACACTCCTGCCACACTATTTCCTGGTTTAAGTGCGAAGCAAGTGTGCCTCGCTTTAACACTAGTGGTGACACCCTGTAACTTGTCATGTTGACACAGGCCAGGTGACACCCTGCAACACCGTATGACAGGCCATGTGACATCTTCCAACCCCTTCAAAACACCCAGGCTGGCATGGGTGCCGGCGGCAGCGTCTCAAAACTTGCAGGCTGTGCAGAGCAACTTTGTTGGAGCCTCTGCTTTGTACATAGTGTCCAGATCAGTGACCACATAGGCTCCAGGCCCCATTGTACAATGCATCAAGCCTCACCAGCGGGCAGATGAGCAAGCAATGTGCAAGGACTGCCATCTAGCTTCACGCCTACCAGCTAACTGGTGCATGACACTGCAGCTGGGTGCTCCTTGGGCTTGACCTCCACCTCTCACTGATCTTGATGGTGGTTGCAGAGTCTGAGCGTTCTGGTAGTGCTCCGGCAGTGATCATGTCTCTTCAGCAAACATTTGCAACAGCTGTCAGCCATTCCTTGGGCTGGTGAGCAGTCTGAGTCAGGCAACCTGCCTGGCACCAGGTGCTGACTCCAGTAGGGAACCCTCATGTTGTGTTTGCATGTTTGGGCGCTGGTGTCACCACGCCCTGCTTGCAAGCAACAATTGTTGCTTGGATCTGCATATGGACTGTGAACAGAGCAGCTTCAGAAATCCCTGTGGACACCTTTCAAAATTGAGAATTGGTGGTTGAAGTAAACCTTCCCTGATGTGCAGGCACTGCTGCTGGCAGTGCAAGCAGTGCCTCGGCATTCGCCAGCTTTGGCCCCATGTACTGAACATGGCAATGTCTACAGCCTCCCCGCTGGGTGCCATGGTTGAACAAAGCACTGGATTAAAAGTTGATGACATTGTGCTACTCAGATGCATCAGAAGACATGGGCATGGCATCAGAGTAGTGTGACATCAGAAACTGCCTTGCTTCCTGTCCTGCATTGCCTATCACCTTAATGCACTTCATGCTGTTCATGTGATAAATCTCAGCCTCCTTGAAGTCGCCACTAAACAACACGGTGTACAGGTGAGGATGTGCTACCCTGGGGACTGCCTGACGAGCAGTGCGTGTCGATGGACTGCGCAAGTCTATGATGGCATGCTCCCTGATGATGTCGGCCTCCATGAGTGGTGTGTATCTCCCATCATTCAAGAATCGTGCAGAGTGCTCCCAGATGCCCCTGCCGTCCCGGGTCACCTCTAGGGCCAGACCACGCGTTGCCGTGAAGAAGTCCACCATGCCTGCAATGCCCAACCCCTGCAGCACACAAGCTGTGCGCTGCATTGAGGACCACAAGTTGTGGCTGCATTGCAGGCCCCCCAAGCCATCTCAGGCAACAGACCAACAAGTCAGGAACCCATGTCTCTACTGGTGCGACCTTGCACTGGCATCCGGGGTATCGCACCTTGCCTACATCTGGCGACAGCCAGTGCTCTGGTGGCAGCACGAGAGCTGCAGCCCTGTAGATCTCCATCTGCCAGGCACGCTCCAGCAGCTGGTGCTGAGTGCCACGACCCCATGTCTGCTTCAGCACCGTGGGGTCCATGCGCTCCAAGATGCTCTCAAGCAGCTCTGCCACGCCTTGGCTTGGTGGCAGGTGCCGCTGCTGGCCCCTGTAGTGCTGCCTGAGGAAGTACACCCTATGCAATGGGCTGGTGAATGTTACCCTGCATGCAATTGGACTGCAGTCAGAGCTTTCTGGCACCCAATTGTGCAGCTGGTTGGGTACTAGTGCTGTGGAGCACCAGTCGCCGCCAATTCTATCTACAAGCCTGGCAGGCTGCTCTGTTTCACTGAACCAAAAAAACCCCTCCAAGACCTGTGAGGCTGCAAACAGGGCGTAAGGCTCCTGATTGTGGTGTTGGGCTCACCCCTTATGGTCGTTGATGACTTGTCCATTCTTGATGAGCTGTTCTGCTGCTGCTTTCATGGCTGGGTCACGTGGGAAGGGCGTAGGCTCCACCCACAGCAGCTGCCTCAGAAAGGCATGGGCGCCTGTCATCTGCTGCAGTGTCTCATAGGTAAGAAATGCGCGCTGGTCTGGAAGCTGATTGATGAACCTCTCAGACCCCAATTTGTATCTGCAGCAGGTGCAGCACAACTCAGGCGCCGCCGCACAGGTGACCGCCATGTGGCAGGCAGCAAACTTTTGCCGGCAAAGGGGCCTGCAGAGGGGGCCAAGTGGCAACTAACAGGTCATACTCACATGGCATTGGCCCTAGCGCACTCTGGCACGGCAAGTTCACCCTTCAGCTCCTTTGTCAGGTAGTCCAGGCAAGTCATGAGGAGGCCTACCTGCCAGCAGGAATGGCTAGAAGCTTCCAAGATGGGTCACATCCCTGCTTCACCGCACGATCACATCTGACAAAGGCGACTAGAAGCGCGCAGCAGATTGCATGAGCCCAAAGGTACACTGGCTCCACAGCTTACATGCAGACAAAGGCAGGATCAACAGTACTGCAGCTGACCTGTCCACCGCAGATGCTCCAAATGAACCCCTGCACAGCCGCATCCAGGGGTAAGCCGGTCTGGCTAAGGAAGCCTCCCCATAGTTCTTTCCACTCGGCAATGGTCAGCTGGAGGCTGCCAGTAGTGGCAGTGGCAGGCGCTAAGGAAACCAGCTGCTCCTCTGCCAGGTCCAGCGGGGAAACGACTGCGCTTTCTGGGCCGGAACTCCCACGGAAGTCACTGCGCTTGTCGCCATAGGCTGCAGCCATGATGATGAGGGTATGGATGCGGTCTCCCTCCTGCGACTGGCACGCTTTTGTCCACTGCCAGAAGTCCAAGCTGCGCTGTCCGCGGTCCTTGTACAGCTTCTGCACCTCATCAAAGAGATAGGCACGGAGTTGACCACCTGCAAACACCGAGCAAAGTCAGTTTCCATGCAGGCAAACACGCTATCATATTGCTGCTGCCATGGCATGACCGCCTTGCAGGGCTGGATGTGCTGCCTCCTCACAGAACCCTTTGACAGGCTCACAGCACCAGTACCAGCAAGCGGGACGACGCTGCCACTGTGATGCAGCCCATCTCCGCGTACTGGGTATACGTCTTTCTGCACCTGCTGTGATGTCCTGCCAGCTGCAGTTGGCGTGGCGCTGAATGAAGTTGACCACATCGTCCATGGCTGTCAGCGTAAGGAAGCTGATGTGGACCACTTCAAGATGACTGGGGCGAGCCCTCAGCCAGCGCTTCAGCAGCTGCAGCTGAGAGGTCTTGCCAGTGCAAGGCGGTGCTTTGATGAGCACCACACCCATCCTGCTCATGATGGTGAAGAGCCTCTTGCAGGACTCTGCTCGGTGTGTGACAAAGGTGCCGGCATGCACCCTGCCCATCACACCTTCGCGGGTGTTCTCCAGCGGGCCGGGGTCATCCAGGACTGCAGCCACGCATCCAGGACTGCAGTCAGCCCTGAGAGCATGCCATAAGGACTTTCCCTTTTTAAGCAGGACCTCCCTCCAGGCCGCTGCAAGCCTGTGCATCCCGAAACCGAAAGCCAGCTGAGCTCATTGCACTGCTCAAGGTGCTGGTATGTTATGCAGCAGCCACAATTTTTGATGCCTTTGAAATTTCAGCCTATGTTAAGCAGGAATGCTGCCTGTTGCACAGCAAGAATGGCGTGAGGCTCTGCGCCTGAATTGAGCAGCCTGTGCAGCCACTGACCGAATCTGCTCACTGGCTGAGTGCACAGCCAGCCTTTTACCTGCAGCTGCGGCCCCCCAGGCATGCGCCTGGGGGGCCGCATGCGTCTCCCTATGTGCACCTGTTGCCTCAGGCATGAATCAGCATGAATCCAGTGAAACAGCTACACACCTGCTTGTCGCTCAGACACAAAGTCCCTGACTGCTGTAGCGAGTGCAGGAGTCTTGCAAAGTCCCAGGACCAGCTGTTGCA
This sequence comes from Asterochloris erici, assembly GCA_019693375.1. Lineage (NCBI taxonomy): Eukaryota > Viridiplantae > Chlorophyta > Trebouxiophyceae > Trebouxiales > Trebouxiaceae > Asterochloris > Asterochloris erici. Next base: position 1,980 of record JAAMXJ010000260.1, on the reverse strand, counting down.
GATGAACACCATGCTCTGGGCCATAGAGCATGATCAGTGCAGCATTCCTCAGCTTCTCCTCCTCCAGCCCAAGAAGAGCATCTCTGGCCAGCTCTTTGTCGTCCGACATCTGCACAGCACAGCACTCTGTACACAAGTGCAGGTATGTCAGAGGCCAGCGAGAAGGCACCTGGAAGAAATCCAGTGCAGGTAGAATGCTTTCGGGCTTACCGTGAGGTGTGGTCTTGGGAACCTCTGCTGCTGAGCTTTACAATATGACTGTATCACTGAGCTTTGCCTCCCGACCTATATACTAGGTCAGAAACCCTAGCGCGCCAAAGTACGCCCCCAACACTTAAGAAACATCCCTTCCCTCTTCGGAGGCAGGGCTAGCCTTCGGGCTTATGAATCACTGTGTTTAGAAATTTCGATTTCTATTCACATTATCAGTACAATTGATGTTTTACGTAAAGTTCGCGCGCCAAAGCAGAGGTCTGCAAGTTCAAGGCTAGTTACAGCAGCCCAGGGCCCACCCTTGTCCCTGAATACTTCCGTGACGTTAAGCTACAGGAAGGCTTGGAGGCATACCTGCATCATGTCAAGATTGCCAACCACAGGCGGGCACTGGCCCGCCTAAGGCTCAGCTGCAGTGAACTCAGGGTCTGCACAGACAGGATGATAAAGCCTGTGCGTCCACCCAGGGAACAAAGGGTATGCCGCCTATGCTCCACTGGTGCTGTGGAGGATGTGTTGCACATCTTGACAACATGCCCAGCCATGTCTGGTCTCCGTGCAAGCTGCCCTGAGCTCCAGCGAGAGCACAGAAATTTGGCCAGTGTGTTTGCAGGTTGCGAGCTGCGCTCACTGGGCTGGTTTGCATGCCAGGCCTTGTGAGAGCACAGCCGCTTACTGGAGGCCACGGGCCAGTCGCTGTGGCCTGCCAATTATGTACCACAGAGCAACCGCAGGCCTGGTCCCCGCCGATAAGTCGCTGGTTTGCAGGGTGACAGCTTGACGGGGTCATTGCAAATTCTCCCTGTCAGCATGTATTCTGTAAGCATGTTGTGCTCAGCCCTGTGTGCTTGGCCCTGTGTGCTCGGCCCTGTGTGCTGGGCCTGTGTGGGCTCAGCCCTTTGTGCCCAGCCCTTGTGCTCAGCCCTTGTGCCCAGCCCTGTGTGCTCAGCCATGTTGCTCAGCCCAGCTTACAGTTGTCGCAGGCTATTTTAGCGAGGTGTTGTGCAAAAATGGCAATTGTTGAAGTGTTGCACGGTAGGGGGCATCAGCCAAGTTGGCCGACCTCGTTATCGGCCCTTGCCGCTGATGTTGAGTGCTCGGCATGATTTTACCTGTGAAGCATCAATGAGCTATCTTCTATGAAACAGTCGTCGGGCCCCCAGCTGTGGCCTACTGTTCGACGATAATAGAAATTATAAGTTCCCCAGATCCATCTCCATGCAGCACTACCAAGTACCATCTGCTCAGTACAGCAGCTACATTGACCATGTCATCAACCTGGGGCTGGCTGGGGACTACATAGCACAACTGCATGGCAGTTGCTCCCCAGACAGCCCCCGTTCTCTCAGAGCGGCCATTAATCAAGCCTGCAGACCCCTGTCTGGCGTGGTGGATGATCTCCAGCCAGTGCCGGTCTCTGCCCTTGGTGTGCACAGTTTAGAGACCTTGGGCCAGCAGAATGGAGCACCATTCCCAGACGCAGCAGCTGGCTTTGCAGCAACCATGCCTAACACTCCTGAGGAGGAAGCTCGTATCCTCCGGTGCACCCAGCACATCAATGTACGTCATGGTGCGGCTAAGCCACAGAACACAGTCCAGGCTGAAACATCCGCTGCCAAGCTCTGGAAGGTAGACACCGAAGGCCTTTGATCCCGTGCCCTTGATGCTTACGAGGACATGTCGCTCACACACACCCATTCTTGCAGAGCTACTGTGAGCAGGAGGCGTCCCCTGATGGCGACCTCATGTCCCAGGCCAAGATTCTTG
>JAAMXJ010000255.1:204419-246587 GCA_019693375.1 Asterochloris erici | reverse complement strand
CACAGGTCTGCATCAGCAAATACCCAGAACCCATTGAAGCAACATTCCTTCCTCAACCACAAACCCCAGAGAGCTCACCAGTCCACGCTTGGTTGCGGGCTGAGGGTGCCCCGCCAGTAGTTGGGGTCCACCACGCCGGCCTTACTGCGCAGCCAGTCAAGCCTGTTGACCGCAGCGATGGCCACTGCCAGCCCCTGCTTCTCCAGCAGCTCTGCCATGGGGGCATGGTCTGTCCTGCTGTTGCCCAGGCCTGCGAGCATGAACTGCAATCCTCAAAGACGGCTGCAGGGCACAACCGTACAAGCACCAGTCATGCCCAGTCTGCCCTGCTCTTGGCCAGGCCTGCGTGTAGCACACCATCACCAGCCACACAGCCGTTGAGATATGATGTCTTTTGTTGGGTGCCCAGGTCTGCGGCCAAAGCGCATGGCTGACAGTGTCAGATGCCACCACACCTCAGTGCTGGTGGCAGGGGTCCCCACCGGCTAGGAGCAGTGCTGCAACAGCGGCGGCCGCAAGCTGGCAGCAGCAATGCTGACATGGTGGTGATGATGGCATGCGGTGGGACACAGCGCTGTCACATCCTGCTGCAGCCAGAAGCCAGCACCAGCACACAGAGTGCTGTTGATGTGCACCCAGACATGGCGACCCTGACCACCTGCCTCCTTCACAGCATGAGAGACATTACCTTGTGAGGCATGTGGCAGCTGAATCGACCTTGAGATGGCTTTTGTGATGCAGAGCTGGCCGACTCATGCACAGCAGCCTGAAGCAGGCCATGCACCAAGCTGCTGCATGGGCAACACATGATTCAGGCTGCTGTGACAACCCCTCGCCGTGGACTTGCTCCCTCATCACTGCCTGTCTGTAGTTCAGCACTACCGCTGGCAGCACAGCAGATCTGCTCAAGGCGTTGGCTTTTGCGGGGTTGCCTCCCCTTTAAGTCAGCATGCCTGCCTGTTCTGTGCCCTGTCAAATGGCAAGAGAATTTGTCAAATGGCAAAGCATTTACCTCAGATCACAGCAAACAAACAAGATGTCCCAACACAGAGGGACCACCACTGCCACCTGCGTGGCAGACTAGGCAACCAACCTCTAAAGTGCTGGGTGACATCTGGCTTCCATCGCAATGCGGTGTTGGACATTGTTGAGCTGTCTCCCAACATCATCAGGTCCCGGGACAATTGCTTCACGTTCAACAACACAGTCAACGCTCGTCTGCTGATCTGTTGATGCTGACCAGCAGCACTGATGGGCTTCCTGTGAAGTGAGCGTTTCACTCTGGTCCCACCCCCCCTGTTGAAGGTCCCACACCCCATTCCTGGCTGCTTTGTGCTTGGATGCACTGCAGGGGCTGGGTGTCTGAGCTGAATCAGCGCAGGTGAATACCCATCCTGTGGATCTTCCTTCATGTGAGCCACAGCTCAGGGTTAGGACTGCAGGAGGCCACCATGAGAAGAGATCTGGAGGCCATGCTGTGAGCAAGTGGCCTTCTCAACGCTGCTCACGGTGGCATCATCAGCAACAGGATCAGTGCTGTGCCTGAGCACATGGCAAAGTTACACACGGCAGGTAGCACCCCTTCCTTGTGCAACAAGGCACTGGTGAGGACCTCCAGAACTGGCTCGAGCCATGAGGTTGTACATGCATGACTCAAATATGCACTGAAATGCTTGGTTAAGGACTGTAGTCTATCACCAATCAAGGGGAGGTTCAAGGTTCAGGGGCAAAGCTTGCAGCCTCATGCTGGCTGCTGACAAGCACTTGTTTACATTGAAGCTCAACAAGATGTTGAAAAGTCAGGTGTTGGCGAGGTCAGAGTCATGATACTGGGGGCATCAATGGGTCAGCAGAGTCACTGCTCGTCCTCAAGCCTCTGGTAGGAAGGGCTGCGCCCGGCCACAGAGGCAGCAGCATGCTGCATGGTCTCCACAGCGTGGTGCACAGACTGCTTGACGGGCGACAGTGCGGCCTGCATGTGCTCGTAGTGCGTATAGCCAGCCGACACCATCTCCTTGAGCCAGGCCGTCTGCACCCGGTGCTCTGCCAGGCCCAGCAGCAAGGAGCAGCTGCAGATGAGGGCAGCGCCTGCCAGCGAGAGGTGGGAAGGCACCTCGCCGAACACCAGGAAGCCCAGCAGCATGGACCAGACCACTCCCAGGTAGGACATGGCTGTGGCTAGGGAGGCCCCCACCTTCTTGAGGGCCGTCGTCACCGTCCACTGGGCAGTGTAGGCTGTCACGCCTGTACGGTACAGGGTGTGTCCGCATCAGGCATTGGGGCAGCCAGCAGGCAGTGAGACACAAGCAGAGGCTCATGGCTGAGCTCAGCTCATATTGTATGCACAGTAGATGTAAGGCGCATGGAGGATTGCATGCGTCTATGGATCACTATGCGACGTGGGCTGGCAAGCCTGCACACCAGGGTAGGGTCTGTCCGGCAACCTTGCAGGAGGTGCAGCTGCACAGCTGGAGGGCAGCACAGCAGGACGGGTGTACAGGAGGCAGCCTCAGCGGACTATACCCCACCCTCATGCACCTGCATACTCTCCAGGTCCTGGGGCAATGCTCAGATGTGCACTACCAGCGGCTGCAGAGCACTGCGCATCCCTCACACCAGATGCCTGCTGTCCAAAGAGGCTGACGCGGCCCGCACCACCGCAGCTGCTGGGCGCTGCTGCACTGTGTTAGAAATCAGGGGGCCAGCTGCAGGTGGCACAGCAGCGCACTGGCGGCAGGCAGGAGAGCATTGTCTGTTGAATCAGCACCCTCGCACCTGTGCCAATGAGCAGCAGCCACCCCGTAAACGTGGCCGGCACGGCAAAGCTCCAGGTGACCAGGCACATGAACAGGGACCCCAGGACGGAGACGCCGCCTACAGACAGACAGAGGCTGGGGTTGACGCAGCTGCTGCGAAGTGGAGCAGCTCTAAGGGAGCCCCTTTCAAGCGCCAGCCCCCGTCTGAGTGCACCCAGGACAGGCACAGACAGGAGAGGCAGCTGCAATTCAGCCCAATGTTGTTTTACAAGGCCCAGGACATGCTGCAAGAGGAAGCCTCACCAGTGCCAGGAGGTGCACAGGGCAAGCACAGGAGAAGGCATGTCAGCTCGAACCCTTGCCCCCGCCTGCAAAACAGGATCCCACCAAGGTACATGAGCTGCACACTGGAGTCCTCGCCCTTGAGGTAGCGGATGCACATTTTGTGGCTGGCGGCAAAGGCTGCCTGAGACAGCCCCACGAACACGGCGCCGGCAGTCAGGCCGCCATTGGTGGCCCCACCAAAGAGGGCAGCAGGCTGTGCGATCAATATCACCCCAGTGATGGACACAGGGATGCCAACCCACACCATCCTGCAGAGCACAGGGCTTCGTCATGTTCTGTAGACATGCACAGCCCGGGACCGAAAATTTGCAGCGCTTTGCAAAGTGTAGCCTCATGCAGCCACCCACTTGTTTGGCTGCTCTCCAAGGATCAGAGGGGCCGCCACTGCCACGAACAGGGGCGACATGAATTGCAGCACCACTGAATTAGAGAGGGGCATCAGAGACACTGACAGGTAGAGCAACGAGACAGATGTGAAGCTGCACAGGCCCCTTATCACAAGCCATTTCCTCCTGCAGGCAGCACTGAGAGTGCTCACCCACAGTCTGACGCACGGGAGTGAGAGGGCACCTCCTGGTGCATGCTCCAACAGGTGCAGGGTGACTGGAGCAGTTGAGGCCTTACTTTTTGCCAAACAGAGGGTCAGGCCGCTTCTGAATGATGGGGATTGCAGCACCAATGGAGATGGCAATGCTGCGAGCCAGCACGAGAGGGAAGAGGGGCATTCCCTGTTGACCTAAAGGGCCAGACAGCAACCGTCTGGCATGTAGAGTCAAAAGTGCAGTCGACGGATGGGGCACTGAAGCAGGGAGGGGCAATAGGAGCGTGCCCTGCTGAGCACGCCGCAAGGCAACAAGACGGCAGCTGCAGCTGTCAATCAGCGCTAATACCGGTGCCCCTAAGGGTCGCGGCCTCACCCAGAACTTTTGCCATTGTGCTCTGTGCACTCATAGCCAGCGTGCTGACAACATACAGCACCATGCCCAACAGCGCCTCAGGCTCTGCAGGTACATTGCAGAGGAGTTTTGAGGTGATCATGGCTGCTGAACAGCATGGCTGGGTGCAACCAACAGACCTGCCACCGAGGGAGTTGGGGCTGATGTCCTCGATGACGGCCTGGGCTCATGTGGTGTCTGGGCTCGAGGTGATGCTGGTCCAATCTCAGGTTGCTGATGAGATAAGTCATGTTTTTCGTCACTGTGGTCTACCTCAAAGGCACTGATTCTGTCAGTGGGACTGTCCTGAGCTTGCATGGTATGGCTTTGCTGGACTTTGGAAGCTGCTGCAGCGCTGGCCCAGGACATTGCCCAGAGGGAGGCATGAATCTGGCCTAACAAAGGTACACAGGGCCTGTTAACGCCAAATGAGATCGCTTTGCCTCAGTCCACCAATGTGTCTGGCTTCAGGTAGCTGCAGGCACGGACTGAAGTTTAGAGTCCCTTTCCCGCTGCTGCCGGGCTGCAAGCCCCGGAATGCCAGCTCAGTCTGGACTGGGCCTGGTGCAATTCAAGCAAGCCACGCACGGCAAGTAGCTACTGCCACTCAGCGGATTTGGTCAATCAGCCGATGTGCAGGCCAGTTGTCCTTCGCCTCGCGGCAGGGCCACTGCATGAAGCCTTCAGCAGGTGACCACGCCAGGTCACCCAGCTTGTTCACCTAGCACATCTGAAAGGGGCTCTCATGCCACCTGAGCGGGATTTCAGTGAGGACCTTGAGGGCGCTGATGCCTCCCCACCTCCCTCTGAGTACAAGGCCAGGCTGTGCTACAGGCTGCGGCATCAGTTTCCATATGAGAGTGAGTCTGAGTTGCTCACGTGCCCTCTGCTGCTGTCCCTGACCTACCAGGGGGCACTCAAAGCGATGTGTGCCCTGCCGTGCAGCCTTCCTCCAGGCAGGGAGTATCCTCATCATGCTGCTGATCGCCTATGGCAGCCTCACGCTGGCCATTGGGGCTCCCTTCAGGCCACCAGGGCCCATGTGGGCGCTGTCTGTGCTTTGGGTGTGCTCCCACGCCGCCGGCTTCGTGGCCAGCAGGGTGGGCTGCCCCACCTGCCCACGCACAGACCCCTTCCTCTGCCCTGCAGCTGATGGTGTACGCTTTGTTTTCTTGTGGCCGGTCCCAGTGGTGCTGCACCACATCGTGTCACACTGCAGCCCTGCTGTAGGGAGCTTGGGGGTTGCTGCCTGCATCACATGCAGCACATGTGCACACATGGAGCCCGCCCATGGTGCTGACCGCATGTGGCTGCTGCATTGAGCCCAACCATGGTGCTGACTGCATGTGGCTGCTGCAGATTGGGCTGCCCGTCCAGGTGGGCATGCTGCTGGTGGGCCTCCTCCTGCAGAATGTGGGCGCTGTGAATGTGAGTCTGCTGGCATGCTGACTGATCTCCTCACCTTGCCTACATGACTGACTGTGGCCCTTAGGCAGCTTCAGGCCTGTGTGGATCTGTGACTGCCTGCCCTGCAGGGGCTACCATCTGTGTGGTCCAGCAAGCTGCGGCTGGCAGGGTTGGCCGTGATGCTCCTCATCACGGCCATGCGGACTGAACTTCAGGTGGGTGCTGCCCACAGGCCCAGCTGCAGGCTTGGCGCACAGCAAACCTTGCTATGATCTTGGCCACCGCCTCGTGTGTGCCACACACAGCAGTAACCCGGTGCCGCATTGCCCTACCACACTCTGCCTGATGCCTTCTAGGATGCAACCTGGACATGCAAGCACCCTGCTTTCATACCCTTGCTTGCAGACATTCAGAACCTCTGGCATTGCACTGACTCTGGGGATGGCGCCCTGGCTGGCAGAGGCCGCCCTGGTCGGTCTGATGCTGGGCCTGGTCATGAAGCTGCCTGTGTGGCTGGCCATCCTGGGCGGCTGCCTGCTGGCAGCCACAGGCCCCTGCAGCCTCACTGTGGGCATGGCAGAGCTGCAGCGGCAGGGGTATGGAGCTCAGTCAGGTCACGCTCCTCTCTTCTGGCTTCCCAGTACAGTGCCACGCAGGGGCCACCCATGCTGCTTACTGTATCGTACAAGCAATCCATGAGCAGCAGCGATCTCCATCCTGCTAGCCTTCCAGGGGACCCTCCTGGGAGCCGTGTGCGTCATGCTGCGCCTGGCAGATGCGCGGTGCTGTGCTGCCATAAGCAGACCACTGTCCTGGCTGCAGGGCTCCCTGGGATCATCAGCAGTGCTGCTGGCCTGGATGTGATGCTGGCAGTGGTGGGGTTCAGCATAGTGCTGGGTGAGCAGTAACGCGGCCCTGCCATGTTGCCAGATCCACGTGATGCGTGCTAGGGATGCATGTGTGCTGGTGTATAATCACAATGCTGCTGTTAATCTCCCTGCTTGGACATCCTGCTCAACATGAATGAGCATGCCCGTCCCTAGCAGGTTTTCGAGCTGCATGCTTGCAGCCACCGTTGTCAACTGCGGTCAGTGCCCATTGGATGTGCCTCTGAGGGCGCCCTGGTCGTGCAGGTCTGGCCATTCCCCACCACAGCCTGCCCCTGCAGATCCTGCACGGGCCCATCAGCCTGGCTGTTGGGACAGCTGCCGGTGCCGCAGCTGGGATGCTAACCAGCATGCCTCTGGTATGGGCCAGCAGCAATGTCAGGATGCTGGCAGGCGTCATGTTCAGCGAGCTGCTGATCTTCTGTGGGTGAGCAGGGCTGGCGACTGTGATCGTCTGGTGGCAGGGGTTGGGGTCACGTGTGGCTGCTCAGTGCCTCGTGGTGACCGCGGTGCACCTTGCTGTACACCTTGCAGCAGCTGCCCCTGCAGCCATCAGCGTCAAACATGCAGAACCACATGGGAGTGACGGCTCACGTGCTTTACCCCTGTGAATCAGTGTCAGAAAGCTACTACCCCACTGAGGACGAGCCCTCCAATTGCTCGCAGCTCAGGTGTGTTGCATGCTGATGCCTGCAGGAGTCGCTGGGGATTTGTGGGTACAGGCTGCGTGGCCATCTTGATGCAGGGAGTTGTGGCCAGGGCTTACTGGAAGAGGCCCATTGAGGAGGGCCTGACACCAGGTGGGCTGCTCTCAGTACACCAAAGGTGTGAGCAAGGGCATACTGAGATCTTGTGTGGATGATGGCCTGGCACCAGGAGGGCTGGCAGTGCAGAAATGAGCACCTGCCTTCTGGGCAATGCGTGGCACAAGTGAAGACGAGCTGACCAGCAAGGCTGCTGGTGGGGCCGGCAGTGCCAGCTGTTGCCTGGAAATGACTGTCATCCAGGCCAGCAAGATCCAGCCACACGCCTGCACAGGCAGCAGGCACCCCAGAGCTGGCATTGTCATGTGCCTGACTCTGGCAGCCACAGCCACCAAGGTACAAGGTTGGGCAGCTGCCGTTGTGCTGCCTCGACCTCTCATCTGCAGCTGCAGGGCGACGGTCTCTGCTGACTAAGGCTGCTGCAGTTGTACCGCCCTGAGGGTTTATTGGCAGCCATGGGCAAGCTGCTCTGTTGATGATATGCTTTTGCTCAGGCAGCCACTCACATCAACCTGGCTCCTTGTTCCATGCACCTGGCTCCCTGCACCTGGCTCCATGCTCCATGCACGGCTCCATGCCCCATGCACCTGGCTCCTTGCTTTGGCCAGGCGTGAAACTGCAGCCCCTGCCTGCCTTGCCATCTGAAGAGCATGTCAGCTGCAACCAAGTCCTGCACGCAGCAGGCCAGCAATGGCAGGCAGCCCTGACCGCCTGCCCGCCTGCAGAGAGAGGTGCACACGACATCTGCGCCCGGGTGAGCGGCCAGGCACTGCTGCTGTGGCAGGGCCTGGTGCAGCCCCTCTTCTTCGTGTTGACAGGAGCTGCCCTCGACTTCGGCAGCATTGCGGGCGATGTGGCGCCCAAGGCCATTGGCGTTGTTGCCGTGGGACTGGCTGGGCGAGTGGCAGCCACTCTGGCCTGCCTGCCCACGGGCCTGCCCTGGAAGCCTCTGTCACATCAGCGCATGTTTGCAGCACTTGCCTTGCTCAGTAAGGTGAGGTCCATGTTCCCTGAAACTCAAGCCGACAAGCCAGGGTGGGCACATGTTCATGATGATCTTGACATGACATGAGTTGTGCTCTGCTCCACCAAGTGCTGCCTCCTGCTGCCTGCTGAGGGCTCACCCCAACTGCTACATACATCTGCTGCCACTTAAGCAGTTTGCCTCTTCAGCTGCCATGCCAGCCCCCTGGCAGCAGCTCCCTTCTTGACAGCTGCTGCTCATGCAGCCGTCCCAGAAAAGAATGCTGGCTGCAGGGGAGCATCCAGGGAGCTTTGTCTGCAGTGCCCTTGGAACTGGCGCTGAGGTATGGGCAGCAGCAGAGAGGAACTCAGAGCCTGGCGATTGTGACAACTGCTGTGCTTGGGATCATCCTGGCCGCCACCATCTCGTGGTTTGCCGTCCTTCTGATGGGGCCCAGAGTTCTGCCGCAGGTGAGGTTGTAGGCAGTTAACGCTGCACTCCGTGCTGATGGCCTTCTTGCAGACGCACTGGCCCAGCATGGCTACAAGTTCCTGCTTGAAGCATGCATGGCACAGCTTCAGAATGGCTGATTGAGGGCTGCCACTGAGCGTGCAACTGAATTGACCAAACAGATATGGGGCCCAGCTGTGTCTCTTGACAGAGCCATGGGGGTTTCCCCTTCCCCCCCTCCAAACTGCATAGCTTCAGCATGTATTGGAAGATCCTGCTGTCGCTGCAGGAAAGCCAAGCCACGCTCCAGCCAAAGAAGGCGCCTGCCTCTGGGCACAACCCCTTCCTAACCAGCCTGACGGACTTTGGCATCCGCAGCAAAGGTGAGAAGCCTTGGCCAGGCAGGCTGCACAGGAAGCCAGCCACAGTGGTTTTGACCTGCTGCATGATCTTTGCTGCAATATGGGTTCATGGAACATGACGAGGCCTGTGCCCGACCATGGTCGCGGAGGCCTGCCCAGGCACACTCACGCCTGCAGATGGGCTGCCCATCGCCCTGTACAGCTGTGGCCCAGGCTCCCGCGTGCCACCACTGGTGTCTGCTGCAGGGCCTCGCAGCATCCTGCGCTCCAAGACGGGCAACCCCTTTGTGGAGAAGGACGCTGCAGGCTGCGCAGACGGCTCACCCCTCCTGAGGGCGGCCCTGGACAGCTCAGCCGAGGGTGGCCATCACAGGTGTGCAGCTCCACTGCCTGGATCACGACCTGGGAGCACAGCGCTTTGCTCAAGTGCAGGAATGCTGGCAACGCCCGCTGGGCACCACAGCAGAAGGTCTGTCAACCAGCTTCCGGTGCGTCTGCAAAGTAGCTGCCCTTGTGAGGGCTGGCATGGCTGCTGCTGTTCACTCAATGCCCCTGCTCAAGGGCAGATATGGCGGCTTGCGGGCTGCACTGCAAGAATGAGACCGTGGTTCTGGCCGGCGCTGGGCAGCCTGCTCACCCTCTCCAGTCCTGTTCTGAGTGCTTGCGTCCCTGTGCATGAGCTTCAGGCTCTGCATGAGCAGCAGTTTTCTAGCCTGGCCTAATGCTGAGCAGCCTGCCTGAGCCCTCTGGGTGTTCAATCCCCTATTGACGTGCTGCAGGCTGCATTTCAAGGACGACCCCCTGGCCTCACCTGATGCTGGCCAGCCACGCTCCCACAGCTACACGCCGCAGCGCATTGCCTCGCTGAACCCCTTTGCCTCCGGGCGTCAGCGCACCCAGGGTGGCAGCCGCTACGAGGCACTGGAGGTGGGCACCGGCGCAGCTGACAGCGGAGCTGTGGGGACAGCAGACCCTCAGCAGGGTGTTGGGAGGCACAGTCAGCCAGGGCAGCAGGAGCTGCTGCAGCCCCAGCTGAGCATGGCCTCCATGCCGCTGCTGGCCTCTCAGGTGGCCCGCGGGCAGCAGGCAGCCCCAGTGCCCGGCAGCTACCAGAGCACGGCCGACCTGCGAAGCACCACTGATGGCGCGACGCTGGCGCCCCCGGGTCCAGCAGAGGCCAGCATGGGTGGGAGCAGGCACCCACAGCGGAGGCTGACAGAGTCGGCGCTGCTGGCAGGGCCGCCGGGCAGGCAGCCGGACAGCGGCCAGTGGCGGACAGAGCTGCAGCCCGTCACGTCGCGCAGCCGCACCGCCCTGCTGCAGCACATGAGCAGCCAGGCGCTGGAGCAGCTGCTGCAGAATGAGCCCATGTCGGCCGCCGCCATGGGCATCACTCTGCAGGCACTGGAGGAGGTCGTCGCCCCTCTGACTGCCATCTCTGAGTCGCCAGATGCCACAGTCGCAGCCGCCGACCCGAGGCCGTCGCCTGCGGTGCGTGAGGCTGTAGCCAGGACAGGGGCCAGCCGGGAGCACAGCAGCCCAAGTCGGCAGCTGAGCCAGCAGGCAGGGTCGCTGGTGCCTCACCGGCCCCCGCCGGCGCCGCCGCAGGCAGGGAGGGCTGCATCTGCCAGCAGGGCCTCTCAGTCCAGCGCAAGGAGCAGTGGGGAGGCTCCAGCTACACTCCGGGCAGGCTCGGAGGCTCTGGGCAGGGGCCAGCTGGCCCCTGCCAGTGGGCAGGCGGCGGCAGCGAGCATGGACCCTGCTGGGCTGCCCTCGCCAGGCAGCGGAGTGTTGTTGGCGACGGTGGGCATGGGGCACGACAGACAGCCCAGCCAGGAGTCGCTGCCCAGCGAGGATGGTAGCGAGCTGGAGTTTGACGTCACGCAGACGTTGCAGCTGCTGCCAACCCCGAGACACAGCATACACAGCCCAGAGATGGTGGCCTTCGACACCGCGCTGGTGCAGATGCAGGGAGACGACATGCGTGGCAGCAGGCTGCCCCTGCGACCCCAGCTGTCCATGCCCGCCCCCAGCCGCACACTCAGCACCAGCAAGGCGCCCCTGCGCCACAGCCTGCGTGGGCGCAGCAGCATCCTGCGGTATGAGAGCAAGGACCCGCCCCCAGCCCAGCAGCGCAGCAGCCTGATGGTCAACGTGGCCGAGCTGGGCAGCCGCACCTTCCTGGCGCCGCGAGCCAGCGGCACGGCGGCCGTCCTGTTTGCGGCTGCCGCGGCAGCGGTGCAGCAGGCGGACGCAGAGGCAGGTGCTGCCTTTGCTGCGGCGCAGGATCAGGAGGAAGTCATGGTGGAGCTGGGCAGCAGCAGCACCAGCGAGAGCTCTGCAAGGACCAGCCTGGAGCCCACGCTGTCCACCGCCTCCAAGTCTGCAAGGACCAGCCTGGAGCACACTCTGTCCACTGCCTCCAATCCTGCGGAGCACTTTTGATCAGCTCAATCCTGGATGTTGCAGTGTGAGACATAGGACATAGCCATTGCCCTCAGTCAAAACCTCTCAAATGAGTCATCCTCTGAATCAATTGACTTGTCCAGGCAGTTGTCCTTGCCAGGCTGCAGCATGGGGAAGGTGGAGTTCGGGGCTGCTGAGCTTCAGCAGGCACAGGCTCTCTTTCTTAGCTTCAACAGCTATCGCTGCTCCCTGCCTGCCGATGTCACCTCCGATGACTGGGATGCTAGGGCTGCCACAGAGGTGGAGGTGAGATTGCCAGTCAATCGAGCAGCCCAAGTTTGCCATGCAAGCTCTGCGGCAGTTCAGGCCACCAACAGACCCTGTCTGCTGCAATCAGGACATCCGCGAGCGCACCACGCAGGCAGCCAGCATCACAGAGGATGCCATCGCCAGGCGGTCAGCCATTGCACATGCCATTGTTTTCAAGGTTGCTCTGTGCACTCACATACTGAGTGTGCCCAGTCTCTGGCCCCTCCCAGGTCAGCACAAAGGTGTCTGACGCCTGCAGGGCTGTGCTCCTCATGACAAAGAGGGATCTGTATGACCTCTGCTTCGAGGGCTTCGTGGATGTGGAGGATCGGCAGAACAGGCCAGAGCTGGTGTCGCTGCTGCAGGTGGGCGTCTGCATGTGATTGCAAAGCAAGCGGCACGTCTGAAGGATGCAGCACACGACATGCCACCAGTCTCAGCACCGCAGGTGTTGCAGAGCATATGCAGAGTCAGCTGCATTCTAGACTGCTGACCAGAGGTGGCAATGTACGCCATGGAAGGAGGTCCCTGCGCGCATGGTCCTGGCCTGGGGCGCTATGTGTCAGGTGCCTGCCAGAGCCTGTTGCCTTTAGGTCTGTGGGCACCTCCAGCCTGATGCAAAGCTTTGTCTGCATGCATCAGAGGCTATGTGACTGCCCCCTCTTCCCTTGGGCAGGGCACAGAGTGTGCCTGGCTCACGAGATAATATTCCTGGCAAACTGCTGCTTCCCCGTGCAGGACCTGTGCGATCCAGCGGCCATGCACACTGGAGGACTGCACTCACCTTCAGCTGAGCTCCTGGGGCTATGCTCAGAAGTGCGCCCCTGCCCATGCAGGACCTGCGCGACTTCAGCAATGACACCTTCGATGAGTGGCGGGAGCTGCTGGAGGAGCAGGAGCGGCGCCACCGAGAGGAGCTGGCCGACCGCCAGGCAGGGACTGCATCTTGGGCTGCCCTGCCTGTGGCCTCACTGTGACCTAGTTTCAACTGGGTGCAGCACAGCAGCAGCACAAGCCGGCAGCTGGCCAATTGACAGTCCTGCAGCATCGTCCGTGCCAGGCATGCTACTCAGAGGTGTGAGTGCCTAAGAAACTGGCCAATCGCCAGGCAGCCTCCTGTGTCAGACTCGTTTGAACCTGCAATCAGGAGATGGGCCAGCAGAGCAGGACCAGACAGTTGCAGGTCACCGGTCAGCTGACCAGCAGCCAGGCTGCTTGTCGCACAGGCACACACAGAGGACAAGCCACACAAACCTTGGCTGACTGCCCTGCAAGCCTGCCTGGGTGGCTGGGCCCAGTGTTGACTGCAATGGTCCTACAGGAGCAGCCACGTCGGGGCATACACCTTCTCAGAGGCCTGGCAAGGCAACACATATGTCATGCGGGAAGCAATGGTGGCATGGCAGGCAGCAGGCGGCCACTGCACCCTCTGTCACTCCAAGTGTCGGTGGCTGCTGTGTGCCAGCTCTGTGCAGGATGCCTCACAGCCTGAGCAGCACCAGCGCAGCCCTTGACTGCTGGAGCCTGCCACTGCAGATGGAGCTGGATCGGGCAGAGGCTGCCACGCAGGAGCTGCTGACGGCAGCGGAGCAGTTGCAGAAGGAGAACACGCAGCTGTCAGCAGAGAACGAGGTGTGCAAGCTGCATAGACGGAAGGGCTGCATGCCCTTCAAGCTTGTGACTGCACACAAGCCAGAGAGCAGACACGAGGGTACCCAATCACAGCATGCTGTGATGTATTAGAGCCAGGTCAGCCATTATTTGGCTGCCATGCTCATCAGCCTCATCTCATTGTTGGCCTGCCTGCTGTGCAGTCACTGAGGAAGGAGGTGGGGTCACTGAGCGTTACCTCCAAGCGCTTGACTGAAGCGCAGAAGCAGCAGAATAATCATGATGGTGAGGCAAGCACTGCTTGGAGGTACGCAACTGTCTACATTGCATTCCAGTCAGAGGAAACCTCAGCCCACTAGCTCTTGCCCACCCATCATGATGCAGCAGGCCAGCAAAGGATGCTTATTGAGATGCTGCTGCGTTGTTATGAGCTTGCCACTGGCAAGAGGACCTTCCTCCCTCCGCGTTGCGTGTGTGAATGCTCAGTACTACCATGTCTTCAGCAGTGAGCGCGCCTTTGGGCTTCCGAAACAAACATGACTGCAGATTGAGGTGAAATTGAGCTTCCTGCCTGCAGCTGCTTCTGGGTGGGACGCCAGGCCGCTGCACAAGAAGGCGCTTGACGGCCACAAGGGGGGGGCAGCCTCCCTGAAGTCCACCATGCGCGCAGAGCGCACAGAGTCTGACGCCAGTCTAGCCAGCGCTGCCAGGAGTGAGGCCGAGATGTCCAAGGCGGCGCCCCTGAGGGCCAGGACTGCGAAAACACCTGGGCTGCAGGTGACTTGTGGCACGCATGGCAGCTCTGGTGCCCTGCCTGCTGCCACACACAGCCGTGCATCACAGGGTGAGCCTGCACCAGTTTGCATAGACTCCATGTGCTACCCTTGCTGCCTTCAGGGCCCCAACGGGCCCGTGGCCCAGGCTGTGCTGGCATGGCAGGACACCCTGTCCCCCCGCAGCAAGGGCAGCAGCCGGCGCGGCAGCCTGATGGTGCGCGAGCTGACCCTGCACCAGCTCAACGCGCTTATCGAGGACGTGTACGCCTCCAAGCGCCGGGCGGATGCCAGGTGAGGCACGCAGAGGCAAGGGCACCCTTGATGCTGCAGGAACAGAGGGGGTTGAATGGTTGCCATCGTCCTGTGTGCATAGCTGCACAACTCTCAAGAACAGACAGCCCTGCTGCTGCAGTCCCAAATGAGACTGCTGCGTGACACCACAGTGGGCCCAGTGTGATGGGGGCTCAGAGCCCAGGCAGGCCTTGATCAGGCTCTCAGGCGGACCAGCTTTGTGACACACTGCTGAGCTTCCCTTGTGACAGATTGAACAGCAGCAGCCCTGCAGCCTTAGGCAGACTCAGAGGTCCCAGCTGCATCTCCAGCAGATCAACTTCTCTTACAAGGCGTGCCAATGCAGCTGCAGACACAGGCCAGCCAAGCCTGACCAATTGGGCATCCCTGCAGCGCTTACGCACCTGCCACAGCTCTGCCCCTCCTCCTGCAGGCGAGCGCAGCAGCAGCAATTCCAACAGACGCTTGTACAAGGCCCTGTAAGTCTGTCGTACCTGTCTGCATGCTGGCTGTGCGGGCAGACCCGTGATGCAGAGGCAGAGGTAGTCCTCATCAGGCGCAGGATCCACCTGCTTGCTGCTGTTGTTCTCCTTCTGTGCTGCAGGCAGGCCCGATCAGACAGTAACAGGCACACCAGCCACCTGCAGCAGCTGCCCAATTACAATATAACAGGCACACCAGTCACCTGCCACATTAGACCTGTACCAGGCAGAACAGTCACCTGCCCCATCAGACTGTACCAGACAGAACAGTCACCTGCACCAGCTGCCCCATTGGACTGTGACAGGCAGACCGGTCACGTGCAGCAGCTGCCCCCCCTGCCCCTGCAGACAGGCCCAGCAGCAGCAGCCCCGCGAGACGCTGGAGCAGCACCTGTACGCCTTCCTGACTCAGAAGTATGGGATGCGCCAGCTTATCATGGAGTGGCTCAGCGCCATCCTGGCGGCGGTGGAGCACTTTGCGCCACGGGATGCGGATGTGGCCCTCTTCGACAAGGTCCTCAGGCACGCTCCTGGCAGCTGCTCATGCTTGAGAGGTTCTGGCGCCATCCTGTGCAGTTGAGGAGCACTGAGCGTGGCAGCATGCCAGTGCACCTATCTCTGACAAAGGTTCTCCATGTCATCTGCTCAGTGCCATCCTGGCCGCGAGGACCACTACGCATGGCGGGGTGCTGACATGATTCTTTTAGACAAGATTCCAAGTTAAGTCTCGCACTCCGTCAGGCAGCTCTGCTGCTTGGAGCGCACTGGCAGCGGCGGAGCTTCAGAGACATCACCGATGTAACCTCAGCTAACCTTGCACTGCTGCCAAGGTGCCGAGACTGTTCTGGCTCTGCTGTGGCCCTGCCGTATCACAACAGTGGTCTGCCTGGTCTGCAGGAACAAGATAGAGGAGGAGTTCCAGGTGCAGCAGGCCAAGCTGCACGAGGCTGTGGAGGAAGCGCTGCGCAGCGCGCTGCAGGTGGGCTGGGAGCTATGCATGAGAGTGAACAGCACACAGGTCGTTGTGAGAGGCATGTCTGCATTGACATCAAGGAGAGTGTGCGAGACTGCTTTGGCGGCCTCATCTCCAGCATAACCCTGCAAGGGACTGAGCAAATGAAGGCATCAGGGAAAGCTACCTTTGCAACTGACAGTAGTTGGATGGTGTGAGACTGCTTTGTCAGCTGCGGTCCCAGCATTGAAGGCCTTGCCGGCCTGCTGGCACAAACAGCATGCACCCTGCCTCCATGAGGGTAGGCAGGGATGTCTTACCGCTGCACCCTTCCATATGCCACACACTGCAACTGCCTGCGCTGCATAAGAGTGAGAGCATCCTGGGATTCCTGCCTGACCTGCGCCCTGCACCTGCATGTTGTACGTGCCTGCACTGCATGAGAGTGAGCACAGAGTGGCACTGCTGCCTGCACTCTTGCATGCGCGAGACGCTGTGACTCTGTGGTGCAGGCGCGGCACCCCCTGGCCCCTGAGGCCGCCCTGGGGGAGATGGTGCGGCTGCACGTGCGGGGAACCCTGCCCGAGCCTCTGTGGCGGGACATCATCCTGAGGAACTGCCGGGCCAAGGTGGGAGTCCAGAGCTGTTAGTGGACAGTGTGTGCGCAGCAACACCACCTGGGCGGCAGCTTGCTGCTCCTGCTGCAGGGTTGCCCTGCTTTGGGATTGCCTGCCTGGAGCCACTGTAGCGGGCAACCGTCCTGGGAGGCTGCACGTCCGAGGCTGAGCGGGACTCTTCGTTGCTGCAATGTGCACGTCAGAATCTGCATGCAGGGTGGCGAGGAGCCTTCACTGTGTGCAGGCTGCTGTGCAGATCCATGTGTGTCCCGGCAGATGCACGTGTTGCCAGGATGATGCTGTCTCTTTTCGTCAGTTCTTCCGCAAGGAAGGGCCACATGCTACAAGTGGCAGCAGTCTGCTGTTTGGCAGCTCTGCCTGAGTGAAGCCGGAGCTTATGTGGTGCTACTCAGTGCACTGCAGACTGGCACTGGGTGCCCAGGGATGCTGGACTGATGCCACAGCTGTCAGTGCTGGCCTCTGTGCTTGCCTGTGTCATGGGCGTCAGACGGTCACGATCAGCGACCCACTGACGTGCAGGACCAGCAGGTGCTGGTGCAGCGGGTCAAGCTGGTGGCCACGCCAGCCGCGCTGCCTGAGCACAGCGATGACGACCGGCCCCAGGACCGGGCAGGCGACGTGGTCAAGTATGGGGACTTCATGCAGGTGGGCTCTCGGCAGAGCTCACCCTAAGGCCAATGCACGCTTGCTGACTGGCTGCCTGTGGCGCATGAATGTGTCCCGGCGGCAGTGCTGCAGCGGGCGCCCGCAGTCTGCTGGCATGGTGACTGTGACAGCAGTGCTGTGGCGCCCGCTTTCGCAGCGCTGTGGCTTGCTGCTTGCAGCACCCAGATTGCCTGCCAGGGCCGCAGAGCTCCCACCTGCACTCGCTCAGCCTGCAGCCTACCATGTATTACCCGCAGCACCCTGCTGAGTTGGTTCCACCGGTCGGATGCCGGAGCTTCAGTGAGCCTGCGGCAGTGAGACAGCAGCCTCTCACAGCCTGCTGACTGACCAGTGTGCAGTCAGCCAGCTCCCTGTGGCACATCTGCCTGCTGAACGGCATGCCCAGGACATCTGGCAAGGTCTGCTGCTGCTGCAGGTTTTGCTGCGGTGGAATCTGGAGGTGCACGAGCGTGCACTGGCCCCGGTCGTGGAGGCATTCCAGCAGGTAGACACCGAGAGGAAGGGCATCCTGAGCGACAGCCAGTTTGGCGCCTTCTGCCGCATCATCAACCCAGCTGTTACCTGGCGCGAGGTCGACATTCTTCAGCAGACCATGGACCCGTACAAGACAAAGCAAGTGACCTTCAGCAGCTGTGCCTTCACCCTGTCTGCTGAGCTGAGCAGGATTATGGACCAAATGCCCACACAAGAAGCCTAGCCCACACAAGGCGACATTCATTGGATACCAGATTCAACTTGAAGGCTTGAAGGGCAGACATGCAGGGGGGAGGGGGGTTTTCGGGGGGGATTGTCACATTGCAGACTCGTTTGATCAGGCTGGCACATCAACTAAAACCAAAAGTTTGCGCTGTCCGCTTTGCAACCCTGGCTTTCGCGGCCTCCCTTGCTGCTATCGCTGCCTCTTCTTCCTTAGTGACAGGTTTCTTGGCCTTGGCCTTGGCAGCAACCAGGGCGCCATCTGCCTTCCGTTTTGCCTGGCGCCCATCTGCACCAACGCCTTTGATGCCGCCTATGGTGCCAGACGCTGGCATCTGGTAGCCACCAACTTCCGCCAGGGGATGATGATACACCTTCTTTTTGGGAGCAGATTTGGGGCTGGCCGCTGCACAACAGAGTGTGGTGGTGTGTGGAAGCAGCTGGTGTCACAGGGCAGTTGACGGGCTGTTCCAGCAGCTATGTGGCATGCAGTCAAAGAGCCAGTGTCCAGGCTTTGACGGGGCGACCCTTGTTCAAGGCAGGAGAACAGCTGCTGCACAGCAAACAAGGGCACTGTGCCAGCCTAGCCGCACAAGATGCTCCGCAGAAGTGTTGTGCAGTCAACGTGCATGCTGCTGGGCAGAAACTGTTACTACAGGCTGCGATGGCAGATCAAACCTTTGGCGGGCTCCTCTTTCCTTGGGAACCTGGCTTCAGCTGGGATGGGAGGGTCTGCTGTCCACTCGGGGGGTTCCCCGCCGAAGTACATGTTGGAATGTCTGCAACGAGAGACTGCATGTCAAATGCTGGCCAGGCCTGTGGCAGACATCGGACTCAGCCACAAGGGCGGACAGCAACATGCAGGTCAAAGCAGGATATGACAGCCACACATTTGGGGCCTGCCCATCAGGCTGAGTTGCAGGTCAAAGCAAAGCATGCCAGCCACACATCTAGGGCCCACATGTCAGGCTGAGACATCAGGCACATGCACAGCCATGGCTCACGTGTCATAGTACCATCGATGCTGCTCATTGTAAAAGTACTTTGCCTCGTCGTCCAAAACCTGCACAGTCGCTGCGAAAGGCTTCTTTGATTGCTAGGCATCCATACTTGCCCCAAGATGCTCTGTATGAGACTGCAGGTCCATGAGATTGGCTGCAGCACTCAAAGCTGCACTCGGGCAGAGACATGCAGGGATGCTTGCTTCCTCAAGAAGGAAGCCCCCTTGACGCGTCACATGCCTGTGTGCAAGCCAGAGGGCCACCAGGGAGCCAGCTGCAAGCAGCCTCTGCGTCCTCAGCTGCCCGGTATTGAGCAGTGACGTCTTGGTGCGGGGAGGCAGCCATGCAGGCACCCTCCACGCAGACCGCCACGCACAGCCAGTCAACACACAAAAGCCAGCCTGCAGCCGACAGGATGCCAGAGCCCAGCATCCCACCCACGAGCCAGCCACACGCAGCCGGGTCGCCTCTTCCGCCCGTTTGTCTGCTTCATACTGCGCCTTGGCAGCCGTCTCAATGCTGGCCATGGACTGCCTGGCCAGGATCTCGCCTTTCTTGTCTGCGTCCTGCTTCTTGCGCATGTCCCGCAGCCCTGGAGGGTATCAGGAGGAGGTCGGGCGACAGGGGAGAGGAGGGCAGGCAAGCGTGTCGCGGAGCCCTGCAAGCTGTGCGACAATGAGCCTGCCGTGCGACAGCGTGTGAGCCTTTCTGAGAGAGGTCAGGCTGGCTGAGTATGGCAGCTGCAGGGCTGCAGACTGCAGCCAAGAGGTGCCAGCGTGCAAGGCCTCAGCTGCAAGGGCAGTTGCTTCTGCATGTCATTCCCTTGAGCAAGCCAGCCTGCCAGAGCTGGCCCCTGAAGACTCACTTTTTGAAACATTCTCCTTATGCTTGAGGCCATTCTCATGCGTGGCCTTTGTGGCGGGGTTGTCATTCATCCATACTTTGCAGTACTCGCACCAGTGCATAGCATGGCTCTTCCAAAACTGCAGTTATTTATGTCGAGCACAGTTGGCAAAGGAGCAGCTCATGACGGTTGCAGGGAAAGCAACATCCCCTCAGATAAACACATGCATGTCTCACCTCCGTCATGATGCCCTTCTCTGAGTCACAGAGCCAGACTTTGAAGAGTCACTCCTTGGCTGGCAGTGTGACAGGATGGCACCGTGGAAATCAAAGCTAAACTCACACTCGGTTGTCCTGCGCTCTGCTTGAATCCAACAGTCCCCGCACTGAGAATCACCAGACTTCTGGCAAGCATCTCAGCAGTCAGATGGGAGGGGTGTTCAGCAGCAAGAAGAAGGGATCCAAAATCAGTGATGAGGACAAGGCAGTGCTCACCCTCAAAGTACAGCGCAGGAAACTGGCAGCAGAGCGCAAGCGGGTGGGTCTGCCACCTGCTAGCATGAGGTGCTGAGGGATGCCCTGAGAGGCATGCAATTGCCTAGCACTCCAGCGCTCAGATAGCGGGCTGCTGCCGGTGACTGCAGCTTGAAGAGATGATGGATCGGGAGACGCTGAATGCCAAGGATCTGGTCAGGGCAGGAAAGAAGGACAGGGCCATGCTGCAGCTCAGACGCAGGAAAATGCACGAGGGACAGGCAGCTCGGGCAGATCAGTGGATGATCAATGTAGAGGAACTGGTGAGGAGGGGCTGATGAAATGTGCAACGGTTCGCATACTGCTTTATGGCCTGCTTTGCTGTACAGGACTCTGCTGCCAGGTACAGGTACATCTACTGCTGACATGACTGCTACCATGTCATGTTGGCGAGTTGCGTCTTGTCCTGATTGTGGCAGAAACTACAGGAGTACTACAGGAGGCCTGTAACGTCTTGACCAAAGCACTGTCTGTTGTGCAGCTTGCCAACATTGAGACTGCCAAACGCCAGAACAAGCTCTTTGGCGCCCTCAAGGAGGGCAATGACGCCATCAAGCAGCTGCAGAAGGAAGTCACAGTGGAACAGGCTGAGCAGCTCATGGCTGACAGCAAGGAGGCTCAGGATGAGCAGGTCAGTGCCTCGTCCACCCAGTCGCTCTCCCAAGCTGTGATCGCCCGCAGCAGGCCAAGTCATGCCTGTCAGCAGCGGCTCAACCAGCTGGTTGCTTGTGTTTGACAAAGGAGGGGAAATTTCGAATAGAACTTGCCAGAGCGCATGGCAGACCTTTGCCTGGCGCTTTACCACTGGGGCCCGCGCATCAGAGGCTGTGCAAATGCACGAGACGGCGCCCTTGCCCAAGGCATGGACCTGCGCATGACATCTCATGGTGCCATGCTGCTGACACTTTGTTGCTGGCCTGCAGGAGCGCATGGCTCAGGTGCTGGCCCAGTCCCTGACCAGTGAGCAGGACGAGGAGGTCCAGAAGGAGTTTGAGGGCTTGGAGCAGCAGCTGCTGCACAAGGAGGCAGACCAGCTGCCAGCAGCGCCCACGGTGCGTTCCTCCTGCGCTTGTTCCCAGCTTCCCTGCCTGCTGCTGTGCCCGTGGGCATTGTGTCATTGTGATGCCTGTTGGCAGCGTCACAGTGTGCGTAAACAGGCCCTGGAAAAGCTCAGATGCGCAGCGTGCCTGCACGGGCCCTCTTGAGCAGCAGCTGCTGCAGTAAGGGGCGGGCTAGCTACCCATAGGGACCATGGCATGCCACAACCAATTTTAGGGAAGAGCATTCAGTAGTCACTGCCCAGCTGATGTGCTCAGACAACCTGCTGCTGCAGTGCATGACTTCTTGGCCCCTGGAAACTTGGCATCTTTGCCTGTAGCAGTGTGTTCAAGTCAGCTAGTTGTTGCCGGCGCTGTCCCTGGGAAGGTCCCATGCTTCACAGCTTTCCACCATCTGCCAGGACCTGAATGCTGCACCCTGCCCTGCAGCACAAGGTGGAGGTTCCCACCACAGCAGAGGCAGCGGCAGAGCCAGATTTAGTGTCTGTGCAGCAGCAGCCAGCGCGGCAGGCTGCACAGGAACGAGTTGCAATTGCCGAACCAGCCAGCTAGTTATACAGCTAGTTATGCAGCCCATGCCCTTTACCCCTCTTGCTGTCCCCTGTGCTATAGCAAAAGGGTGCGCCCTTCCCACCGCCACATACAAACATGTTGGAACCCCTCGCTCAAATTTTACATGAGAATGTTCATCAGACACATGCTGATCCGGGGGGCGCGCTGCTGCTGAGTCACTTCTTCGCTGCCTGCTTGTCAACAGTCTCCACTGCCTTTGCACGCAGCGTCCTGAGCTTCTTCTTGGCAGCATAGTATTCGCTGCTGCGAACCTTACGAGCCTCCTCCAGCCCTGCTACAGCCTCCTGGTGCTTCCAGCCGACCTGCAGCATGCAAGATGGCCTTTCACGCTCACAAGGCAGCCAGGAACAGCAGATGCCCCCTGGGAGCTCCATGACCTGCTAAGTTGCCTGCTGTGTGCCAGTGCTCCATCAGCTCTGCTTGCAGTGCAGCAGGGGACACTGCACTCGACAAGGGGCTGGTGGCACGGGCAGGGCAGGCAGTGCTGAGTCCGTGCACACAGGAGTGCCACAGAATGGTCCACCAGCAGTCTCTGCATGCAGTGCTTGGGCCTGACTCCCTGGAACACCAGCGGTGCTGTCTCCACCAGGTGACCCAGCCAGACTCACCGACTTGGACAGGTCGCCCAGCTTGCAGTACTTGTGCCCGTGCTGCAAGCGCAGGACCTTGAGTGCGTCGGGCACCACCATGCGCTTGGTCTTGTCATAGGGCGGTGGGATGCCCTCAAACACACGCAGGCGGTCCAGAGCTGCTGCACCACGCTTTGTCTTGTGGGGCACCATCCTGAAGCAGGGGGAGGGAGACTGAGCGCTTTGCAGCTGCCTTATCACGTGGCTTTACCAACCTGTGTTGTGTGGGCTGAAACAGGAAGGTGTACGACAGCAGAGATCTTTGCCTCAAGCTACATTTGGCAGATTTCCTGCCCTTTCTGACATACATGTCTACACCCGGGCCAGGTGCACCCAGCGCTGGCTTGCAGCTTGACGGCACAGCTGCAGCCTGCTTTCATGCAGTTGCACACTTTCACTCATCAGCCCCTACCAGTGCTACACACGGCACAAGCTGATGCCCCACAGTGCTTTGTGACCGCCCCTGGCCCCCACTGGGCTTGCCCTGCACCAGCAGGTGTGACATGCAGCTGGTGGTGCAGGTGCTATTGTTGCCAAAGCGCTGGGCGGCTGCGCACCCTCTGATCGTCCGCGCCAGAATCTTGGAGGGCGCCCGGAAGTGGATGGGCCCATGGCTGGGCTGTGTGTTCATGCGCTTACGCAGGAACCTCTCATACTTCATCTTCTGCCGGACGAGCCCACCAGAAATGCAGATCTCCTCGCACCTCACCACAGCCTGCAGCCAGGGAAGGGCCCTGGTCGATACCTGTCTGGGGTACAGGAGGGCCCGGGTTGTAGACAGGTGTGGCAGGCCCAGGCAAGGGGCCTTGAAGGCCAGCCTGGGTGCTGGGTGCTGGAGGTTTGGCAGAGCATTGCTGGCTGACACCTGGTAATGTGCCAGGTTCTGCTTGCCAGAGCAACAGGCGTGACTGTGATATGGCAAGGGAGCATCGATAGGTAGCCTGGCCCTGAGAGAGCTCAAAGGTGAGGTGCTGGACAGCGTTTCAGGTGTGGGGCTCACCACTTGCTGGCCTCCTAGCAGCTGCTTGGCCAGGATAGACGCCAGGCGCCCGAGCATGTGTGCCCGGGCATCCACCACAATGGTCTGCATCAACAGCACAGCAGCTGTCAGTGTCTGCCAACAAGATGTGGCTCACGCAGACAGCTGCTTTGCTCCAGCGCAGGTCTGTGCAAACCAGCCAGGCTTGTCTCCAAGCCTAAGATGGCACAGCAGTCTGGCAGCAATAAACGCCTCAAAGAAGATCCCCGGCGGGCCTGCTGCAGAGTAAGCGCTTGTGTTATGCACCTTGGTCATGATGCCAAGGCCGCCAAGTCCTCCCACTGACTGGATCTGCCTCTTGAGCTTGTCAAGGACCAGCCCTCGTCCTTGGGCTCTCTGTAGGCAACTCAGCCGACTTAGGTCATGTAATCTAAACTCGATGCAGAGGGCAGTCGAGTACTAGGCTCTCCCGAACCTTAAGGGGCTACAGTGTATCTACACTGTGGCCTGCCAAAGGACATGTAGTCACCAGGCGCGATTTGAGGTGATGCACATCTAGTTTCAGCAGCTGCAGCAACATGAAGATCTGATGCTGCCCCATGGTCTCCAGCGATCAGTATGCTGCCTGCTCTCATGAGGAGCTGGTGCAAAGGCTGGAGAAGGAGAGGGCCTCCAAACAGAAGCTGCGTCAAGCACTGGTGAGTGTGCTGCAGTCCAGGCACTCTCAAGTGCTTGCAGGCAGTGGGAGGATGCCAGGCAATTGGTTCTGCACCATGCTGCTGTTGCTTCCCACGTCGTGAACTTCTGCACATCTATGCATCCTCACATTGCCTGACAGCAGGCAGCGTCAACACATCGGGCAGCGTCTCAAAAGCAGGCAGCATGACCTCACAACCTCTGCTCCTGCAGCGTGATGCCAAGGAGCTCATCTTGAACACAAGCACAGTCGTTGAGGACAACGAGCAGCTCAAGGCGCAGGCCAGTGCGGCTAAGAGTGCGGTGCAGGTAGCAGAGCGCAAAGCTGAGCAGGCCGCCGCCGGTGCACAGCAGGCGACCGCGCGTGCACAGCAGGCTCAGGAGGCCTCTGACAGGTATGCTTTCAAGCTGTGCTGCGATGCACCTGCTGCGAGGTCTACCCCACCTGCACGGCCCTGCCTCACGCCAGGGTGCAGCATGTCTTATGGATCTGACTGGCTGGAAAGCTGCAGCAGCTGACCCATCACCCAGACGCTGACCTCTTCTCATCTTGTCCCTCCTGCCATGCTGCAAACGCCCACAGCACAGCAGGCATTTCCAGCGGCCTGGCTGGGTTTGTCACCAAAGTCCAGGCCCTGCAGCCGGTCCAGAAAGCTGCCTGCTATTATTTGGCACTTTTCAACAGTGCCCTTGTCTGCGCAGTCAGGTCCAGGCAGTAAGGTCCAGGCCATGCCTAGTGTGACCTGGCAAGCTCTGCTGTGCCCGGTACACTGAGCTCTCACCAGTCCTGTGCTTGCCGGTGGTCACGACCCTGCCATCCTTGATCTGGCATGCTCTGTTCTGCCCTGTGACCTCACTCCTTGCCAGTGCTCCTGTCTGTGCTGGCAGTCACTTCCTTGCCGCTTGTGGTCTGATACACGCTCTTCTGACCTGACCCCTCACTCCTCACCCGTGCCCCTGTCAGTGCAGGGAGATCCAGGCTCTCAAGCAGGACATGAAGGCGGAGGTTCGCGCCGCGCAGGCCGCTGCCCAGCAGTCCGCCAAAGATGCCGCAGCCGCCCGCGAGACCTGCGCCCACATGCGGCTCTGGGCCGACCAGCAGGGTCTTCGGCCACGCAGGCAGGACAGCAGCCCGGAGGTTGGGATACTGCAAACCAGGCTGCAGCGCCTCGAGGGATTGGTGGTGGGGCTGCAGAAGGAGCTGGTCCGGCAGCGTGGTGCAATAGACGATGGGGCGGACAGCATTCCCTCCACGCGCGACCACCCAGCGGACACAAATGACGACCCCACGTGAGCTGGGTTGCCTTGGATGTCATGGGGGCATGAAAATAATCTGCTCTGGCTAATTTGCTTGCCTACACTGATCTCCTAACCTGCTCTGGTGGCTTTGTTGGGCAAAGCCGGCTTGTCGAGAAGGTCTGCTGCTATGCAAGGCTGCAGTCAGTATGATGCCAGCTGCCAGTGTAGGCCGAGCGGCCTGCACACTGTGCAAAGTGATCCACTGCTGCTTAGTTTGCTGCAGGCAGGCGCTGCTGCACGCAATGCAGGGCATGCAGCTGCGCCTGGAGCGCCTGGAGGGCCTGGCGGACTGGAGGGGGCGCCTGCAGGGTGCACCCCTGCGCTCCCCACCTGCCGAGGCATCAGAGCATATGCAGGTGGGGCCACACAGTAGACGCCGTTTTCTGACCTGGAGCATCAGCTGGCTTGATTGCTGCATTGTCTGCTGTACATCACGCACTGGCTCGTGGTGGCAACATGCATCCATGGCAAAAGCTCCCATGCATGTTTTGTGGGGTTGCTGGAATGGTGCTTTGTGTAACATTATGGGGCGGCCAGACTTGCCTGCAGCTGTCCCCAGCCACTGTGCCTGCCTGCAGGGTGATTTAATGGATGGTATGGAGGGTTCCAATGGGCCAGACATGTGGCGGGCAGCAGGGCAGGACCTGGGCCGCCGCAGCAGTCCAGCGCTACGAACCACCGACAGCGCACCAGGTGAAGACTGGGGCAGGCCTCCAGGGCTGCAGCACTCTTGGTGGGGCTCTAGACAGCATCAGGCACCTGCGCCCGCAGCCGGCACCAGAGAGGCACCAGGTCAAGTCGCTGCGGGGCATCGGCAGCAGAAGCAGGTGACACTGGGCCATCAGGGTGGCGGCGCTCCAGGCGTGTCGGTAGGAGCAGCCCAATCAGGTTCGTGGTGGTGCTTGCTGAGGCGAATGTGGTCCTTTGGCCAAGCTTTGCGATCAGCTGCGTCTGGCAGGTGCGTCATGCCTGCGGAGTGCTGTTGCGTGTGCCACCTCGCCTGACACTATTGCCAGTGCTTGCAGCTGGCTGGAATCCTCTACAGAACAACAGATGTGGTCTTGAGATGCACTGTGTGTCTGCAGGGGATGCAGCTGAGAGTCGCGGCGGGGGGCCCAAGGCACACAGCCCAGGTGTGGCGAGCCCCAACCGCCAACCGCCTGTAGGGGCCAAGCGAAAGGCCCCAGAGCAGGCTGCTGCAGCTGGGCAAGCTGCCCCCAAGCGGCAGCAGTTGGGGCCTGCTGTCCCTGCTCTGCATACCGCGGCCGGGCCAGGTGAGGCCCCCCAGTGCAGAAGCAATTGTTGGCAAGCCTGGGTGGCTGCTGCAGCACAGCACCTTCTGCAAAATCTGGAGCGCCTCTGCTTTCAACAGTGTCTGTAACTGCAGCACTCAGCTAAGCTCTGCCCCTCTGGCTGTCCTCAACCTCCCCAACCAGTCTGTGACACCTGCCCCAGTGTTTGTGCAGCTCTGAAGTTGGTAACTTAGCAGGCCTTGCACTACTCTCGCTTCCTTTGCCAAGCTTGGCTGACCCTCAGGCCCCCGGGCTGCAGGCTCTCCGCAGCGCCGTCGTGGCCTCACCACTTTGCAGCAGCCCACCACAGCTCAGGGCCACCGTCCAGGCGGCGCGCTCCCAGTGGAGCAGTTGACCCTGCAGGGTCCTCAGCAGCCCAGCACCACCCCAGGGTCGGCATCGGCTGCGCCCCCTGCGCCCTCCCAGCCTGGGTCTGCCATCCAGCCTGTCTCCAGCCTGACAGCCATGGAGCTGGCTGAGGAGCAGCTGATACGGGTGCTGTGGGGGCGGGAGGTGAATGTGTCTGTGGTGTGCATGGAAGGCCCCATGAGTCCCAGCGCAGTGTTTGGCTGCGTGGCGTGCCCTCTGAGTGCTGCACAGCTCTCCTTTGTGTCCGGCAAAGCTGACATGAGCTGTGCGGGGGAACCACCACACCCTGACCTTGTGACTCTGCTGCACTGCTCGTATTGCCAAGGTGCTGCACAGCTCCCTGCTGCATAAACAGCAAACATGTGCTGGAAGGCAATTCTGACGGTCACTCCTTTCAGCAGTGCAGCACAGCAGAGAGACATACCTTCCTCTCGACTGATGAAACGGAGGGGCTGCAAGGCCGCCTGTGGTGCAGGATGCTGACGTCACCTTGCTGCATGCTGCAGGAGAACTGCGAGCAGCTGGTCGCCGACGTTGCCCAGCAGCTCTTTGAGGCTTGGCAGCAGCGCCAGTGCCCAGTGGACTGCATCCTCGCGGCGCTGGCGGCTGCGCTGCTGGACTGTGCCGCAGCCTGCCATCCAGGACAGGACGCCCTGCTGGCAGCAGCAGCCAAGCGCCTGGGCAGCATTGCGGAGCTGCAGCAGGTCGGCTGGGCTTGCTAATTGTGCTGGGATGTAGGATAGCCTCAGTGCAGGGTGCTGCAGCCTGCGCTTTGAAATAGGCTGCCCTGATTCAGGGGCAAGAGCCTTGCTGCTGGCTGCTGCCAATTGTCTCGGCAGCGTTGGGAAGCAGCAGCAGATGGGCTTGGCTGTGCTGACCATGCCTGGCTTTGGGCAGCAGGCTGACCATGCCTGCTTGTCTGCGCTGCAAGCTGCCAGGGAATGCAGCTTGCGGAGCGGCAGGATGCATCAGGTGATGCAGCTGGGGGAGCGGCGGGATGCAGGCCTTGCCTGGGTTGACCATACTGCCACTGGGAACCTCTGGCCACGCGTCAAGGGGCATGTCGCCCCAGACTGCTGCATACCTGTCGCATAAGCCTGCCACCTGATGGCACAAGTATAGTCGGCTGCCCTGCAACAAGTCTGAGCGCCACACATGTCTGGCCTCCTCTGGCCCGTCACATAGAGCGCTCTGCGTGGTGAGCGATTGTGTGCCCTGGCTGAAGGGTGGACAGACCTCAACTGTCACCACATCAGCGCCATTGTCCGCTGAGGGCCTGCTGGAGGATAGCCCCCTCAGCTCCCGGTGGCTGAAGGCGGATGCACGCATCGGGCGCCTCTGCACATGGCTGCTGCATTGTGCAGCCCAACTGGACCAACGCTTTGCAACAGACCCCACTGCTGTCAAAACACTGCAGCACAAGGTGCGCTGGATCCAAGCTGCCTTGCTGCTGCTCAAGCTGTGGGGTGCAGCTCCTCTGTGAGGACGCCCCATCTGCTCATTTCTCACAACCACGGCATACCTGCCTGGGCTGCTCCACAGTGCCGCTGTGACTTGATGCGCTGCCTCCGCTGTCTCCTGCAGTTGCGCATGCGTGAGTGTCACCAGACAAGTCCGGCTTGCACAGTGCCAGTGCTGCTAGACCAGCTGCAACAATGGATGCCTGCAGCCATCTACACAGTCCCAATCAGGTGGGCACCGTGGTCAAGAATGACCCCAAATTGTGCGCCTTCCAGGTGCAGCGCCAGCGTCAGGCCCTGCTCAATGCCCATGTGCACTCCCACGTCATCCCCTCGCGGCAGCGGAAGGCCTGCACCTCCCTGGTGGAGGAGCACCCCTTCCAGGGGCTGCTGTGTGTGGACCTGCACACTCGTGCAGCAGCCAAGCTGGCGGCAGGGGAGGGGCACTGCCACACAGAGGCCTGCCTGCTGGCAGGCGTCGCAGCCACTGTCTGCCGCATGACTGGCCACGCATCGGTGAGTGCACGGCCCTGCGTGGGCTGCCTGCTGCATACCTGTAGAGCTGTGGCACGCCTTGAGTGCGCTTCTGTGCTTCACAGCTGATGTCGCACTCTCCCTCAGCTGACCTGTGCATGGGTTGTATGGGCTAACCCATCTGCCTTTCTCATGCGATCATGGAGTTCAAAGCACTCTGCTGGAGCCTGTTTGCTACTCAATGTAGATGCATCTGTCTCTGTTGCTGCAGGCCCTTCATGCCCTGCTGCTGGACATCCTGGGCACGGCAGAAGCCTCTGCTGGACTACGCCTGCAGTGTGCGGCAGCAGTGCTGGAGGCCTGGCCTGGGCCGCTGTCAGAAGCAGCACATGGTGCCGCAGACACCAGGGAGGCAGCTGGGAAGCCGCAGCTGCTGCCTGGCCTGACCCTTGAATGCCTGCAAGCATGCCTGTGCGAGCTCTGCCAGCCGTCTGCGCCTGGCAGACCTGGTGCCGAGGCAGGCGTCAGTGAGCGCTTGGCTGCTGAGATTGTGCAAGCCAGGTGCAGTGGTGCCTGGCAGGTGCCCCTTGAGCATGGCAGCGCCAGGCAGAGCTTCAGTGACAGCCCGACTGACTGTGTGGCAGCCCAAATCGCACGGGCTGTTCGGCAGCTGCGGCAAGGAGGGGCGCTGCCCCACTTGACGGGGCAGAGTACCAACGACTGGGCCACCCTGCAGGCCACCCTGCACCTACTGGGGGCTCATAAGGGCTGGCAGTGGCTCCATGATGAGGTGAGATTGTGGTTGGGTGCTGTTCTTTTGCCTGGCGGCTGAGGCCCAGTGACGATGTACACTGCTGCACCGTCACTCTGCCTGCAGAGCTGGCCTGCTGGGCAGTGCCGTGCCGCTCTTGACGCTGAGCTGTGGCGTCCCATGCTGCTGTGCACCCTGCACAGCCAGCCAGTGTCGAGCTGTCAAGGCACCTGCTGCTGCTGTGCAGGTTTGCCAGGACCTGCTGGTGCCCACTCTGGAACACCTTGTGCAGCAGGCTGAGGCAGCCCCTGAAACCCCCAGCCCTGCTGCCTGCCTGGCCAGCCTGCTCATCAGCCTCCTTGAGACAGCTCCCACACCACAGCACGTTGGCGTGGGTGGCAGACTAGAGGTTTGCTTGCAAACCCTGGCAAAGTTGCCAAGGAAATCATGCATACTATTGTATGGCCACAGGCAGCGTAAACAGTCTGCGCATTAAACGAATCAGAGCACCTGCCATACATTGGCAGAATGACTGACATGCCTGCTTCCCCAAACCCCCCTTTATTGGCCCTCTCTGTGCTTTTGCATTTCGTTCAAGTCATGTTCCACTGTCAGTACTTGTACAAAATGCACTGCCTTGCTTCAGGCTTTGTTCAGGAGGGGGTTCCCAGCACTGTCAGAAGCCGATGCTGTGCTCAGGCTCACTGTTGGTTGAGGGTCAGCCGGGGGCTGAGCCTTCTGCATGGCCTGCAGCTTCTTGAAATTATAGTAGCAAACTGCAGGAATACAGCAGGCTCAGACTGAGCAGGGGCGTGATTGAGAGCATACAGCAACATGACAAGATAGAGGAACCATGTTGGCTGCACAACTCACCAGCCAGAAAGGCCAGAAAATAGCCGCCCAGGTTGAGAGGGGTGACTGGAGATGCATACAACAGCACTGAGAGACCAATGAGCATCCAGTCCTTCACGACGCCAGCAATGTTCATCGTGAGCGCTGATGTCTTGCCAATCAGCAGGAAGACTGCCATGTTGAGACCTGCAAGGCAGCAACCTTGGGTCTGCACAGCAGTGGGAGGGCCAACAGGTCTAGAGGCCACTGCCCAAATTGAGCAGGGGCTCTCCTTGGGAAGGCTTCAAGGGGTCAAAGCTGTGAGCAGGGGCAGCAAAAGCTGTCAGGCGTCCCTGCTCGTGTAGTGCGCAGAGTTGGCTTTACGTCTTGCCTCAGAGACGATGACATAAAGGGCTGGGCCAGCACCTGCCACGGCAGCGGGCCAGCAGCTGCCAGCCAAGGTTCCCTGTGACTGGAGACGAGGTGACGGCAGCCTGGGTCTTCATCAGGTGCTCACCAAATGCGGCTGCAGCATTGCTCACGAAGATGGCAGGGTTCAGGTTGACCTTAGGGTCGTTCATGATCTTGGGCAGTTCCAGCATGGCAAAGGGCAGCACCTGCACTGTGACGTCACATGTCTGGAGGTGGGCCAGACCAGCAGCAAACCAACCATACAAGATCGTAATGAATGGCGAGCGGGGATTCCTCAACAGCTTGCAGAGGTGTGACTGGTGCAGCAAAGCGGCTCACCAGGAAAGCTAGACAGCAGGGCGCCACATAGTACCTGCACAGCATGTCCAAACCCAATGAGCAACCTGCCTTGTGCTCAAGAAGGCTTTGGGACCGCTTCAGGCTGCAAGGCTGCCCAATGTGTCACCTGACACTGGGATCCGACAACTAGGTGGGCTCGCTGTGCTGCTGGGGACCCCAATGCAAACTGCAGGAGTGCTTCTCAGAGCAGGCAAGTCTGTTGCATGGACACAGACATGTATAATGGGAGGTGTGCATTCACCACACAGCTGTCCCACTTGTAGGAGCCCCAGCCACCAGACGAAACAGGGCAGCCCTCACAGTGTGGTGATTGGGTTGAGTTTGAGGCCCCTGCGCTGCAGCAGGATCTGGACCAGCACCAGGCGCGTGGACTCCGTGCAGATGGAGCACATCTGCAGGACGACGCCAATCACCACAAAGTTGAGCTCGCCTGCAGGGCCGCAGGGGCGCGCTGAGGGCAGCAGGCATTTGTGCATGCTGCGGACTGCCTGCACTGGCTGACTAGCAGCCACACACACTCAGATCACTGGTGCGGAGTGCTGATGCAGAGCTCTCAGGCCTGGCACAGCACCCTATGCAGGCCTGAGGTGCTGTGTCTGAAGAGTTCCGCTGCGTTCGGCAATGGAGCTGATGCGGTAGGGCAAACACATGAGCACCTGCCGGCAGCTGACAGCCCAGACATGCACGCCTGGTAGGGCAGGTGCACTGGGCACAATGCTGAGTGGAGGCCGTCCTGCCGTACCATATGACGCGATGGCCACCCCCAGGCTGACCACCAGCATGTTGCCAAAGACATTGGTGCTGAACTTCTCAGTCTTGAAGGCACAGCCCACTATGAAGACGGCCACCGGCATCAGAGCCTGCAGCACCAGTACTCAGGCCTGTGTGACCTGCAGCGGCAGCCCCCTGCGTGACAAGCAATGCCCAAGATGGTGCTCACGCTGGTGCTTTGTGCCTGCACCATGCTGCTGGTGCTGAGGCTCGCGCAGGCAGCAACGCAGCGCGGACCATACCTTGCAGCAGCCGCTTGCCAGGACGGTCAAGCAGAGCAAACATGTTCAGAAGCATCTGTCTGCAGCCGCTGGCAGGAGCCCGCTTTGTTGCAGTGGGCATCACCTTGAGCATCTGAATGAAGGACACCGAGAGGTAGAGGTAGGCAGCATTGCCCAGCCACAGCGTGCCTGCGTAGCATGCCCCAATGGGCACCACCGCCCTGTAGGGCAGACAGGCCACCTGTCAGCAGGCCTGCCTCTGAGGACTGGAGTCAGTCCTGTGCAGGGTGGCAGGCTGCTGGGTGCATGCCTGCCCTGGAAGAGTGGCAGCACGAACCTCTGTGTAGGGACTTCAGTCCTCTGTGAAGCAGGCCTGCCCATGCAGCCTGCAGCAACACTGGTCTAGACCGGCACATGCTGATGCCACAACCCACTGGCAGTGTCTGACGCATGGTAGTTGGCAGATTCCAGGGGGCAGTGCACCGTGCTCACTTGAGGTAGGTGTCCGAGCTCATGCCGATGGGCTGCACATAGCCCAGCTTGACGATGGCAATGGCCAGGGTGGAGCAGAAGAGCATGTGCCACAGGGTGAGCGCCACGGGGTAGGGGAAGTTGGCATAGGCCAGAATCCACTTGTTGTACTGCAGAGAGCCGCCACGACATATGAGCTGACCAGGTGGGACGGTGGCAGCGTTCAGGCAGGCACTGTTCACCAGGCAGGGTACAGGTGAGAGTCATTGATGTGCAGCAGTCTGACAGCATACAGTGGCCGGACTGCCGTGGTCCTGTGCATGCAGCTGATGCACCAGAGCTGTGCGTTTCAGGCAGGCTACCGGTCGGGATGGCTGGGTGATGTCTCTGCGGAGTGAGACTGTCTTTGGGTGAATGAGAGCTGCAGGCAGGGGTTGCTGTGTGCCTCCCCATAGCATGGGCCAATCCATGAGCTCACCAGAATGACTGTGGCAGACAGGCCGATCCAGATGGCAACGTAGGTGTAGGTGCGAACCACTCTCTGCGCCAGGGAGACCTCTCCCTTCTCGTCAGGCTTCATGGCTGCGGGTGGGGAGGAGCCTGTCTGCTACACCAACGCTGGTGGCGGGGGCTCTAGTCACCTCCAAGGAGAGTTTGCAGCAGGATTCAGCTGAGTTTGCAGCCCCTGCACCAAGATGGGAGCCAGGCACTTGGCATCAGGGTGGTCTATCATGCAGGAGCCCTTAGCCTTCGATCCAGGCATTGGGCTTGCTCCATCAGCTCTATGCCAGGACACGGTCAATCATGTGTTGGGCCCACCTTGATCAATTGGGATTTGCCGTGAAAGCTGGGAAACAAGGTGCAGATCAAGCTGCTGCTCAAGGGCTCAGTGCAGTAATTGTTTTTTTCCTGGTAAGAAAGCAAGCCGCACCAGGCCTTTACTCGCTCTCATTCTCTCTCTCGCTCGCTCCGCTCCTTGGTTCTCTGCTGAATCTCGCACAAGCTTAGTGCTCACATGGCGACATGGGATTGGCGAGATGAGATCAGTATGGCGAAAGAGGTGGCACCCCAATACGCAGCTGGCACGAGGGAGGCGGACACTCTGCACACAGCCCCAGAGCGGCCGATGCCGCAAGATTTAGACAGTGAGTCAACAACGGAGCCTGGACCTCTACATAGGCAGGAACTGGGCTGTCAAAGCAATGCCACGCCTCCATGCAGGGATTGCTGCCGGTCAGGCAAGGAGCGCAAATCCTGCATTTGACGGCAAGGCCCACACTGGGACTTCCAGGGCCATCTTCAGCACGCAGGTCTGCTTTTGCTCCCTGAATTGGTTTTGCATGTGCCTTGCATGTCAGCATTACAATTCTTCACTGATATTCCAGACTCCATGCCTGCTTCAGGGGGACAGCAGCCCCGGCAAGCCCATGGCCAGGAGGCGCCTGATGTTCGACAGCCCCAGCCTGAGCAACGCCGGGTGTGCCCAAAAACTGTCTTCACACAAGGTGGGGGCTGCCTGTCCACAGTGCACTGCTGCTTGGCAGCAGCACAACTGCTTGGCGGCACTTCTCTTCTGCCCACCAGGCGCACGCCCGCACAAGCTCAGACAAAGCCGCTGGACCAGTGGCTGCCATGCAGAGTAGACTAGTAGAGATTGGACTGTCTCAAGACCCCTGTATTGAGCTTCCAGGCTCGTTGATATAGATGACGTGCAGGTCATGCATGCATACGATGGGCCATGCCCTACCCAGTGCACAGCTCCGAGGCAGCTTAGCAGATTCCGCCCTGGAGGACACATGCTGAACCTGCCTTTCAGCGCAGTACTTTCTGTGGGCTGCAACCCTGAGCCCTTTGACATTGTGCCTCTGCAGCCTGCAAAGTGCTGCTGCCGGAGGTCGGCGCATCTCTAACTCCTGCCACCAACCATGTCCCTGAGAGGGAACCCTCACCTGCCATTCCGAAGAAGACTTCGGTGAGCCCCAGCGATTTGCTGTAACGCGCTGGCCTCTTGCTGGTGCACTTGCTGCGCTTGTTTGCGACATTGCTGGCTCATGTACCAAACCTGCCGGAGTGAAGCTGTGTCGCCCCCACTCAAGATACTGGGAGGTGCTGCTATCTATTCCAACCCTCAAGCTGCTTCACACGCTGACCAGATCAGTGGCTGCAGGCAATGTGGGCAGTGCAAGCCCTCATCAGGACAGGGATGGCAGCAACAATTTGGCTGTGCTACGCCTGCCTTGTGCTGATCATCGGTTACTGGGTCTGCATCCAGTCGTCCCGCCCCCCCAGCACACGTGAGAGGTGTCCTTGCGTGTGCAAAGCCTTGAATCTGCCCAACGTTGCTCAAGCAGTGCACAATTGCCCAGCAGATAGATGCATGATGGGTGCTGCGACAGCGGGATTCCCCCTCTCACTGGCTGCCAGCCTCAAACAGACGGGGCCTCCTTGCTCGATTTTCTTACTCACACAGCGCCCTGGCCAGCAATGTCATGTTGAGTGTGCCTTGCGCATTGTTGCAGGTGCTGGCACCTATCTGATGCCATATGCAATAGATGGAGGCCTGCAGACCCGCACTGACTTTGCCCTGACGTGGGCAGGTGAAACAGAGTCTGGTGAGTTTACTCGCTGTCTCGACCGACCACCGCGGCCAGTACTCAAGCCCACCATGGTGCGCCATGGTGTCGTGCCTTGGCTGCAACAGCAGCCCACATTGCGTTAGCTTGCCTTTTGTGCTTGGCCACCTCCCAGTCTGCCTGCCTCTATTGTCTGATGACCCCAGGCATCACTAAAACCAAGTCTAGTTGGCTTCTTGCTGGGGCTGTGGCTGCCTGCTGCCCTGTCCTGCTGTGTCCTTGCTTGAGGCCCACGCCTGCTGCAAGTCTGGAAAGCGCTCGTGTGTCTGCTGCAACTGCCGTCCTGCAGTACTTCCACTGCGCTGTGCTGCTTGCTGCAGCGTCTGAGAGCCCATGGGCACCGGCATCCCAGCGCTCCCAGCGAGGCACGCCTTCAAGTTCAACTCCAGTGCCGGCCACCCCTGCCAGCAACATCCAGCCGGCATCTGATGCCCACGCCTCCACCACGCCCTCCCCACCTGGTGCTCAGGTCGGTGGTGCTCCCTTAGCTGTGCCACCTGTTGCAGCCCCTCCAAAACAGTGGCAATGAGCTTGATGTCCCCTTGTTCAGCTGCAATGACACCACGATGTGAGTTCCCTGCTGCAGCTCAAGCTAGGGGTCATGATTCAGGACCACAACTCTCCCCCAGTGTGGCCGCACATTCCATCCATCTTTGAGTCTCCGCACCAGATGGGAGCTGCACAGGCACATCAGCAGCTGAGAGGCTCTGGCCTCAATGCTCACTCTGTTTGTGCTGTTTGTAGGCGGCATGTGCAGATGTGCCAGTGTCTTAGCCCTTGACATCCCTGCTGCAGGTCGGCATGCTCGTCCAGCAGACCGCCTCAGTGACCCCTGCGGGCCTTGCCAGCATGGAGTCCAGGGCCGGCTTGGTTCCCGCCACAGCGCCCCAGGTGCTGAGCGATATCCCAGCAGCGATGCAGGTGACCGATCATCCCTGAGCTGCTGAGCCTTGCCATGAACTATGCAATCCAGTGGCATTCTCCTAGTCAGGCACCATACCACCTCAGCTACTTTATTGTATCTGTGCTGCAGGAGTCTGCCCTGGAGGTCCTGCCTACCTCCAACCCTGCCACGCTGCCTCTGTTCAGCGCAGCAGCAACCTCCAAGAACCAGGGTGTGCTCCGTGTCGCAACCACCGAGGCCCCTGCCACAGCGCCCGATGCAGGCGGCGCCACCAAGCGCAACCAGGAACCCTGGTTGCTCCTTCCGCTGTTGGACACCCAGCAGGTGTGCAGCTTGGCCTGCTGCTGCTGCCTGGTTGTGAGTGTGGTCACGCCCACTGCCTTCCCAGCCATCCACAGTGTGACAGCAGCTGACAAACAAATCCCCTGCCCTGCAGATGCCTACACCAGGGTGCGGCAACGTCAACACAGGCAGGCTGGGCATTCCTTCCATTTGTGACTCTGAGCCCCAGGTGGGCTTTGTGCCTGCACCGCAGCTGCTCAAGCTCTCTCCCACAGAACACGTCTGCGGGCACCCAGCACACCTGACCCCTGCGGCATCTGTGCTGCAGGCTGCCATCGCGCATCTGAAGGCCCGGCAGCCGCCCTCATCCACCTCTGCGTTCCCTCCCAGCATCAAGGACAGGCGGTGCCTTGCCACGCTGCGCTCACTCGCTGTGAAAGTATTCCTGCCAGTGGAGCAGGTCAGGGGGGCAGGACACAGTGCAAGGTTCCTCTGCGCAGCCCAGCAGGGCACGCAGTGACCCACCTGCACCAGCATCACCTGCAGGGGGCGGCAAGATCAAGCCATGATCAGGTCGCCTGCCACCTCACAGCGTCTGCAGGCTGGGGTGTGCATCTCTGCTGTCCTGCTCTGCAGGCCTCGAATGGGCTTGCTACCATTGCCTCCACTCCTGCCGCCCTCCCTGTGGTCAGCCAAGAAGCCCCAAGGGAGCTGGACGCACCTCCTCCTGCACCTGCAGAGGGGGCTGCCCCAACACAAGAGCAACAGCATCCCCTTCCAGCACTGGAGGCCCCGCAGGTCTGTTGCTCTGCTTACTGTGGTCGCTCATGTCACCAGCTGCAGTGGCTGCTGCATCATTGTGTTGGGTTCTGTCAAGAGCTGTTACCCTCTGCATTGTGCACCTGGACCTGACTGCTGCTCCCCTTCCTGCCTCCTTGGCTGCCTGCAGCTGAGTTGCTCAGCCTGGGGTCAGCGCACCATGCGGTGGTCCAGACCTATGCTCTGCTCCATATCGCAACCTGAGATCAAACTGTCATTCCCTTCTCTGCAGCAACCTGGCCAGGACGTCCAGCCCAGTGTTCTGCTGCAGGCAGCCGCCCTGGACCGAGACACACGTTCCCCTGCCACAAGAAGGGAAGCCGCTGCCCCTCCACAAGATACCAGCAGTGCAACCGCTTTGCCTCAGGAGCCCCGTCCAACCTTTGAGGCCCTGCAGGTGCCTGAATTTTCCACTGGGGCAGCTGACTCTCATGTAGATGATGAGCAGTCAGCCAAGTGCTCCAGCTGTCTCTGTCTTGAAAGGCATCACACCTTGTAGGTCTACAGAGGAAACCCCCAAAGGGCTTGCAACCATGCAAAGCAGGGCTGAAACCCTACCCAGGGACACATGGTGTGCATTTATCATGCAGACTGTGACATCCACCCGCACTCACCACAGGCCCTTCTGCCTGCAGGTCAAGGTAGCAACTCAGGCCGCAGAGGTTGCAGCCTTGAAGCAGCTGCACATGCAGGACATCACAGCGCACCAGAGGCTGTGGGAGGATCGTGATGTCCTGCGGGTCAAGCTGGCCGCTTCGAAACAGGCTCACACAGCCCTCCAGCGCCGCGTTGACGGTGTGGAGGCAGGTGCTGCTGCTCAGGCCAGCCAGACAGCTGCCCTGCAGCAGCACAACAGGCAGCAGCAGCAGCTGATCAGCGTGCTGGAGGCTGAAGCTGCTCTTCTGTTCCAGCAGGCAGCTGCCCTGCAGCAGCAGAACAAACAGATTGAGGGCAAGGCTGCTGCTCAGGCAGACCAGATAGCTGCCCTGCAGCAGCAGAACACCCGTCTTGAGGCCGCAGTGAAGGCTCAAGCCAGGCAAACAGCCGCCCTGCAGCATCAGAACAAGCTGCTGAAGCGGCAGAACGAGCAGCTGCTGCAGCAGATGCTCCTGCTGCAGCAGTGGCTTGGTGCTGCCCCCCGGCTGCAGATGCCGGTGCAGTCGCCCAGGCCCAGCGCTGCACCCGATGTGCTGAATCCTCTGCAGCTACCACAAGTCTTCAGCCCTGGGCCCAAGTGCACAGGCAGGTCGCGCTGCAGCTGGACCCCCGCCGTACGCCCCTGCTGCAAGCCAACCAGCAGCAGCTGGGCCTTCCGTCTGAGGTGCACAGTCAGGTGCAGCTGGCAGCTACCCCCAGCCGTGCTGCAGAGCTGGAGGCGATGGTGCAGCCCCTGCAACACACCTCAGCACCACAGTCCAATGCAGCAGGGGCCGCCTCTGAGGCTGGGCAGTCCAGTGCAGCTCTGGCACTCACACCTGCAGCTGCACCACCCGCCCGGGACCAGGTGAGCTTGCTTGCCAGCCCTGTGACTTTGCTGCCTCAGGAGCTCTGGGCTTGTGCCGACAGCCCCCTGTGTCACTGCAGGATGCACTGGCTGGCAGCGGCCACCCCAGCACGACGCTGCCAGAGCCTACTCCTGCAGATGGCCCTTCCCCACATGGCCAGGTGAGCCTTCGGAGTCATGACCTCACCTGTGGCAAGCCCTGTCAACGCATTTAGATTCTACTGTGCAAATCACGGCAGCCCACATTGTGCAGGCCAGCCCGCGGACCTTGCCTGCCACTGCCCGGGATGACGCTGACAGCCCTCTTTGTGCGTGTAGGTTGCAGAGGCTGCCTCTGACGGCGACCACCCCAGCACAGCGCGACCGCCTATGTATGCAGGTGTGCATACCAATCAGGGCCAGGTAAGCTCAAGTTGCCGCCCCCACACACCTGTGACAGGCTTTGGCAAACTTCTCACCACAAGCGTGCATGCCGCAGCTGTCTCAATGACAAAGTCACACAAGGAGTCTTCTTGCCAACAGCTTTGGGACTGTGCTCACAGCCCCTGCTGTCCCTGCAGTCTGCAGAGGCTCCTCAGAGGGACTGGCTGGCAGTGGCAGTCATTGCTGTCAGCCTGACCGGCATAACCACCTTCCTCTGCATGTGAGTTGCCGCCTTCTTGTGCCCCCTGCGCCATGCTGGCACAGCCTGCACTTCACCGCAGTGCTGAGCCAATGTGACGTACCAATGCACACCTGACTCCCTGCCGGACAGCAACACATGCTGGCCCGGGCAACCTGTAAGCTGGTATTCCAGATGCACACCCTAAGCTGGAGGAGGGCTGCCTGCAGCTACTTACCGTCCCTGGCCACTGGCCCGCAGGAGAGGCTGCGCCACCGATACTGCCATCAGGAGTACGGCCCCACCGCCCTGCAGCAGCAGTGGCAGCCACGCCACTTGCTCCGGCAGAGCGAGCCGGCCATCAGAGGGCCCAGACACTGAAGACGACCCCTCCTTTGTTGGCTTCGCAGACTCTGAAGACCTCAGCCAGACCTCAGACACCTCCCTCATCACCTCGACCGACCGGGCAGACTCTCAAGCTACCAGCCTAGGCCCCAGTAACATGATGGTAGGCAGCTCTGCAGCCGGCAGCAACACTGTACCAGCCGCCAGCGCATCAGGGGGCAGCTCTGGCGTGCGTCCTGCAGCGCGCGCTGCAGCAGGCCGTGCTGGAAGGCGAGGGCAGGCTGCAGCTGTGCAGCAGCCTGCGGGCACTGGCAGTAACGCCACATGCACAGAGCAGGGGCCCACCAGCAGCCTACAGACAGGTGAAGCAGCATCCAGGATGCTGGTGCATCTGCTGGTGTGCTGCAGGCAATCCTGGGAAGCTGGGTTTCAGCATGGGGTCCTGACTGCTGGCAGGCCCCAAGTTTGACCTTGTGTGTGGCAGTGGCTGTCTGATGCCCCTTGACTGCTGTTGTGACCTGTAGGTGGCTTGGGTGTTGCAGCAGCCTCATTGTCTGGCTCCCATGACATTCTCAATCACCCCTGCTGGCTGCAGGCGCCCGCCCGAGAAGGGCATGTGCCTCATATGCTGACAAGCAAATCAAGCCGGCGAACTCAGGCGCAAGGAACAGAAGCAGCTCGTGAGCCCAAGACCATGCATCCAAGACCCTGCATTGTGACATGCGCATCACGCACTGAGCAGGAGCACAGGCTGGCAAGCTCAGCAAGGAACAGCAGATGAGCCCCAGACGCGCTGTCGACAAGACCCTGCTTTGCACATAAACAAGCCGTCATCGTCTTGCGTCTCCCCAAGTGTGACAGCCATTGGTCTGGTCCATGTTGCATCCCTGTAGACTCTTGGTGCAGAACAATCGACTTGATGTCCACATGACAGTGTTTTCGGCCACTGTGCAGCATCATTTGACATTACCATTTTCCCGGATTGAAAACAGCTTGAGTCACTAAAGGAAGGCAGGGAAGGGGGCCTTGAGCTGTACTGGGCCGGCTCAGCTGAATGCTGTAGGGGACTTGCTCCGCAAGTGGCTAGCCACCCGCATGCTCTGCCAGTACACTCTAGGGCACCAAGCCGCCGGGGATGAGTGGAGTGATGGAGGGTGGGGAAGCTGTTGCATCAGATAGGGGTGAGCTGGGTGCTGCCAGCAGGGTCCTGTAAACCTCCTGAACTGTGGGCCTTTTCAGGGGGCTGAGGCGGCGGCAGGCTGCAATGACGTCAGCTACCTCCCGAGGGCACTCCTCTGGAACCCTGTACAGCAGGAGGCAGAAGGTTCAGAGCTGGTCAGACCCAGACCTCTTTGCCAGCAGGCTGCAGAGGGTGACACCTGCCCCGGAGAAGGTTGCAGGCCTGATACACATACAGCACAACTGCGCCAGTCTTTGAATTAAAGTAGTAGCATGCAAGCAGGCAGAAACAGAGTGACCCACAACATGGTGACGGCAGTGGCGTTCAGCCAAGCTCTCGGCACCATGCTGGTGCCACCCTGTCTGCAACTGCCTGGTGACCACCAAAGCAACGGCTGACCTCAACGGCCGCGTGACGCGACGCAGGGGCTGCTCCCCAGTGCAGATCTCCCAAAGGATGACTCCCAGAGACCAGATGTCTGTGGCTGACGAGCAGCTTTGCCCGTTCAGCTGCTCAGGGGAGGCCCACATGATGCTGCCACTGTAGGAGGCAATGGTGTCCTGCAAAGGGCAACACATTTGCTGACTAATTGCTGTGGGGAGAACCCACCAGTGCAGTGTCATGCCCAGAAATACATTACCAGCACAGGCCCAGAGAGGTCCAGCGCGTGAGGGTTTGCCAGTGCTGTGCACAAGGGGAGGCTTCCTTGCCAGGTGAGGCGTTTTGGGAGTGTCAGCATGCATCAGTTTTGATGTGCAGCTGCTGCTGCAAATTGGCCCACATGGGCAAGGCCCTCTACTGCTGCCTGGCCATTTGGAAAGAGACGACTGGGTGCAGCGTGCACATCCACGCTTTTCAGAGTGGGACGCAGGCATGCCCCAGCTCTTCATTCCAGGCTGACTCAGATGCTGCTAGCCTGACCAGCAGGTCTGAGGTCAAGAGCTGCAGCTCATGATGTCAACCGGCGACCAGCACTGGCAGACCCACCTCAAGATGCCCTAATCTGCTGTCAGGCACCTGGGCAGAGGGCAGCCACACATTGTGCAGGATAGCATTGCAATGCGTCTGAGAGAGGTAGAATGGCTACATGCCCACCTCGCTGGCCAACATCTTGCCTAGTCCCACATCAGCCACCTTGCAGACGCCGGTGTCAGTCAGCAGAATGTTGGGGCTCTGCACC
>JAAMXJ010000255.1:27932-204387 GCA_019693375.1 Asterochloris erici | reverse complement strand
GGGGGGGGGGGGCGCGTCAGCTGCCAGCCAGATCTGCTGCAGCGGGCATGGGTGGCACGGCACGTGGGCTGGCTGCAAGCTGCAAGAAGATGGGCCAGCATGGCACTGGCAAGGCTGCCTGCCAGGTGCTTGTTTGCAACAGGTGCGAGAGGAGATGAACAGCACCGCAACAGCGAGGCTGCCTACCAGATGCTCAAGTGAGCTGGTGGAGCAAGACAGTGTGCATAGCATGGCCCTGTCAGATGAACGATGTGAACAGCTGTAAGTAACATATGCACAGCACATCAACACAACCACCACCTGTGGACTCACTGCACCCAAGCATCTGCTCACCTTCAGGTCCAGGTGGATGACCTACAGGAGACAGCACAAGGAGTCAGGCGGGGCAGGCTGTCTAGCACCTGCGGAGCTTGCAGCTGCTTTGCAAGAAGGGCGTCCAGCAAGTCGGCCGGGTCCAAGGGGGATGCAGTAGGAGGGCAGACCTTGCGGCAGGATACAGGCAGGAAACAGAAACACCTCATTCAGTTGCGGTGCTGCAGTGCAGAAGGCCCACAGCCCCAGCTGCTGAATGTTTCACAGCATGAGTCTCAATTGCACCACAGGCTCCTGCACGGAGCATGACGCGGAGCAGTTTGCTGAGCCCAGCAA
The DNA here is from genome assembly GCA_019693375.1 of Asterochloris erici. Taxonomy (NCBI): domain Eukaryota; kingdom Viridiplantae; phylum Chlorophyta; class Trebouxiophyceae; order Trebouxiales; family Trebouxiaceae; genus Asterochloris; species Asterochloris erici. Next base: position 203,739 of record JAAMXJ010000255.1, on the reverse strand, counting down.
AGCTGTTAGGCACTCCTGCCCATGCACTTGTTGTGACGGCAAGGTCGTTCGGGCACCTTGTTGACATGAAGATGCGCCAATCCCTGGCAGATGTCCATGGCCATCCGGCGACCCCTGCAGCCACATCACAAATTTCTTCAGTGCATCACGGGGCAGCCACGTGCAGCCCCTACAGCCATGTATTGTGTCAAGTCTTGCTAAGCAAATGCATTGGCAGGCTGACAGGCCAGTGGCACACAAGTTTGGGAGCTGCCTGAGCTGCAGTTTGTGCACAGCAGCATCTGGCATCCACTCACCTCCCATACCAGCCCAGAGCCCCCGTGGCATCGGCAGCCAGGCGCTGCCACAGGTTTCCACCCGCCAGGTACTCCTGCGGTCAAACAGCAGCGGCTCGCGCAGGTAGCAGGGGAGTGGTGCACCTTCCTCAGTGGAGACCAGGAGGCACCTTCCCAAGGGAATTAACAGGCAACTTTGCAGCAACCCAACAGAAAGCAGGAGCTCGTTCTTGCCACGGCTGTGTGTCAAACAGCTTAGCCTGGGGCAGCTCCCTGGAGTCAGATAAGCGCTGCCGAGCCAGTCAACAAACGGCTGCCTGCCCACAGCTGGGGACCATGCCATGAACATGCTGCTGCTTACCATGACTAGCACTAGGCTGTCCCCTCTCAGGCTGGCCCCTAGAAAGCTGACAATGTTCTCGTCAGAGCAAGATTTCAGCAGCGCGATCTCACGTGCAAAGCGAGCCTGCAGCCACAGGCCAGCAGATGCCTCAGCATCTGTACCACAAGAGCACTGGCCAGAAGGCAGTGAGCCTGTGGCGCAAGGCGTGGACAGCCGGGAGCAGCAGCAACAACAACACAACAGAGCAGACATGACAACAGTGTCGAGGGCTGCATAGACTAACCTGCTGCTTTGGGCCACAGCCGTGCACGATCTTGATTGCAACTGTGCGCATGCCATTGAGGACACCCTTGTACACCTGCACATGGTTGTGGTTCATTTACCATCAAGCTTTTGCAGCTGACGACTGCTAGAAGCGTATTTCCAGCGCAGAGGCAGCATCAGCGCCCAGCACGACTGAAGGCGCCTCAGGGTGCCAGCTGACCGCGGTGGCGCATAACTTGAACAGGACCCGGTGCAAGGACAGGCTGTCCATGGAAATGCACAAACAGAAGCACCCAGCGAAACTGCAGGTGTGCATGGGTGCCAGCAGATGGCATGAGGAGCAGCAAGCTCAACAGGGCCTTCGATACTGGTGGCATTGAGGAGCCGACCAACCCATGGAGGCGGGTGCTCAGCGCAGTGCCAATGCCCACAGTGTCACAGCCTCCCTGCCTAGGGAGCAGGGCGGGGTGCCAGCTGATGGCATGACGAGCTGCAGGCTCAGCAGGTGCCTCACAGGGCTGTGCGAAGCGGGCAATGCGGTTCAACAGGAGGCAGGTGGCACTGCAGAGGCTCACAGTGCCGAAGCCACCCTGCCCCAGGGTCAGGGGCCTTCCTACAGCTGACTTGCAGATCTCCAGCTGGCTCAGGCTGATGTGCCAGGGCTCGTGCGGCAAGGCGGGCAGCTCCACCACCTGCAGGGGCTGCCAAAAGGTTTCAGGGGATGCATGCAGGTCGGCACCATCCACACCTGCGGGGCCACTGTCAAGACGTGTCGGGACATGCATGCAGGACAGGAGCATCCATACTTGCCGTGGTCACTCACGATAGTTCAGAGGTGTGTGCAGGGCGACGGCAGGGAGGAAGCGGGGAGAAGATGAACTTCAGATGAAAGTTTCAGGCCAATCGGATGTTGCTGCTTGATGCCCTACAGATGTTGCGCTACGGTGCAGAAGCAAGAGCAATCTGAACAGCTGCCTCTGCAGCTCCCAGTAGCCTGGACACCGCAGCGGATGGATGTGGTCCATGAATGCAGCCCCCCGTCAGTGCCAAGACGCAGAGCACTCCCCTCACCCCAGCAGCGGCCAGGCATGCACAGGATGGCAACACACAAGGCGTAGGATGAGAATGAAGAGAGCACCTGTGGCTCGAGTGCAGGCAGGACTCTGAACGATGCTTGTACAGGCAAGGGGTCAACCCCTCAAGTTGAAAAGCGACCGAGCAAATGTGACACCGCCCATCCTGCAGGCTGGCCAACAGAGCATCCTGCTGTGGTGTCAAGGAGCTGCTCCAGCTGCAGGTGCTCAACATGATGCCAATGGACGCCTACCTGGGCCCCTTCGTCAGCAGCATTTGGTGCCTCCTCAGTTGCGCCCTCCTTCAATGCCAACTTCCAGGAGGGCACCTCACGGCCTGCCTGCGCCTCCATCAGCACCTCTGCAGAAAGTGGCTGCTGAGTGCCACATCGAAGCTGGCTCTCAGAAGTGAGGTGCAAGCTGCTGCCTTGGTGAAACTGACTGCAGTGACAGCCATGCTCACCCTGGAAGGGAGCCACAGATGACTGAGAGGGAGGCATGTCCACGTCAAAGGTGTCTGTGATGAGGAAGGATCTTCGACGTGAGTCGCCAGCACTGCTGGACAGCTGGAGGGACCGTTTGGAGGTTGTCAGTGCCCCAGAGGCAGCCTGTGCCTCAGAGTGTCCTTTGCGGCGTTTGCGCTGCATCTGCATGGAGCGAGGGCCTGGACTTGTGAGGGACTCTGAATTGCAACAAACATGCATGGCAGCCTGGCGCATTGCCTGCAGCTGCATACCGCAGGGCAGGTGCATGTGACCCGGCAAGTTCCCAGCACTCCAGAGGCAGCCTGCGCTGCAGCACAGCATCTGTGACAGGTGGGCCACTCCTGCAGGGAGCCGTGCGGGACTACTCAGGGTGAGGCGCGTGCAAAAGGATATATGGCAGCCTGGCGCAGCGTCTGCAGCTGCATGCTGCTGAACTGCTGGAGGGGATGCGCCCTCTGGTGTTGTCACCCCAGAGGTGTAGCACCTGCTTTGGAGAGGGGCCTTGGGGGGGTGGGCCTGGACCGTGCTGGCCCTGGTCGCTGCAACAGGGCTTCGTGGGACTGGCTCAAAACGCCGCTCAGGCCCCTAGCAGCAAATCAGCTTTCCAACATTCCCCTAGCCAGAACAACAGGGAGTCACGTGGCGATTAGGCTTTGTGAATTCTCAGCAATGCCTGCTGCCACAGTGCTGCTGAAGTTGCAGTGAGGAAGGCTGCTGGGGTGCCCCCACCTGGATCATGAAGAATGAGGCAGCTGTTAAGGTGAGGGCCACCGCTGCCACACAGCCCACAACCAAGCCAGCGATTGGGCCTCTGGAGAGTCGCAGACCCTGGACGGCTGGGGCAGCAAAGAGGGGGCCAGAAGAGGGCGCACTTGCGGCGCCTGCAGGGCAGCAGTCTGGGTCTTGCATGGCAGCGGCTCAGTTGGTGGAGCACCTCAGTGGGGACCAGTTGGTGATGCCGGCCGCAAGCAGGCACTCGGCAGAAGCAACGCAAGTCTTGTGCGCCATGCAGATGTTCCCCAGTGGTGCACTGCTGCACCCTGAGCGGCTCGTGCAGCAGCCAAAGGGGCATCAGTTGACGCAATGCAGACAGGCGCGCCCATACTCAGTCAGGTGACAACACCCCACATCTGCGCCAGGCAGACAGGAGCCCTTGGATGATTCTCTAAACAGGCAGGCCGTCAGCATGCAGCGGGCAGCATGACGCAGCGCACAGGTTCCCACCTGAGGTGCTGGAGCAGAGGAGCACAGCAATGCTTGACCGCCCATTTGCTTGCATGAAGCAGCATGACAGCACAGACCACAGGGCATGAATGCCCCTCACCTGAGCTGTCGCCGGGCAGGTCAGAGCCCAGGAACACTGCGTTCTCCACTGGCAGGCCGTCGGCGTGCAGCAGGGAGGCCACAAAGGCCATGTTCAACCGAGTGCTGTCCACTGCCATGCTGGCAAACACAGGGGCCGGCTGCTCATTGTTCAGGAGCAGGCCGGAGGGGGACAGGGTGGCTGTCACGTTGATGTGGGGTGTCGGGGTGGGCCCTGCCTGCTGCAGCAGGACCCGCACTGCCCTGCTGGAGCCCAGCAGGCTTGGCTGTGGCGATGCCTGCTGCAGTCGAGACGCCAGCTGTGCCCTGGCAGTGCGGTGCTGCTTAAGGAGGGGCGGTGAGGCATCTATCTGACTGGGCTGGGGCGGGCTTTGGTGGCTGAGGTCCGAGATGGGACTGAGGATGGTGGGGTGTGCTTTCAGGCGTGGCAGGTACCTGAAGTCTGGCGGGGTGGTCCAGTCCTGGGCACTGCTGGGCGGTGTGAATGGCAGGCTGGGCACAAGCAGGCCCAGGCGAGACAAAAGCTGGCTGAAGTTGAGGTGGGATGAGATGGCCTCTGGGGTGGGGCTTTGGCTGGGGCCGTCTGGGGAGGGGCTTCGCAGCTGCGGCCAGTACTTGTGGTGGGCCAGGGCGTGATGGGCATGGAGGCTGCCGCTGCTGGTGCTGTTGTGCTCGCGTCTGGGGTGGGCTTGGTGGTGAGTTCGCTGCTGCTGATGTGGGGCGCGGTGGCCATTCACATGGCTTCGGTGCACGCTCAAGACGGTAGCCTCAGCCTCTTGGTCCGCCTGGCCACGCTTTGCATGCAAGCAGCGACCTGCCAGATGTAATGCCTGCTCTGCCTGCGTGCTGAGGAAGGACCCACTGCCAGTTGGTGCCCTGTGGGCTGTGCCATGCACTGCCTGCTCCAGAGAGGCCTCACCGCCAGGCAGTTCATGAGTGCTGCTCCCACTGTCGAGGCCAGCCCTGCCTGCGTGTCCATGCACTGCCTGCTCAGCCTGCGGCGCAGCCTGCAGGCGCCTGCATGCAGAGCCTGGCTGCAACAAAGCAGACAGCCCAAGAACACCTGCTGCGTCCCCAGTGGGCTGGTGTTCCGGCGGGGATGAAGGGGATAGGGGTTCTGCTGCCCTATAGGAGGCAGCGGGTGCTGCGTCTGGATTGGGTGCTGGGGCAGAGAGTGTGGGACTGCAGCCCTCCTGCCCCCTGGCTAAGTCATTTGATTGTGCAGGGGCGACAACTTGTTCCTGGTGGCCTGTTGGGCCGTCAGCAGCAAGAGAAGCGTCTGGGTGGGCTCTGTGCTGCTGCCTGGGCATCACTCCAGTCTCTGGGTGGGCAGGCGTGCAGGAGATGTCCGGCGGGGAGGCCACTGCATGCTGTGCGGCATGTGCCGCCTGCACCACAAAGCCTGTCGGGGCGGTGAGGGGAGGACTGATTGGGGGCTGCTGGGCCTCAGGGGCGGGCAGGAGTGGGGTAGCAGGCTCACTGGTGGCGCCTGCTGCTGTGGGCTGCATGGTGGGAGGTGCTGGATGGCCCGTCCGCGGCCCAGCAGCGGCCCGCATTGCGCGGCCAAGGTGCAGGACACTCGCTGGCTGGCCTGGCTGTTGGGCAGCCTCAGCGATAGCCTGCAGCGTCTGAAGACGGGGTTCGGTGCCTGTGAATCCAGGCAAGACAGCCGTGTGGGCACCACTTGCCTGGGGGATGTCAGGCAGGCCCGTGCCGCAGGGGCTGAGCGGCACACTAGTTGGCAGGGGCAAGCTGAGGGTGTTGTCTGGGCATAGCAGCCATGCAGGCGGCGGCGAGTAGGGGCTGGGGGCAGCCGGAGCCATGCCAGCCTCAGGCAGCAGCCCTGCAGGGCGCCTTGGCCGCCCTTCAGGGGGCTTTGCTGTTGAGTCAGGGGCGGCAGCAGTAGCCGTGGTGGTGCCAACCTCAGGCAGCAGGCGTGCATGAGGCCTTGGCAGCCCTGCGGGCGCCTCGGGCTCTGCGCTGGGCGCGTCGGCAGCAGCCACGCCAGTGCCAGGCTCAGGCAGCAATACCGTGGGGGCAGCAGCAGCCAGCTGCAGCTGCATGGCCGGCCACACATCCCGCCCCACATCGCTGGGCACCATGCTTGTGACCGTGAAGTTGATGTTGAAGGCCCGGAACAGGGTGCTCAGGCCGCTGCTGACACGCTGAGCCAGCTGCGGGGTCAGCGGGACCAGCCCAGAACCCTGCAGCTGAATCTGAACCTGCACCTGCGGCTGGGCGGGCAGGGGCAGCCAAGCAACTGGTGCAGGGGCATGGGCGGTTGCGGGGGCGGGCACGTAGAAAGGGTTTGTAAGGGCCTGGAGGACGGTGGCTCTGTATGTCACGTCTCCTTGCAGGGACTGGTACAGGTGGCCCAGCAGGCCTGCAGTGCGCAAGCAGTTCAATCCTGCAGGACGTGCTGAGGTCATGCAGGTAGCCAAGCAGGCATGGCAATAAGCAGCAGCAGAAGCTTGGGAATCGGTGCATGGTCGCGTGCTTTGCTGAGCGCAAGAAAGCCCTTGCGAAGACCTCATGCACACAAGGATGTTTTGCAGAAGACCTCAGCTCAGCAGGAGTGCATCCACTGAAGATGCCCACCTGCCATGGCAGCAAGAAAGGTGCCCATGATGTGCTCCAAGGGCTGGGGCACCGTCAGAAGCAGAGCCAGCCGCACCTGCACCAGCACACATTGAACTGACACATCCGTAAGTAGTCTGGGCCCGATGCGCCATTCACACCAGTGGCCTGACACATACGCTGCAGCTGCCTGCTCTATCCTGCCTCACAGGAGAGCAACTGAAAGACTGAGGACGCTGCACCTGCACCAGCCAGTGCAGCGCCTCTTGCAGGACCTTCTGGGAGCATGACGAAGCTTTCGAAACCAAATCTGCAGCCGCCTGCTCATCCCTGGCTGCCAGCATGGAATCTGAGCATGATACCTGGCCAACCTCTGTGCATCAAATCCAGCACCACGCACCTGAACCAGCTGGTAAGGTGACTTCAGCTGGATGGTTGCGTTCAGAGGATTGGTCCCCATCAGGGGGTTGCTGGGGCTGAGCTGGATCAGAGCTGCGCTCATGTTGTTCTGCAGAGCCGCATAGCCCTGCTCAGTCTGCGGTTCTGCTGACAGCCAGCTGGCGGTTAGACTGAAGTCCGGGAGCAGAGCATCATGGACGCTGGCGGCAAGGGTGTTGCGCATCTGGGCTGTCAATGGGGGGCTGCCAGGGAGCACCATGATACCTGCAAAGAGTAGCCTTGTGTGGAATTGGCGCCTTGGCGCTCGACGGCCCCTGCATCAGCCTGGGCCTGTGTTGCAGGGTGGCTAGGAGCACCCAAGGGTGCCTGCAAACATAATGGAGTGCATGATCTGCAGGGGGCTGAAGGTTTTGAAGTGGCAACCTGGATGCCTCTGAAAAATTGCCAAGCAAATGGGTTGACACGGGTTCCATTGCAGGACACGTCAGGAGAGGCCGGACCACCTGGGTCCCCTGCACAGGAGCAACGGCAAAACAGGTGAGCACCCAAGACAAGTGCACGTCTCGTTGTATGCAATGCAGGCCCCCCAGTTCAGTCAGGCTAGACCTGGGTGGGCCCTGCCCATATTGGGAGGTGTGGAGCTCAACTTGTTCCAGGTGGGTGATGAAATCAATCACCCTGGATCCAGCAGTGGGCAATCAGCATCCTCAAAGGGCCTGTGGCGTGCTGGGGTATGACGCAGCTGAGGCAGACGGGCAGGGCAGGAAAGTGCACAGCGCGCTCCAGTGATTGGAGGACAGCCCACACAGGGAACAAGGTACATATGTAATGTGCTGTGACGGCGCAAGCAGGCTTTGGTGGGACATGTGAGGGCCCCATGGCGCACTGCCTCTTGGCCAAGCTGCTTGTGATGCGCAGTACTGCACTTGCAGGGTGTGCTCCAGAGATTTGTGGACAGCCCACATACTGGTTGGAATGTAGACATCGAGCATGACCCCCAGCTGCATGGTCAGTGTGCACTGGTCAGCCTGACTGCAGCAACCCACCTCCGACCATGACTGCCTGCTGCCAGCCAGCCTGGAAGGCCTGCCCAGCATATGTGGCAAAGTCAGGTTCCACATCGAAGTAAGCTGGCGCACTGAGATTGGCTCCAGTCAGGGGACACAGCAGAGAGGGCTCGCCGCCGGGATCCCCAAGCCCAGCTGCAAACGCAGAGCCCTGCCGTGCTTGCTTGCGTTTAAAATGCCACGGGCTCAGCAAAGCCTAGGCAGGCAGGCAGCCACATGGGATGCTGCTAGCATCTGGCACAGAAGGCGAGCAAGGAGAGCAGCAGGAGATGCCTGCTGCATGTCTGATTCATGCTCCTGTCACTCACACTGGCACACGCTGTTCCCCTCCTGAGTCTGCGGAGGGGGGGCAGCCAGTGGGCTGACTGAGCTGGTGTCCAGCAAAGCCCGGTCTCTTGGAGCGGGCAGATCCAAGGCTGCAGACACATGCCACAGCAGGTTGTCAACTGAATTGCATTGGGAAGTGACATTCACTGCACATGCACCCCAGCTGACAACAAGCATAGGTCTCTGCCGTCACGTCCCTGCAAGGTGCCCACCGTCTCTGCCCGCCGTGACGTGACTGCTACCTATCATCAGTAGCCAAGCTACTGATAACAGCATCGCGGCAGGGAGAGAGGTCTCTAATCGAGTGATCTGACTGACGGCTGCGACCCCGGTCCTAAATTCTGCCTAAAGCTTGTCCGGCATCTGCCAAAGACGGAGCTGCTGGGCAGCACAGTCTCGAGAGTCAACGTCACTGGGCTTGTTGACCCATGGTTTCAGGAGCTCGCCGCAGCACAAGGCAAGTGACACTGCGCACGGCCACTCGCCAGCCCGGATATGGGACTTGCATGTGGCGTACCCCCGAGTCCCCTTGCTGGGTATGCAGCTCCCCAAGTGTGGCACCATAGAGCATCCACCCAGGTCTGGAGGACCAGCTGCACGAGTGGACGCAAAGGTGCCCGTGGTGAGGGCCAGAGCTGGCAACAGAGACAGGAGGACGGCAGACGTCCCATTCCTGATTCCAGTTTTAGCCGAGAGGCAAGTCAGGCTGCTCACAGCAGTAGGACTGAGTAAATCTACTGAGGTGCAGTGCACACATGGGCATGGTGCAGGGACTGAAACATTGCCTGCGCAAATGCAGATTTTGCTGTTGGTTGGAGCCCCGGCGTTGTTCATTGCCCTGCCAGCAATCGTCAACCACCCATATCTGTCTGCTGCCATCCCAGTCACGCTGGCCTTGTTCCCCAACACCAGGAAGCTGCTCTGGCCGCTGATGTCAGATATCTTGACCTCTGGGCCTGCAAACAGCACGGCCCAGGCAAGGACCGGACCCACAGGCGGCTCCAGACGGGCAGCAAGCCCGGTATGGAGCGCGGCAGCTGAGCGGGACCAGGTCAGCACGGCACATGCAGTAGTTCCTTATCAATGCACTGCCAGGCAGGAGCAATGATGCAAAGTCTGCTGCACCAACCGCTCAGCAGTCTCATGCTGCTGCTGCCTTCAAGCAGAGGACTGTCTGCCGCTGGCAGCCCCGACCATTCACAAGTGTCTTTGCTTCTCAACAAACGTCCCTGCTGCTCTACAGGATCAACCCCTCGATGTGGAATACACTGTACTTCCTGTGCCGGCAGACGATCTGACTGAGCAGCCTGATGCTCGCGGGGCTGGACCTCTGGGGCCTGCCCAGCCTGAAGGCCCCGGTCTTGCTGCCACATCCCCGCAGCCACTGCGGAGTCAAGCACCGCAGCAAGATCCGAGTGCACCGGCGCTCCGCAAACGGGTCAATCTCAGAAGCTCTGTTAGGCACCAGGCAGCTAAATCAGGGCGCATCAGAGCACAGCCTACCATGAATTGGAGTCACATCGAACCACAGCCTGGCACAATGCAGGGGCCATCAAAAACAAGTAGAGAAGGCACGTCTCGTCCACAGCCACAACACATTGGTGCCAGGAAACCCTTGTTTTTGCAGATAGCTCTCTTCCTGATGCCCTGGCTGCGGTCATGGGGCGGATTTGTGTAGCCTCCTGGAAGGCATCGCCCTTCATTGCGGCCCATCTCTCCTATTTGATGAATTATTTGTGTTCTTCAACCGTTCAAACAAGAAGCAGATCGTGTAATGCAAGCAAGAATTCCTCGGTGGGTGGCTTTGAAGTGGCACCATCATGGGAGCAAGAACAGGCTTGGGCCTACAGGGTGTGCTAAGCGGCTAGCTCTGCTGGCTTCTGGAGGCCAGAAAGCCCCGCAGAGATGATTCTGAGCTGACCTGAGCCAACGATGAGAAGCTAGCGCTGGAGGCGGACTTCTGAAGCTGCTTCCGCACGAGGGAGCTGTAAATGCCACCCAGCTCAAGCAGCTGGGAGTGAGTGCCCTGTTCCACAACAGCTCCTTTATTGATGACTCTGCAGCCAGGCAGGTCACTTAATAAACACCGTGAGGACAGGCAGCAAGACAGATGGCAACAGATCAGGCATTGACTGCTCAGGCGGCTTACACTATACGGTCTGCATTCTGCACAGTGGACAGCCTGCACAGCAAAGGAGGGGAATGTCACAGTTGACAACAAACTGCCGTCAGCCCTCAGCAGGCAGCAGCCCAAGGGGAGTGGTCACCCAATGCGATACATGGGGCCCGAGCACACAGTGGCGAATGGGAGGCAGCCAACCTGTGAGCGATGACGAGCACTGTGTGGTCGCGCATCACTCTGTCCAGTGCCTCCTGCACAACTGCCTCGCTGTCGGCATCCAGAGCAGAGGTGGCCTGCAGTGCAAACCGGGTTGGACTGCTGCCTGACATACTTCAGCACACCAGCCTGGATGCAGCAGGGTTGCCAAGGGGGGCTCCAGGAGTGCCATGTGCAGCATTGAATATGCTGGGCAGCCAGGCTGCGGGGCTGCCGTCTGGGAAGCAGCAGGACCAGTGCAGTCGTATCATGAGCCAGGCAGCAGGGGGCAAGGACTTGCCTCATCGAGCAGCAGCAACGCCGGTTTGCGAACCAGCGCTCTTGCAATGGCAATGCGCTGCTTCTGGCCGCCTGAGAGCTGCACGCCCTTGTCACCGCAGTCCTGCAGCAACAGATGCAGCCAAGCTTGCAAAGATGCTTGAGACAAGCTGCCGTCTGAATGAATGCTTCCACGGGCTGCTGGCAACAGCGTCACGCAGCAGGGGCAGACATGCAGTCCCTCCAAGGTGGCTGCAGAGACAAGCAGACACGAGCAATTGGAGCAGACCGGCAGCTGCCATTTGGACTGTGCTGCCACGTCATCTGACAGTCTCATCAGGGTAGAGCCATGTTGTGACAACATCCCCTGCACTGCACCGGCATGCAGCACCCTCTCCAGCATTGAAGGACAGCTCAGGCTACAGCCCTACCGTCTCATAGCTCTGCGGCATGGCCATGATGAAGTCGTGGGCATTGGCCAGCTTGGCAGCCTCCATCACATCGGCGTCAGTTGGGTGCTCGGCCTCAGGGACGCCATCAGCTGCCTCCAGGCCGTACAGGATGTTCCGCTTGATACTGCAGTAGGCAAGGGGCTTGTCATAGGTGAGTGGAGGTGCATCCATGCTGTAGGGCCGCTGAGGCAGGAGCAGGGCTGCCCCTGACAGCCAGGAAGCACGTGCAACAGATGCAGCCTGTGCTATCAAGACTTGCTAGCGTGAACTAAACAAAGCTGAGTGATACACCCATAGCTTCTACATGCTAAGCTTCTGCACAGGGCCTTGTGCAGCACGAAGACCAGGCTGAAGCAGGGCATGCTGGATCCCAGACGCTTTGGTCCCCAGCATGCTGCCGCATGCCTCACCTGTAAAGCGCCTGAAGAGGCAGAGGCAGGACAAGCCAGGCGCTGCATGGAACCAGCTGACAGCCCTGTGGCTCTCACAGAAGCTTGATGGAGCAGCTCAGCACCCACCTGCGGCCGTACAGAGTAGGTTCCTGGCTGACAATGCCCACCCGGCGCTTGAGCCAGCGGTGGTCGTACATCCCTAGGTCATGCCCGTCTAGGCGCACCTGCAGCACGGAAGAGACTCCTGGTGAGAGCGTACTGAGCTCTGAAGCACACCTTCGTGGGAAGGTGACATGGGCAGCTTGCTTCTCGCCTCTGCCTCAGCTGTGGCTGGATTCAAGCCGTTCAACAGATGCTCCACATGGCAGCATGCTGGTGAGCACAGCCTCTGAGCCCGTCACTGGCTGTTGGGCGCTGGGCAGTGTTGGCTGCAGAGGGTGTTGCGCTGCCCTTGAGGCTTCCAGAAGGAGTGGTACACAGTCCCAGGCATCACAAATTTGGGGCATGCCAAAACAGACAGGCCCAAAGCCTTTTACACACCTGCCCCGCCTCTGGCAGGTAGAAGCGCTCAATGAGCTTGACGACGGAGGACTTGCCTCCCCCGCTGGGGCCCACTAACGCCACCACCTGCGCAGCAGCCACACCATGTAAGCAAGCCTTATGCTGCCAGACATCGTGTGGGAAGACACAGAGTGCCCCCCCCCGCCCCGCCCCCCGCCGCGCAGCCGGCCTCCCTTGGTGCCCTATCCCCCCCGCCTCATGTGCAGCAGCGCGAGTCAGTCTCATGCAGATGCCTGCTACTCACTAGGCCACCACCTGCATGGCGGGATACATCATCCAATACAACCTCTGTGATCGGGGTTCAACAGCACAACACTGTGTGACAGCACACCACTCTGTAAAAAGAGAGCCTGGGATGGTGTCTGTGAGGGCCATTTTACACAAGAGCATAGCTGCATTTATAGCAAGGACTCCAGTCCTGCAATGAGCACTTGGCAGTCACCAGAGCTCTTCCAGGCAAGACCCTGCTGGCTTCACGACCGCATGACCTGGGTCAGGGAGTCCTGCTGATGTCTGACATTGGAGGTGTCAGGCTTTGCTAGACTGACTTGTGAGCAGCCAGCAGCATCACTGCAGGTCACACATCAAGCACCTGCCCCTGAAATCATCCCCCCAGAGGGCCTTCCCTGTAAGCCCCTGCCACACCCCCTCGTGTGCAGCATCGTCCATCAATTGCGCTTCATCTGGGGAATCGTAGCTACATGCTGTGGCTGTGAAGCAACCATGCGGGCCCCCCCTTGACCACCTGTGCCAGTACCGTGTACCATCAGGTGTACCTGTCACCCTGTCCTCACCTCGCCAGGGTTGATCTCCAGGGTGAGCCCAGTGAGCACCTTCTGGTTCGGCCTGGCCGGATAGCAGAAGTGCACCGCATCCAGCTCCAGGCGGCCCCTGAAGTCTGACGGCTGCAGCTTCCCCGTGGGCCCCACCTCGGGGCGCCGCTGTATGAGCTCCACGACCTTGTCGGCAGCGCCCACAGCTGCTGTCAGCGCTGAGAACATGTCCCCCATCATCTGCAGCAGACAGGGCCCTGGCTTCAGAAGGAGGGCAGTGGAGGCGAGCACGGCACTCCCCCACCACTCCCCATCGTCAATGCTGCCCACAGAGGTGTCAAAACAGTGCCTGGTGCCATCATCATGTGCAGCAGACGAGGCCCTGGCTTCAGGGAAAACTGTCAGCACCAGACACGGCACTGCAGCAGAATGACCAGATTGTCAGCAAAGCCCACAACAGCATTAGTGAGTTTCCCTCTTCATCTGCAGGGCACAAGGGTCTGCCTTCAGAGGCAAGGCACTAGAAGCAGGCACTGCGCAACCATAGACAGTCAACAGGGCTCATTATGGCTGTCAGAGCAAGCCTGTTCCCCATCAGTGGCAGCAGACATGGCCCTGGCTTGAGCAGCAGACACGGCCAAAGGCAGGCTGCAGCTCTGCAGCATGGACCCCTGAGTGACAACAGTGCCCTCAGCGGCGGCAAGGCAAGGCCAGGGTATGTGCGCCATCATCTGCAGCAGAGGTGTAGCGCTCACACGCAGGGCGGCAACACAGGACCATGCAGTGAAGATGTCATCCCGCCACGTGCAGGAAGGGTGTCTGCAGAATGGGTGGGCAGCACAGAGTGACATGCTGGCTGTGCTGCGCTGCGGGTCATGCACAGCCTGGGAGGTAACATGCCGCCCGACTTGACCTGGGAATGATTGTGGCTTTCCCCCCTATCTTCAATCACGCCAGGGTGATCATGTCGGCAGGTTGCTGACAGCTGCAAGGAATGGTCTGTTTGGTAAAGTCAGCCTCATGACGAGGCGGGGTGTGCTCAGTGCAGCATTAGGCCAAGCACATCTAGGTGTGGCAAGCAAAGTGCAGTAAATCTCCCATACAGCTGCTGTGCCCCTCAGCCCCCGAACAGCACTGCTGACACCTCCACGCAGGGTAAGACTCCACCCAAGGATGTCACATACAGCTCCAAGGCAGCCAAAGGCCCCTTCTGCTGCTGTCCATGCGTGTTGCTCACCTGTTAGGCTGCGGCCAAGGACTGCTCAGGCAGCAAATAACCAGCCTTGCACACAGTCGGCATCTATGGACTGGCAGCCCCTAGGTGGTCTTGCACCCAGCTACATCAGCAGGCTGAGTCACCTGGAAGGCTCCAGCCAGGGACTGTTCATACAGCATGAAGGATACAAGGGCTCCCGCGCTCATGTGCCCATCCAGCACCAGGTGGCCTCCATAGAACAGCACCACAGCTGCCACTGAGTTGGGGAGGAAGGTGTTGGTCATGGCATACAGGGCATATGCCATTGATTGTTTGATCTGCACAGACGGCACAGCCCGTACTCAGCATTGAATGGCAAGGCACACAAGGTTTGTCCCGGCGACAGGGCACATGTTTTAGCCTAGTTGATCTGCAGTGGACCACACAGCTTGTGAGTGGCAGCTTTCAGCATGTCACAGCAAGGCACACTGTATTAGGCACTGCAAGCAGGGCATATGCCACTGACTGCTTGATGTGTGGCACAACAGCTTGTCAATTCGGCATCCAGCACCTGACTGTAAGTGCACCGTGTTGATTGTGGCATACAGGGCAGGTGCCATTGACTACCTGGTCCACAGAGGTCAGGCCGCTCTGCAATGACATCCAATGGCCATGCAGGGCAAGAGCAGCCAGCAGCCTGACCTGTACCTGCCCATGCAAGGCAGCTTGCTTCAGCATGGCCAGCACACATCCTGGGAGGCCACTTGCTGGCTGCTGCCACTCAGCCCTCATCAGCAGAGCGCTGCCATGCACTGACAAAGCGGCAACCACCCGGGAGCGGCACTCCAGCACAGAAGGCACAAAGCTGGTTGCAGGTGCTGCTGTGGGCTTGCAGGTATATCAGCAGGCTTGCAGGGGGCTGCCGTAGGCTTGCAAGCTACCATGGGCAGCCACCTTCACCTGCAGAATGTAGAATTTGTGCAGCCTGTCGGCATAGGTCTTGTTGGCAGACGCCTCAGCAGCATGCGCCTTCACAGTTGTCATGGAGGCCAGCACCTCATCAGCCACACCATTGGCATCTGCCAGTGACGTCTGCACCTTCTTGCTCAGCTTCCTGCAAGGTCAACAGCCAGACAATTGGCATCTGCCAGATCTGTCCGCACCTGCTTGCTACATCTCATGGGTGGCCAACAGGGCACAGCTGCGTGGCTCACAGGAGGTGCAAGCCAGCAACATGGCTGCTCCTCTGAGATCATATGGAGGCTACGTTGAGGGCTCTTGGCTGAGAAGCAACTGCATCTGGACGCCTCCCTGCTGCCAAGTGGCAGATCACAGGGACCATGTGCAGTGCAGCCTTGATGCGTTCCTGTTGGTGTGCAGGCAGGGTGGGTGGTGGACATGTGCAGGCAGGGTGGGTGGTGGACATCAGCTTGAACGATTGGCAGCTGCCCAGGCAGCACCTGCTTGTGTGTCAGCGGCCTGGGAGCCATCCTCGTCACACAGCTGGAGTCTCATGGAACGGCCAAGCAGATAGCTCTGCTATTCCCATGACAGCAGTGCTCGCCTGGGCAGCTCACCTGTAGTAAGCCCCATAAAATTTGCAGACAGTCAGGATGAGCGGGATGAGGATGAAGGTGACCACAGTCAGGCGCCAGGACGCGCCGAACATGAACACGAGGACGATGGCTGCCTGGGTGGCCGAGCGCAGGGCCACATTCAGATTCAGACAGATCTGGTCCGAGACGGTGGTGGTGTCTGCGGCCAGGCGGCTGGTGATCTCCCCAGTCTTGGAGGTGTCGAAGAACCCAATCTCCTGAGTCAACAGGGAGCCAAAGAGCTCCCGGCGGATGCGCACATTCAAGCGAGCCATGGCTGCCGTGAAGAGACCGCCTCTGATGCCTGCAGTCAGGACAGCGCAGCACTCAAATTCTAGTTTCAGCTGTGCCATGGCAGCCGTGAAGAGACCGCTTCTGATGCCTGCAGTCAGGCAGCCCAACACTGCATCTGCATCTTCAGGTGTGGCATGGCATGCTTGGAGACGTAACAGAACCCTGGTTGCTTGTTGGGAGAGGAGACAAGGACCTCCCTGTGAGTGTGCACATTGAGGCAGGTCATGGCGGCAGGAGTCCGGCCACCACTAAATGCCTGCAGGCAGGCAGGCAACTGTGCAGTGCAGTGAAGGTGGTGGCGATGGCAACCAGGAAGCATGCTCTTGGCGGCTGGCAAATGGCAGCCCTGGATGCCTGTAGGCTGAGCATGGCTATCATGCAGTGCCCGCAGGAAATCTCCCTGTGGATGCTGCGAGCATTTGCCCATGGTTGGGGGGAAAGGCCTCAATGAGGCCCAGACAAGGCAAAGCGTGGCAGCTGGGCAGTGTTTACAGCCCTGTGGACACGCCTGTGTGGCCTGGACATGCAGAGCTGGCCTGTACCATCACTGATAGAATATGCATGCTGCTGCAGGCAACTGACAAGCACACTGCAACGAAGGACCCAGCAAAGACATGCAGGCATCACAGCATATGCATGCATAGCCTGCAAGCAGTGCTGGGCTGTGCCTCACCTGTGAAGACAGCGCAGCCAAAAGCCACAGCAATGAGCTTGAGGGTGGTGACCTGGAAGGCAGCCGGGTTGGGGTCGATGGACGCATAGTCGATGATGCGCCCCGTGAAGTAGGGGATCAGAGCCTGCCCCAGTGCAGCCACAGTGCCTGGGTGTCAGCAGGAAGGTGGTCAGCTTCAAGGCAGAAGCGGGTAAGACCCTGCCTTGGGATGCGAGCATGCCAGAAAGCATGAGACATATGCCCGGCCAGCAGGGCGTCAGAGCAAGAAAGCGCTCCTGTCTGTGAGATGGATCTCATGAGCAGGGAGCCCATGCAGGGGGGCAAGGACACGGAAGCCATTGTAGACATAGCGAACATGTCATCATGCACAGTGCCGGTCCCTCACCAGCCGCAAAAGCCACCAGGATGAGGGGTGTGTCCACCGCGCTCATGCCCAGCAGCGCCCGAACCACCTTGGGGGCCACCTTGCTCTCCTGTGCAGCTGCAGCTGCGCCCTGCTCAGGCTTGCCGCCTGCGTCTGTGCTGCTGGAGCCTGAGGCAACCCCCTTCTCCAACAGGGGAGATGAGCTGTCGGTTCCTGAAGAGACTGCTGCCTCAGGCTCTATCTGCATGCCTGCAGGGCAATTCAGGCAGGGCAGGACGCTGTTGGAGTCAGCCATCATCAAACAGGGAACCCGGCCAGCGCACTGCAGGCATGCTACTTCAGTAGAGATGGGGATGGCAGTGAAGGATGGCTGCCGTGCTCCCAATGTGCAGCTTGTGCTGATAGCAGGACGGTGGAATGGCGCTGTCCCCTGGTGGCAGGTTTGCGTGGTGCAAGATGCAGAGCAGAACACCAGCTGCTTCTGCAGCTGCACCGCTTGGGCAGCCCGTTCCTGCCTCACCTGTGATGAAGCTGTCTGCTGCCCACCAGAGGCCGACCTGAGCTGGGATGCTGCCACAGATGGCGACGTAGATCCAGACCAGGCCGCTGTGGCGATAGCCCCTGGGCATCAGAACCTCGTCGCCCAGCACAGCCACAGCAATGGCCTTGGCCATCAGAGCACCCTGCAGGCCGCAACAGGGCCTGTGATGCAGCGCGATGGCTGATCAACTGCACAGCTGGCTGCAGGTGCAGTGGTCCTGCACTGTGATGTTGCGCCCACTTGCATGTCTCTGCATGCAGACACAGAGTGTTGCAATTGTTTGTGCCACTCAGCAAACAAAGGTCCTGTAGGCAGCAGCAGCAATGCACGTCATTGTTGGCTTCAGTCACATCTGCTGAAGAGCAGCACTGAAAAGTTCCAGGCGATTGTATAGCAGTCTTGCGCTCAGCTTCGCAGAGCTCTGTATGCAGGACAGAGCTGTCTGCAACCCTTTGCAACAAGCAGCAGACTGAGCGACTGTTGCTGGGCTCAGGTGCACAGTCATTGCTGAAGAGTAATTGAAGACCAGACCAAAAGCTGCAGGGCAAGTGTTGCAGTCTGGGTTCCAGCCCTGTAAGCAGGCAACAGGAATTCACATGCTGCCGCCAGATCACCCTGCAGGCAGCAGCAGGGTGTGTGATGCACAATGATGTCTGACGTATGGCACATAATGCTGCAGGTCTCCCACTTTGCTTAGCTCTGCCTGCAGGACACAAAACCTGTCATCTGATTACCAACATGCAGCAGACAGAGCCACAGGTTGCAACAGACACCAGCACAGGCAATCAATGCTGACAAGCCTGAATGCACAGCGCAGCTGTCACAGAGGACTGTGCGTGCAGTGCACAAGGCAGGCGCATCACACGAGGACATGATGGTGTCCCCACAGGTTCCTGTCCTCAGCTGCATAGCCCTGCTGAAGTGGTGCCGAATGCTAAGGTCGCATGACCAGCTTGCCTGTCCAAGCAGGGCCGCAGCCAGCAAGAGCCATTTCACAGCCTTCAGCCTTCTGCTAGGGGTGCCTTGAGAACTTCTGTGCCGCAAGAGCACCGCCAGCAGGCAGGAGACTGAGGCTGCCAGCCAGAAGGCCAGCCCCTCAAGGCAGACATCCAGGTCTGAGTCCGACACGGTCCAGGCCTGGTGCCACCGATGCCATGTGTGGAGGTGATGCAGGTAGTGGCGCAGGGGCCACAAGGCACAGCCTATGCTGATGCCCAGCTGAGCTGCCGAGCTGACAGCATACAGGACCAGCTGCCCTCTCCTTTTCATGAGGCTCACTGCCCGATGTCAACTCTGAGTGGGTCTGCAACAGCACCGAGGCTTTGGAGTGTCAGCATTGCCTGAAAATAGTTGCGATCAGGGCAGAGGACTGAGGGGCAGAGGAGCATGCATGTGTCAACAGTATTTGCCTTCTTGCTGCCCTCCCACTCTGCATTGCATGCAGGGTTGTTACATGGACCTCATGGCTTGATCCCAAACACAACGTGGATATCTTGTTCACCCTCGCTGGTTTGGCTTGGGTCTTGGTTGTCAGGGGAGCTCGCCCTGCAACCTTGGATGTATCTCAGAAACATCTAGCATGGCCAGATTTCGAGAGAGGCAAGCCGCTTCAGCCGTTGTGGCAGGCCCGTTCGCACAAGCCTGCCTCATTGTGACTTGGTGCATGCAGGCAGCAACCATTGGGACGAGCCAGAGCGGCATGTCCAGGCTCAGCAGAGAGTCCAGGAGATGTCAGTAGTGCTCCTAACTGCTGCAGCGTACGCTGCGTTGCCCGCAGACCTGGTCACTGCTGCTGCAGGTTTGCGCATGGCTACGATGCCTACATGAAGTATGCTTTCCCTCATGACGAGCTGAGGCCGCTGTCCAAGACATGGACAGACTCTCTAGGTGGGGGAGCTGTGCTCCAGCTGGCATGCTGCCTCTGCCATCTCTGCCTGCTGAGGCCTTTCACAGCAAGCATGCTTGCCTTGCACTGGTGCTGTGTCACGTGTGGGACCGCGACGTATCAGCAAGCACTCTTGGACTTGCTGCCACAGGATGTTGCTGCTCGGCAAAGGAGCAGTGCTGACCCCACTTGCCTGCCGCCGCCAAGCAGTACGCCTGACCTGTCTGCAGGAGACCTGGGGAACCTGGATGGGCAGTGCAAGTCCACCAACTACACAGGGGTGGCCCTGACCCTGATTGACGCCATGTCGACCCTGGCAGTCATGGGGCAGGCTGTCGACTTTGAGGCGGGCCTGTGGTGGCTTGTGGACAATGTGAGAGCAGGGCAGGAGCCAGGGTGTCCCATGCTGGGCAGCACTGATATGTGGTGGCCATCATTTGATGACATTGTGACGCCTGGGACTGATGCCCTGCAGCTTCACTGCCGGAAGGCGACTGCTGCACGTCAGCCTACAAACCTTTGGAGCCCTGCACACAGAGGGACCCTGGCCGTGCCCTGCTTCGATATCATTGCAGCCAATCCAGCATGCAGCATCCGAGCCCCTGCTATGCTGTGATCATTTGCAGCTCCTCAGATCTGCCACCCTGAAGCACTTGCTCGCCTCAGCACCAGAGCTCAATGTGACGCGGCACCATGCCTGCAGCTGCGCATGGGGCAGCATGTGCGGGTCAACGTTTTTGAGGTCAACATCCGCGTCCTGGGGGGCCTCCTGTCCAGCCACCTGCTGGCTCTGGACCCAGAGCTCAACCTGCTGCAGCGCCCACGCAAGCAGCACCAGACGGAGTACACAGGCCAGCTGCTGACCCATGCACGGCACCTGGCAGATCGCATGCTGCCTGCCTTTGTGGAGAGTGATACAGGTGCGCTGCCTGAGGCATCACAGCCGCTGAGCTCATGCCGTATACCATAGCGAAGCCAGATGACTGCTGTGGTCTGCTGCTGCCCCTGCAGCCATCACTTTGTTGCGCCTGACAGCCCAGCACCGTCGGCATGGCAGAGAAGCTTCAGCTGCGACTTTGGCCTTACCCTCCGTACATGTTCTGGCGCTGAGCCTTGGGCTGCCAGAACATACAGGTGCTGCTGTGCCAGCGTGAGCAACCTTCTGTGCTGACTGCTTGACTGGCGCCTCTGCAATGCTGCAGGGCTCCCCTATGCCTGGATCAACCTCCAGCACGGCCTCCTGGCCGACGACTCCACAGAGACCAACACTGCTGCCGCTGGCTCCTTCACCCTAGAGCTGGGGCTGCTGTCAAGGCTGACAGGTGAGCAGTCAGAGGGACCCTTCTGTGCAACCCTGGCAAGCAGCTCAAATCTAGACCTGCTGCTCAAGTGCATTTGAGCAGTCCACTTGACTGCTGCCAGGGGTCTGGCTCTGCTGCAGCGGCATGCTGCCATCCAAGGCTGCAGAACACACCTCCCTGCATTGGGTAAGGAGGGCAAGCTGCATGTGCCCCCTGAAGCTCTTTATGAGAAGAGAGAGGACGCCACCGCAAGCTTGCCTGAAGGCTCAGCAAATGGCTGTGGGACTGCCACGTCCCTGCAGCAAGCTCATATGGTCCAGACCAAGTGACATGTCTCAATGCGTCCCTGCGGGCTGGGACCTCACACAGATTGGAGCATACTGTGCCCGCAGGGGATCCCAAGTATGAGGATGCAGCTGTGACCTCCCTGATGGCCCTGTGGCGCATGCGCACCCACCTCAGCTTGTTTGGGACGTCCATCAACATCACCACAGCGCAGTGGGTGCACTCCAACGGCGGGACGGGCGCAGGGGCGGACTCCTTCTTCGAGTACCTGCTCAAGGCCTATATCCTCTTTGGTGAGCTGGCTACCCTGCTGCAAGCCTCTGCAACAGGCTGCGATTGGTGCTTAGGTGGCGTTCATTGCCCGCTGATATCCTGCCATGGTCAGCCTGTGGGATCAAGGCAGAAGCTGTTGCTATGTCGTAAGGAGCCTAGAACGGTACACGGTCAAGCCTCCACCCTGCGGGCTGCAGCCAGCTTTCAAGAGGTGAATTGCCGCTGCATGCGTTTGTCTCCTGTGTCAGGGGAGGGAAACGGGATGCAAGACAGCTGCTGATCAATTGCTGTGGGACAGACCCACCACGCTGAGCAGCCTCAGCTTTAGTAAGCCCCACAGGTGTCCCTGCACAGTGCATCACAAGGGCTACTTCCGGTCTGCTTGCAGCCGTTGTCCCCTGCCGCAGTGCACCCTGAGAGGTTCTTACCCTGTGCTGCACCCTGAGAGTGCCCAGACCCCGTAACGGGATTTCAGCAGTGACTTGTGTGCCTGTCTACCTGCAGGCGATGTGGGATACTGGCAAATGTTTGCAGAGGCCTATGTGGGCGTCATGCAGCACTTCAGGGGTGGGGGTTGGTACCACGATGCAGACATCTTCACTGGGCAGCCTACCCACATTCAATTCCAGTCCCTGCAATCCTTCTGGCCTGGTGAGCCTGATCTACCAGCCAGTGGCAGCAGCGTTTGCTGGCCCTGCAAAGCAGGCTGATGGCCATGAAGTGGCCAGGTCGCCCGAGCTCCTGCATGGGTGGCAGTGGGGGTGTGGAGCACCGACACACCAATTCATGACCTGCCACCTGCTGGCTGGATATGACTTGTCACCTGTTGCAATCGTAAAGGCTTACCTCAAAGGCCCATCCTGTCAAGAGCAGTGCACTCATCCTACACATGCTGCAGCACATCTCTGCCAAGGCAGCAGCTGCCAAGAACCTGCAAGATCCCTGGCCCCACTCACAGGCCTGCCAGCCTGTTGCGTGCAGCAGCAAGCCCCCATCTTCTCAAGTGCCTGCAGGAGCATGTGCCCCTGGATGCCCCGCTCCTGACTGTGTACTTTGGGGCCACCTGCATGATCTGGCAAAGCGCTCGTCTTTGCTGACCATGTGCCTGGCCGCCTGCAGGCATGCAGGTGCTGGCAGGTGACGTCAACCAGGCTGAGCTCACCTTCTGGAACTACTTTAGGGTGTGGCAGGGCTTCAGCCTCATGCCGGAGCGCTTCCTGTATGGGGCCAACCAGCTGCACCCGACGGAGCAGTACTACCCCCTGCGCCCTGAGTTGATGGAGAGCGCTCTGTACTTGCACGAGGTGGGCTGCTGCATGGCCTCACCACAATGTGTGGCTCCAAGAGGAGCTTACAAGCAGCTGCACCTGCCAAAGGTGCTGCATGGCTGCTTGAGGCAGGGCAGTCTAGCGTGGCCCCCACAAACATGGGGCTGTCACCGTGCAGCTGCACGTGCCTCATCTGGGGTGAGTGGCCAGCCCAAGAAGTGCCCTGACTTTATGGAAAGCGTATTCGTTATGCCTTCTGCTGCAACTTGCTCAGTTGGACAGCACTGCTGGCCCCAGAAGTGTGCCCTCTCTCGTTGAGGCGGGCATAGTCTGAAAAGGCGTTTGCTCTGAAGCAGCAACATTGTGTGAACTGACTCACTGTTGCGCAATTGCCTCAGAGCCCCTCACGCAGAGCTGTTAACCCCAGGGGCCTGAGCTGCTTCCTGTGCAGTTCAATGTCTGTGTGATGTGCTTGGGCTGGAATGTGCATGGGAGCTGACAGCCTCTGCTGCAGTCAAGCAGGTAGGCAGGTGGTGCACGGCAGCCAGGTCTGGCTTGCTTCTGCATGGCTCTTATCCCCTGCCTGCCTGAATTCAAAATGTTGAAACAGAGCGACTGGCGCCATGCAGGCTACGCGCGATGGGCACTTCCTGGAAGCGGGTGCAGTCATGGTGGACAGTCTGTTCAACCATACATGGACAGAGGGCGGCTGGGCCAGCATCCGCTCAGTTGCCACCATGGAGCAGGAAGACCACATGTGGGCATTGGCTGTCCAAGCGTTCTTTCCTATGTGTAATTGCTGAGAGCTGATTTGAGCACTGTGAAAGTGGTCTGTCTGCAACATCTGGATGCGGGTTGCGCAAAGCAACCAGCCCCCATTTCCATGGTGACAGGCATCATCTGCTTGTCAGCTTGATCAGGGCAATTCATGCTGTCTCTGTGTCTGCAGGCATAGCTTCTTCCTTGCTGAGGTGTGCAAGTATCTCTATCTATTGTTCGACCAGGGGCGCTTTCTGAAGGTGGGTGCACTGCAAAGCTGGGTCAAGGTCACCTCCTTGACCTGTCGCCTGGCTGCGCGGGGTTGGCTGGCTACTGCCTCCATGGCTTAATGGAGCAGGTTGTGAGGCCGTCCAGCTTGAAGGCCCCTTCTCTCATCTTGCCCAGTCCACCTTTTTTGAATATCTGTGCAGCTGTACTGGGACAGCTGGACACCTGTGCCTGCCAGGCAAAAGCCAGCAACAGCAGGGCCCTGGGCACCGACACCAGAGGCAGCAAGCTGCAGCGCTGAAGACAGCTGTGGTTGCCTGCAGAAGCGCAACTGGGTCTTCACAACCGAGGGACATCCGTTGCCAGTGCGGGAGGATTTCCACAGTGCTCCCAGCGTCCTGCAGGGCTTTGACCTTGCCCAGCGCATCTTCAAGCAGCCACCGCACCGCCAAGTGCTGTCCAGCAAGTAGGTCGCAAGCCTTGTCTTGATGCTAGGGGCCTCCATGTTGATGACGGCTGCCTGGGAGCTGGTGTGATTGGCTGATGCTTACAATGAGCTGTCCTGGAGGCGATCATGCATGCCATGGCTCCTAGTGTCAAATACAGGGCAGACGCTCTTGCTGCAGGCCGCCATGCTGAGATGGTAAATGACTGACTGCAGGGGGTAAAGTGGTTTAGTGCTTTCTGACCTGCTCTCACCTTGGTCGTGGCTGTTTTGCTGTGTCCCCACTGTGTTGCACCATGCTCTTGGGCCAGCCTTGTGGCACTTCCAAGTGTCTGGTTGCACCTCCGCTGTGCAAAGTTGCCTCTGCCCGCACGCAGGATGATGCAGACCTTCATGCAGACCCTGGCCAAGCAGGCCTCTGGAGAAGCCTTGCCCCAGGTGACGCTCGAGCTGGTTGAGGCCAGCAGCGCGGAGGCTCAGCTCCATGAAACCTGCACCGCACACAACGCATCCGCGTTGAGCATGCTCCTGCTGCAGGCCCCTAAGGGGGCTGCTGCAGCCGAGGCCGCCTGTGCCACGCAGACCCCAGATCCAGAGCTGGGCCTGGCCGCCAGGCAGGCCAGCGCACTGCAGCGCCGCGTGTGCCCCTCTGCCGCCTCTGAGGGCCAGCTGTCGCTGTGCCATGTCCAAGACGCCCGCTCCGACCACTCCTGCATGCAGGCTGCCCACTGCGGGGTGGACGCCACCACCTGCACCCCACGGACGTGCAGCTCCTATGGCTATTGCCAATGACCCATAGCACCCTGATTCCAGGGGCTGCCTCCCTGAAACAGTGAACCTCAAT
The DNA here is from genome assembly GCA_019693375.1 of Asterochloris erici. Taxonomy (NCBI): domain Eukaryota; kingdom Viridiplantae; phylum Chlorophyta; class Trebouxiophyceae; order Trebouxiales; family Trebouxiaceae; genus Asterochloris; species Asterochloris erici. Next base: position 178,882 of record JAAMXJ010000255.1, on the reverse strand, counting down.
TGTTGATTTAGTGCATCTTCACAGCAGAACCTGTTTTGGCGTTCGAAACCCAGTTTGCTCTAGTGGTGCCTTTCTACATTCCTAGTCGCAACAAAGTGGGGGTCAACACGCAGAGATGACTGACCAGGAGCATGCAAGACTTAGAGCAATGTTGAATCCCCAACACTTGATGTTTGATCTACAGTGTGATCTACAGCGTGTTGGGCCCTTGCACCAGGAGAATTATTTCAGGCTAGTGCATTGCCTTGGTGCTGAAGCAGCCTGGGTGCTGAGTGGTGGCTTTCCAGAATTACCTGAAGCCAGGCAAGCTCTGAACGCTGCAACTGTTTGAATTATATGAGAGCCATTGGCATATCATAGAGGCAGCTGGAGGCATGCATGTGACTCAGCAGGTGCTTGGAGGCTCCTAGGGTAGCAGCAGGCCGGTGCAACCCTGCTCAATCTGCAAAATTGCCCTCTCAGGCAGGTGACTCTCATTATGTTGATGAAGATGACTACTGTGCCCACCTGCACTGGCCAATATCTTGCAGCTAGCTTTCTCAGTTGGATTGCGGACACTTTCATTGACGAGCCTGATGACAATCAGCTGCCTATGGAGTGACGTCATACTTTGGGGAGGTTGCCAGAGACACACTGGCTTCTTTGCACATACTCAACATCCCCTCAACCTGGAGTCGTTGCTACACTTGCTGAGGAGGCCTCGCCATGTTTGAGAAGCATCCCACTCCTGTCCCAGCACAGCACCTTCCACAGATATTTACAAGCTGCTGCATCATCCTGCTCACAGCATATGCACTAACACAAGGGGGGCCAGGCCGCAATCAACCTGCAAGCAAGACAGTCATCCCTGCGGCAACTCCTGCACACATGCACAATCGGGAAGGGGAGGGGGTTACGCTGCTCTCCACCTGCTTATGCTAAACGGGTCCTGCTGTGCTGCGAAAGGCACAACGGGGTATAAATTGTGACTCTGGTTCAGGGCTTCACGGCCTGGAAAAGGCCCCAGCGCTGCTCGCCATCAGCCACGCGCTTGAGCTTATCGTTCCAGCCGCTGATGATCGTATCAAAGTCCTCCTGACTGAACTGCTCCAGGAAAGTGCCCTTCATGTCCTGGGCCTGCTTCACCTCACGCTGCAGGCTCTCCCGGAACTGCAGCGACAATAACAAGTCTGTGCGGGCAGCTACAGGCTTCAGCACTGAGTTGGAAAGAGAGAGCACCACAGATCCAATGTTGAGCGAACTCATGGCGCCCTGTGGTCCTTCTGACCCTGTGCACTGGACAGTTGGCATGCAGCTATTGTAAGGCGACAGCAGCTCAGTGCAAACAGTGGCAGTTGGCATGCAGCTGTTGTGAGGCGACAGCAGCTCAGTGCAAGCAGTGGCAGTCGGCATGCAGCTGTTGTGAGGCGACAGCAGCTCAGTGCAAACAGATGCATGCTGATTGTCCAGTGCAAAGGGCACTGCAGCATACTGCAGAGGTCCACTGCATATCAACTGTGCAGCCGGCTCCAGAAAACAGCTCCAGCTTGTGCCAGAGACAGCCACAAAGTGACCGTCAAGAGAGGTGTACCCCAGCACGCCATGACTTAGGAAGCCCTGCTGCTGGCCTGACAACTCGTTGATGGCAAACAAGTTGTCAGGCACAACCAGCTGCATCCACACCACCCCACCTGCCAGGTGCGGTCCTCGGCCTTGACCTGTGCAAAGCCAGCGCGCTCCAGCAGCTTGCCATAGGCTTCAGGCGTGTGCAGATCATACCCGCGCTGCTTGATGTAGGCTGCAAAGCTGTCGCTGGGCTCCCCAGGCCCCTTGCAGTAGTCGCTGACCAGCAGCTTGCCGCCAGGCTTCAGCCACCGGAAGAATCTGCAATGAACACCAAGGTGATCACTGGCTGGAGCATCAAATTTTCCGCCAATGGGCATTCCGCAGGTTTGGACTTCTGCGCAGGGAACAGGCCACAGCCACAGACCAAAACGTCAGTGCATGTCAGCAAAAGAAGCACTTGAGGCCGCAGTTCCTTCAGTGAAAGGAGTACTTCCTTGCATGCAGCACCTTCACAGATAAATCAGAGAGGAGGCAGCAGTGCTCGCTGCCTGCTTGTCTGCACAAGCTTTGCTGCCAGTGCTGTCCTCTAGAGCATCGTCATGTTGCATGCTGACCTGTCAAACAGCGCTGGCTTGTCGTGAATGTGCAGGATGGTGTCACGGCTGTAGATCACATCGAATCTGCCCTCAGGGTAGTCTGCCACCATGCAGTCCGCAATCTCAAAGGACACCTGCACCAACAGACACAGCTCAATGTTGGCTGGAGCAAGCCGGCCGCTGCTGCTTGGGCAGTGGACTCACACTCATGACCGGAGCGAGCGTCCCGTCTGACTTGCTGCTGCTGGCCAGCCAGGGCAGCAAAGCTGTTCACTTCATGATGCTGTGGCAGCCTTGAAGCATGTTGCAACATGGTTGCTTGCTGTTGCCACGCTGCAATGATGCCCACGTCGGACGGCACAGGCAGATTTTCCAGACATTCAGGCACAGCACTGCCTGCACCATCCCTGGGCATCCACCTTGCCGCCGTTGGACATGCCAGCAGCCCGCTCCAGCGCCAGCAGCACCATGTTGACCGACAGGTCAATGCCATGCACGAACACGTCATGCTGTGCAGCCATGTAGAAGTCGCCGCCGCCAATGCCGCAGCCCACATCCAGGATACGCTGCCCCGACTGGAGGTCCAGCATGTTCACAAACTCCTGCGGGAACATGGAGAGAGAACCTGCAGATGGGGACGCTCTGATCTGTGCATGCCAGGCACTGCCAGCAAGATCACAAAGTCCTTCAGGCACACAACCTTGCAGCGTCATTGCAGAAGTGCACAACAGTGCTGAGAGGGCACGACTTCTGTGGAGCGTGGGCCCACAAGTTGCGTTGGTGTTGAAGCGACAAGGATCAGCTTGACACCTCCTTCTGCAGCTGCAATGCAAGCTTTATACCAGCACGTGCACTCAAGAGTCACACTCAAAAAAGGTCCCGATTGCACCCCACACCGCTCCGGCAGCGGCCTGGCCCCTCACAGTTTATGTCATACTGTCAACCTAAAACTCTTTGCAGGGTGCAGCTTGGGCAGCCCTGCGACCCCAACCATGCTGACAGCCCTCCCAAAAGTCTGCAGATCTGAGTCATGTGCCCACCTTGGTGGTCTCAGCCCCTCCAGTGCTGACATAGCCCTCTCCAAAGATCTTCTCATAGCGCAGAATCCCCGTCACCTGGTACTGAGAGCCGTCGAGGAAGTGGCGGAAGGCCTTGCCGCGGGGCTCAGCCGTGCACACCTGCAGCAGCCAAGACAGCAGCTGATAAGCCACATGTGCCACTGCCCAGACCCAACAGATGTCTAGGAGTGGCACAAAGCCTTGCTACAGGGCCGGAACCATATGCTCCTGTGCCTGCAGCAAGCGATCAGCCAGGACATCTCTGCGACTGTATGTGGCAGCCTTACAAAATCCTAAAACATTTGATGCAGCTCCCGCACTGCTGCTGCGAGGGCTGTGAAGCAGTCACACCGTCTGCCAAGCGACGAAGCCGTTGGCAGTGCCAAAGGGGTGACTCCAGCGCTACTTGACAGCGCATGAACAGCTGGAAGATAGCTCAGCAGCAGCACGACAAGAGTTACACTTGAGGTGGGGATGCACCAAAGGGCTACTCACATCTCAGCAGCCCAACTCCACACACTATCTGGCCTGCTGCCTCGGCCTGAGCTCACCCCCTGCCTAGGCGCCCAGCCTCACACAGCATCGAGCAGCCTCTCACCTTACGCCACTTCCAGCAGATCTGGTTCTGGTTCTTCTTGACGCGCACGTAGGTGTCCACACACTTGCAGGACACCAGCTCCCAGTGGGAGAAGCGCCCATCCGCCTCCTCATGCTCCAGCGCGTCCATGATGGCAAAGTAGACCTTGGGGTTCCTGCAGGGTTTGTGCAGGGCTCAGACCCATGTCCACATCCAACCATGCACTGGCTGGAGTCAGGTCACTGCCAGCAGCACTGCACCACTCTCAAAACCTGACAGCAGGCCTTGCCTGTAGTGGGTGGGATTGCTCTTGCGCTGCTTGTCGCCTGACTGGCGAAAGCAGGACTCCCGGAAGAAGAAAATGCCGCCCTCCACAACCTGCAGGGTAGGGCACAGTCCATTATTTGCCCAAGTAACAGCAGTGAGAGATACACAGCGCTGCTTGCCAGGGACCCTCACGGCATGCGAGGCCGATGTGACACCCCTCCCATACCTGCAGGGCACTCAGGCCACCCAGCAGCACAGCCAAGGAGCATTTGAAGGCACGCACCAACCCCCACCTCCTGCTGGCACAAGGCGCCGACTGCAGGGAAGCATCCAGACACTGTCACTCACACACGTATGGCATAGCTGGCCACGCTGCCCATTGACAACGCCAGCATGCAAATGGAAGCTCCAGCACTTTGGCTCCCAGTCTCTGGATGGCCTCAGGCCCGTCACCAAACAGCTGGCCACTCCTGCTGTGCTCAACCAGGCTCGCTCTGAAGCGACCAAGGCCGTGCTGCTCACAGGATCTGCACTCTGGCTACGCAGCAGGGCAGGCAAAATGCACCCAGTCTGACATGTAAGCCGCCAGCATGTGAGTCTGCTTGTCCATAGCATACAACAGCAGCTGAGGTGCACCCAGTGCATCCCCCCAAGGACACATCATGAAATGCGACAAAGCAGGGCAGCCAGGACTTACACAGTCCAGCACATTGGGTGTCAGCGTCTAAATCTGCTTGTCCAAGCACCAGCTGAGGCAAACTCAGCCCAATTCCCAGCAGCACACAAAATGCTTTCAAATAAAGCCAGGACTCACCCAGTCCAGCATGTTGGCTGCCAGCGTCTTGCATCTGTCAACCAGGACGATACCTCCTTCACAAACTTATTTGGGGGCACCTGGAAAGAAGCCAGGACTCACCCAGTCCAGCACGTTAGCTGCCAGCGTCTGGACTTCCTCATCCCCGAGGTACATCAGCAGCCAGTTGGAGAAGGCCACGTCCAGGCTGCCATCAGGCAGGCTCAGCTGCAGGGCGTCCCCGGCACGGAACTCGATATTTCCCAAACTCCCATTGATGCGCTTGTTTTCCTGAATCAGATTCTCCATAAAGTCCAGCGCAATCAGGTGCTTGGCCTCTGCAGTGGACGGGGCAGACTTCTGGTTTACGTGGAAAGTTTCAGGCTTGAGGTCATCCAGTACGTTCTGAGCAGAGTGCAGGCTCTTGTGGGGTGGCTTGTCGTGGCGGACCCCATTCAGTGCCATGACAGGCATCATGTCCCAACCACAGGGCACACATCAAGATCTAAAAGCTGAGGTCTGCAGGATGGCACAGTATCAGGCGCTGCATGGGAAGCCACAGGCGGAGCACTTCAAACTGCCCAGTGTGGAGGGGATGGATGGTGATAGGCATGAATGTGGGGTCAGGCCTTCAGGTAGAAACGGGAGCAGGTGAGCCAGCAAAGGCGGCAGGAAAAGGCAATTCTCATACATGTTTGCTGCTGGGCTCCCTGCATCCAGTGCTTGGTGGGTCTGCTGTGCATGATCATGTGAGTTGTTGCTGTGTGCATGTGGCCATCACCCACCTGCTGCCAGGCTGCCTGTGAAGCGCCCAATGCCCGCCCCCAGCTCCAGCGCCTTCTTCCCCTTGATCGACCCCAGCATACCCAGCACCTGCACCCAGGCACAAGCTCTGTCTTGCTGGATGCAGCCCCCTTGTCTGTGCAGCTGAATGCATTGAGGCCCTGCCAAAACACAGCGGTAGCTGTGCCGCTAAAACACTTGGCTGTTCTGGTTGGGAATGCGAGAGGCATGCTTGTAGCATGGAGGCGCTGACCGTGATCAAAGGCCCTGCAGAGTGGCCCAACACACCCAGTCTTAGCACAGCTGTCGCAACACATTGTCAAGCTGTGCTATGCAGCCCTGTGTCTTGATTGCAGGCACTAGAATTGCCGAGTCACCCTGCCCAGCAGCCAGCCCACCTCAGGCCGCTCCTCTGCGTCAATGGTCTTGGCGCAGCTGTCCAGCATCATGGCCTCCACCGTTGCCTCCTTTGAGTGCTCCGTCCAATAGTCCTTCTGCCTCAGGCGCTCGGCATCTGCCAGCACCCCGCTGGATGCAGCCTTGGGAGCCCCGTTGGTGATTGTCATTGAGTTTAGGTGAGTGGAGGTGGTAAGAGCCTGGCGCCTGCACAAAGCATAGTGCATCTAATCAGGCATGTGCCTGCAGCTCCTCCTAGCACCTCTCTGAAGCAGCAAGGGATGGCCTCATCATGCAGGAGTCACAGGGCGGCATGCAAATTTGAAAGTGTGAAAAGGCTGATGCGGAGGCTGCTCAACCATGACATGAGCTGTCCAGTAACAGGCTGAAAGCAGCTGCCTTTCAGGCCATCTAGAGAGCAGCTGTGGGGCTGAGAGCTGAGGTCCCCATCCATTGGCTTTGTCAGCAGCACTGACGGCTGGTACTGGTGTTTTCCCATCAAAAAACAGAATGTCCAGGAGCACATATGCCTCAGCTCACCCCAACTGTCAGCAGGTGTGAATGGCTTGCCGAGTCCTGGAGAAGGTTCTACCTCTGCTGTTGGACCCTGATCCCTTCTGCTGCATTCACTGGTGTGTTGTCACGTGAACTCAGTGTGTGGGAGCGGCAAGGTAGTTGGGGTAAAGGGTGGGGTTTTGGTGTTGATTTCCACACTTGGCTGCACATAAGCCATGTCCTCACGACCTGCTCTGGAGGTGTACAAGAAATGTCTCAGATCTGTGCACGAAAGTGAGGTTCGATGCAGCACACTACAGCAACAGGCTAAGTCTGCAGGTGTACTGAACTGTCTGATGCAATGCAGCTTTCAGAAATGACGCGTTCATGCTCAGCCAGGCGCAACAGGAGATCAGAAGCAAGTTTCAGGTGTGGCTTGAGGCATTCTGGCATGTGGTTCCTGATGCTTGCTTGACCTGTGGCTGCTGCTGCAGGCAAATGCTGGAGAAACCAACCCCTCTGAGGTGCAGAAGATGCTGGCAGATGGAGTGGAAGCGGCAGACTTCATCAAGACTTTTGTTGTCCAGGCCAAGCTGAACCCACGCGGCAACTTTGGTGAGGCCTGCATGCCAGCAGCCCATGCCTGAATGGCCTCTGTGAACTTGCAGCATTGAGACATTGCCCCAAAACTCTGCAGAGATGCAAGTGCAGCCAGAGCATGCTGATGCAACTGCTGAGGAGGCCGCATTGAGGGGCAAGAAGCCCTGACGAGATGCTTGTGAAGCACCTGACAATCCATCACTTCAGGGGCACAGCGCGTGCCTGGACAGCTGCGTGCTGAGCAGTGGCGCTGATGACTCGTCAGTAAGGTTGCAGCCTCAGCTGGCTGGTCCTGGTCTGCTTGGAGGATGCAGCTGCAATGTTGCTGCCGATGTAATGCCTGGCGCCAGGCAAACTTTGCAGTCCACTCAAGCTGTTCCACACCCCAAAGTATTGGCGGCTGCCGCTTCATACAGGTCCTTCCAATTTCATGAACAGTGCTGTTGCTTTCAGAGTCTCTAAATGCCTTCATGACGGAGTGGCACTGCTCAGGCTTCAGACTTTTGTAAACTCCTAACCACCTGGTAAACCCTTTGCTGCCATTTCTTGCCGTCTGAACGCACCCAAGACACCACTTCATGCGACTGCACCGCCACAGTGTCAGGAGTCAAGCCTGGATTTGCATTGTAGTCCCAATACAAAGCTGCCTGCGGGCAATTCTCTGCGAGGGAGTTGCATGCGCACACGGCCTGGCCAGAGTCATATGGTGAGCCATGCTGCAAGAGAGCACGGCGAAACGGCGAGGCCTGCCATCTGTGTTCAAGGCCAAGCCTGCACTCTGTCCGCCGGACCCAGTGCACAAGCCTGTTGGAGCCGCAGGTGATCCTGCCTGGGTGCCAGCCCTCACGTTCATTGGCCTCATAGTCCCACTCCTCTAGCAGATGCTTTGCCCCTTCCTTGACAGTGGGCTGCCGCCGCCTGTTCTGGATGCGTGTTGCCTTTGCGCATTCCCGGCACCCTCTGTTGTTGCACGTCCTGTTGGACAGCATGGTGGTCCACCTGTGCCCGCATCGGCGGCACTTCCAAGCCACTCGCTTGTTGCTGCCAGCTGACACTGTCTCTGGCGTCCTGGCTCCATTGGCCTCGCGGTCCCACTCAGCTGCCAGCTCTGGGTGGGTGTGGGCCACACTGTTGCAGGGGCACACTCTGTTGCCGCTCTTGTAGGGGCAGCGCGCCCCGCGGGTGCGGCTCTGCACGTTGGCCTGCCATCTGTGGGGCTCCCCTGACTTGCACATGCCAGCGCACCACCAGACTCTTCGGTTGCTGTGCGGCATGATGGTGATGCCCCTGAGCTGGGCATTGGCTGAGTAATCCCATTCCTGCTGCAGGTGCGGCTCCAGAAGGCTGAGGTCAGGGCCGGCAGCGGCATCTGCATGGGGGTGTGTGTTGTCACCTGATGCTAGACTGAGACGTGATCCAAATCCATTGAGCTCTGACTCACCAGCTAAGTACTCAGGCGTCATGACGTCTGCTTTCCAAGAGCCTGCATGCTCTTCAGAAGTCAGCTTGCCAGCGACCTTGGCCTGAAGGACTTGGAGGTCGCATGCTCGCATCGTGGGTTTCAAGCTTGACATTTGTCCTGGGTTGAGTCCATGCAGTCGCAAGATCATAGCCCAGAGATGGGGCCCAGGTGAAAAAGAAGGCAAGTGATTTTGAGTCTGTCCCATACTTCAGCTCAATGGTCTCTCACGCGTAGCTCCTTGGCTTGAATCATCCGTTGCAGCAGCCACCAACTCACTTCATGCCTCATGAGCATCTCACCAATGCTATGTGGTAAGGAGCACCTGGCTGCTGAGCAGTTAAGGCATTTTTACAAGGAGGCACGGGGCTGCTGAGCAGTGCAAGAATTATCGGTTCATGTGACCGGCAGGCGTCATTGCATTTGTGCAACAGCAGGAATGCTGCTGTCGTCAACCTGCGGTCTGCGCTAGATGTTTCACAGAAGGGGCAGGGAGGGAGGAGGGGTTGGTCTGCTGGTCAAGTCGTAAAGGATGCTTTGGGATGAGGTCATGCGCCCCTGTACCGTCTGTCTATCTCTTGAGGAAGTTGAGTTTTGCATGGGCCAGAGCGGTCACCCCATGGAAGCCGGCAATCATGAGAATCAACACCGCCACACAGACGCCCACAAAGTACCTGCAGCAGGAGCGGTGCAGCAATCAGGACCAGAAGGATGCACCGCTTCACGGAAGCATGAGGCAGACAACCCAGACCAGCCTGTTGCCGGCCAGTGTCAGCGCCACAGCAGAGACTCACGTGTGGAAGCCGTAGTAGCTGTGCATGTACTGTTGCACCGTGGCCCCATACCCATCAGGTGTGGTGATCACGATGTCAGTCACATCTGCCAGCTGTGAAGCCACCAGGCCATAGACTGTGTAGTATAACGGGTCGAGGTACATATACCTGGCAACATGGAGGCAGCAGTGTCAGGTCGCAGAGCAAGGCGGGCGGAGACACACCCGGACTGTGGAGCGCAGGCCCTTGCTGCCAGGCTGGGCAGGGACACAGCTCACCAGATCCACCAGCCAGGGACTGAGGGCCAGGGTATGAGGAAGCCACCAAAGAGAAGCCACCTGCAGGCGTGCAAGCCCAGCCGGTGGTCAGCTTGTGCACCCAACATGAATTGATACATACATGCAAGGGCTGGGGGCAGCCAGGTGCTTACAGAGCATAAAAGCCCGAGGCCAGCACTGCCGAGACCTGGATGTTGGGCGTGAGTGCCACAGCCTGCAGCAAGAGCGCCGAAGTGTGTCACCCGGTCCAGGTGGCAGGCACCATGCAGGCTTCCTGGAGCGGCAGCGACTGCGGTTGTGACAGACACTGCGCTGAGCCTCACCAGGATGCCCCAAAAGCTGAAGAAGATGAGTGTCAACAGCGTGATCAGCAGGTACCTGCAGGCAGACCTGGTGGTGAGCCTGTGGGCATTGATAGACAGCAGGACGCTCAGCTCAAGCCGACGTTGCAAGCTAGCCAGCGCACCAGAAGAACTTGCCAGCGTCCACATAGAAGTACACCTGCAGCACAGCTGGAATGCTCAGCAGTATTAGTGAGGTGGGGGCCAAGGCACGCCCTGTCACATCGCATTTGCCTGGTGACTGTGCCTGTGCAGTACGCCATCTGGCCCACAGCAGAGCAGTGAGTCAGAGGCAGCACAAGGGCTTGCCCCTGCAACCGTACAATCACATGCAGCAGCTCACCATCCAGTACGTGATGCAACAGTACAGGACAGCCTGGATGCCAACATAGGGCAGCTCCACAATGGCCTGAGCAGCACTGAAGGGGTAAGAGGCGTACATGCCCGCAGCGCGCTCCCGGTAGAACCTGCAGGCGGGAGCACCTTGCATGAATTCTGGCTACCTGCTAGTGCTTCGTGCTGTGCAGTGAGGTGTGCAGCACTACCATGTCTATATGCAAGGAGTAGCATTGTCTTGCAAACAGCAGCAGCCGAGCTGGGGAGGCATAGCACCCAATCCAACACACCAAGCAGACAGCCGCTTCGAGGCTGGCACCACCAGCAGCAGCTGAATGGGAACCAGGCAGATGTGAGCTGACGCATGCAGCAGCAGCTTGCATCACCAGGTGCACACTCACACTGTGCGTTGGGCGCCTGCCACTGGCTGGATGGTGCTGGCATTGGAGGTGCCCAGGAAGATGGATGCCAGCAGCAGGGCTCCTGCCAGGGCATTGATGCCGGCAGGGCTCTGCCTGCATAAGGGGCAGCACCTGGAGGTGTCAGCGTGTCAACCAGAGCAGCAGCCGTGGCTGCAGAGCATGCCTGCACACAATGACTGCCCTGCTTCCAGAGCTGGGGGCAATGCGAGCAGACCTTCCCGCACTGCTGCTGGGCCACAGCGACAGCGGTGCCATCAGTCCAGGCCCAATAAACGCAGAAGCCTCTGGCAGCAGTAGAGTGCATCCCTGCTGCGCCAGCCTGCTGTCTCACCATCACACAAGGGAACACTATCAGACTGAGAGGCAGACAGCGTCGCTTCAGCGGGGCTGGAGTGCTTGCCTGTAGGTGCCCACTCGCCAATAGATGGCGCCCAGCACCAGGCCAAAGATGACTGTGAAGAGCAGGCGCACATTGTTGTGTGCAGGCCTGCAGGCGGGGCAGCTCAGCATGAGGGGATGCAACTGCAGACGACTGCAGAAGCCAATAGTGTCCAGGTGCTGGCTGGCAGGGCGGACGCTCTAGCAGTTGGGTCCTTACCGCCCGAGGGACTACAGGTGGTGTCTTTAGCACCAGAAAGTGCTCAGCACTGTTCTGAAGCTGCGCCCAATACTGTGTACTCGACGGCAGTACGGTCCAGTGCGGCCACCAGATGGCAGTCCAGCCCTGGCAGGACACAGTCAGCACACAATTCTTGGACCCCGGCAAGGCCACTCACATGCGCCAGTACTCTGTGAAGGTCCTCTGCATCAGCAGCCTCAGCTGAGTCATGTAGCCTCGGCTGTACTTGCTGGGGAAGCTGAGGGGCTCTGACCCGTCGGGTGGCGTCTTGAGCTCTTCGATCAGTGACTGGGTTTGCCTGCACAGCAGCAACGTCTGCTCAGAAGCAGAGATGTGGCCAGCAGTGGGCACACGGCCTGACAAAGCCGTCTGGACCCCTGCAGGAGGGCCAGCTGCCAGATGCTGCATGCCCAATTGGTAAGGCTAACTGCCTGCAAGCGGGGGCACGCTGCGCCATTGTGAGGCGCCACAAGCAGGCCGGGTGCAGCAGCGGCGTTGGCTCAGAACAGGCAGCCAGGCTGAGACACTCTGGCTCAGCTGCATCAGCACCTGCTGGGCGTCAAGCAGCACAGCGCATGTCGATGTCAATGTCAATGTCAGCCTCCTGGAATCTCACTTGTAGAGGCCCGACTCTGTGAACTTGTCTGCAAAGTCCACTCCCAGACGTGTCTCCTCAGAGCCCTTTGTCACCTCCAGCATCCCTGCACAGTACACAGATGTGCTCCAGGCACTGCCTTGCAACAGGGAGAAGCCCAGGCTGCTGTGTTCCACAGATCATGTGCCCGTCATGGCAAGCCTGGCGCCAACCCTGCCACACGTGACGCTGCCTGGTGCTAATACAAATGCCTGGGCATTTGTGCTAAGCCTTGCATGATGCACTGCAAGGGCAGAAAGGTTGTCACCTTTGCAACCCTGCGGCAGGGCAGCAGGCCCTGTGCGTCCCAACCTAGATATTGCGGCAATCATGGCTCCCACATGTATCCCCTCAGCAGTCAGGCAGGCGCAGAATGGAACAAGCCAACTCCTGAAGGGCAGTGCCAGAGAAACGCTATTGCCCAGAGCAGATGTGATGCCATGTGGTGCAGGTTCGCTGCTCTCTTTCCTTGCAGAGCACCCCCTGAATGCTCTCCAAGAACATTACGCTGTCCCCCATTCGCCTCCAGCCTCACATGTTGCAGGATTGATGCCTTCCTGGACGCGAGACACTCCCTGGATGCTCTCAAAGTACTTGACCAGGTCCTCGCTGTTGTGCCCTGTGGGGCCGGCATAGATCAGGCGGCCTCCACGCTTCAGGAGCACCAGCTCATCAAAGGACTGCATGGCAGCATACAAAAACGTCCAGAAAGAAGCTTTCGTGGCGCTGAGGCTTCCGGCATGACCAAGCTGAGGCTTGTCAGCTTGAGCAGGCTTTGGGTGCTGCTTCAGCACTGCGGCGTCAAGCGGCGCGGGCACCAGGCACAGCACAGGTGCAGGTACAGCTGAGACGCAGCCAGATGTTCAAACATGCATCAGGGCAAGAGAGCCCATCACTGGTGGTCAAGCATGGAACACAGCAGGGGCATGCTGCAAGCAGGTGGAATGAGCACTGTGCGATTCTGGCTCTTGCAGGGCAGCAGTCCCCCAGCAGGGCATGCATGAAGCAGCTGGTGGCCTGGCAGAAACAGGCAGGTGCATGCACATGCTTGCCATCGCAGGTCCAAGCTCGCCTCAAATATGTCAATGGAGGGCTGGTGGATGGTACAGACAACTGTCCTGCCTGTGTTGACCGTGTTGCGCACAGTACGCATGACAATGGCAGCGGCGCGGGCATCCAAGCCAGATGTTGGCTGCAGCAAGGCAGGCAAAGTCAGCAGGCTAGGCGCACAGATCTTGCAGTATGACCTCAAAGCTGTCTTTTGCTATCTCACTGCAAAGACATGGCCATCATGTGCATCAGGCAAGTGCAGTTTGGTCTGTAGGCTGCATGTGCTTTTTCAGAGTCAGAAAATTTACACAGCACGTCAGGCAAGCAAGACCTGCCTCATCCATGAAGATGATAGAAGGATTGGCACAGAGCTCCACTGCGATGGTTCTGCAGCAGACAGGGATGGTGTCAACCCCCTTGTGCCCTCGTCACGCAAATGTTGAGTCGAACGAAACCAGGCCAACTGCACTCACAGTCTCTTGCGCTGCTCCACTGACAGCCCACTGACCCCTGGCAGGCCCACAAGGGAGTTCCTCAGAGGGTGCAGCTCCATGAGCTCCAACACCTGCCACAAGAGTGGGTAAGTCAGCTTTGTGCCATCAGTGTGAAACCCGCAGGATGAGCTCCAGCAAGTGCCACAGGAGCGGTTAAGTCAGCTCTGTGGCATTAGTTTGAGACCTGCAGGGAGACGCTTCACTCCACCACGCCAAAGCAGTCACCAGTCAGACATTGCAGCCCATGCCAGCCTAAGTACCGAGTTCAATCACGCCCCTCACTGTGCTGTGAGTCTGGGCAGGGACTAAAGAAGCCAGTTGGAGCCGGCTGTGCTGTCTGGCATGTAAGAGGACGGCCAGGCCGGAGGCTGCTGACGGCTGCACACGAACCCTGTTGCGCTGCTCACCTGGCCCACAAACTGCTTGAGGTCCGACTGGCTGACATCAATCAGGCGCATCTGAGCTGAGAACTCGAGAGCCTCATATACAGTGGTTCCAGGGGCATGAATGTCATTCTGCAGGCACAGGGGAGTTCTTGCTGCAGCATGAGTCCCCTCTCATGATCTTGTGACCCGTGACCCGCCACGTGCAGGGGCAGGAGCCTGCTGGCCCATGAGCCTGTCACTGAGGAGGCAAGCAAAAACAGCATCAGTACCTGCTCTACATAGCCACTGATGCGTGCAAAGGTAGCCTGCAGGCAGGCCACAAGCACAGAACTGAGCTGCAGGATACAAAACCAAGGTGACTTTGGCACGCACCAGAAGAAGCTTAGCAGCAGGCCCAAGCAGACCGGCGCCCTCTACAATGCTGCTGTCCTACTTCGAGGCCCTAGCAGCATGTCAGCTGCCTGTAGGCGGCACCAGAGGATTCATCACTTAGAACGGCACCTGATCCTTTGGGTGCCCATTGACGCGTATCTCTCCCTGGACATTGCCAGCAGTCTTCCTGCCAGACAGGCAGTCCATGAGCGTGGTCTTGCCTGCAGTGCAAAGAATGAGTCTCAGGGTGCTACTTGTTCCCTTCTGGGATGCAGGGTTTGTGCAGCTGAAGCCATGCTACACAGTTGCCAGAGCGAGCAAGTGCAGCTCAGTGCAAATGCTGCAGGCTCTGTACACAATGACCCATCTGATTGTGTATTCACGTCACATGGCTGCACGCGATGTCCGCTCACCAGCGCCACTGGCCCCCATCAAGCAGGTCAACACCTGCACCAAGAGGAGCACGGGGAGTCACCAGCGGCGGACACTTTGCACAGCAAATGCAGTCCAGCAGGAGCAGTCGAGCACAAGATCAGAGAATATTTGCGAGAGAAAGTCATGGTCAAGCCAGTACAGCTGAGCGACAGCTTGAACTGTTGGTCGACACAGCAGATGCAGGTGCGTACTCCTGGGCGGAAGGCCCCGCTGACGTCCTTCAGCAGCATCAGCTGCATCTTGCCGCTCTCATCCTTCTCATTGCGAGGGTCGTCAGCATCCTGCACAGCAGACACACAGAGAAAGTCTCCACAGAGAACTAGATGTGTGAGGCAGGCCGGCCTGCAAACGGCCTGAGTCTTGCTGTGCCTGCCTCGAAGATAGCAGCCAAGAGCAAACATCATGAGCTCAGACTGTGAGGCAGGTCGAGAGGCCGCACACAGCAGGAGCCCAGGGAGTGAGCACATACAGGCACGCAGACAGCTCAAGCTCTGCTGAAGACTGCTTATACAGACACCCGGCCAAGAGGGCGGGCAACTGGTACAGCTTAGGTATGGCCTGCAGCCCAGACCTCTTGTGTAAAGGTTTGTCATGCTGTGAGGCTCCTGCTGCTCTGAGGGACCCGCTACAGGTCTTCAGCTACCCCACAATCCAAGCCAGGAACAGGCACCTTGGCCCCTGCGGCAAGACCTTGGCTTACTGAAGAGGCTGCTACACTGTAGTAGACATGTTGGAAGATGAAGCTCAGTGGCTCAAAGGGCAGTGTCAGGCCAGGCTGCTCCCCCATATCGCCCTGCATAGCCACATCGCGCTGATCAATATGCTGCTTAATACAGCAGCAAGCAGGACAAGTTGTGGCCACTGCAGCATTGACCCACCTCTACTCACAGGATAGCTCACTGAAACACATGCAGCTGTGGCACAGGGCCACAGGGGCGGAAGCCATCGCCCAGAAGGGTCTTGATCTCTGGCCTCCCAGTGCAGGCACTTTCAGCCCTGTCCACCGCACTCTTCAGAGCTCTTGCCCACAGCACATGACATGACAGCTAAGCAGCACCCAGAGTCCCTCACCCTTCGTGACTTGAAGCTGGCGATCTCCTTGTCAGTGGGGTAATGCGAGCTGGAGGTGCGCAGCCCCTGTCGCTGCATGTGGTGCTGACTGGTCTTCGGCCACTGTGCAGAGCCTGGGCGGCTGCCTCCACCCTGGTCAAAGCTCACTCTGTGCGACTGCAAAGAGGCTGAGCGCGGAGGTCTGCCTGCCTGGCCAGCAGCATTGTCCAGGCTCTGCCGGCTGGGCAGCCAGCTGGGGGACTGCTGGGGCCCATGTGGGCTGCTGACCTGCTGGGCGCTGGGGCTGCCAGAGACCACATGGCTCTTTTGGGAGCTGTGAGGTGCACTGTGGCTCTGAGGGCCACCAGGGCTCTCCTGCAACACATTCCTGTGATTTGGGCTGAAGCGCATCAGAGGCTGCATATAGAGGACCCCTGCAGGCGGCCTGGTTCATCACCTCGATTGTGCTTGTGCCGAGTTGTACCACTGGGCAAGGACTGAAGCAATGTGATGGCTCCACTCAGGACCTGAAGCAGAAGGAGGAGGCAGCCCAGCGAGCTGGGCCATTCCACAGCCAAGCTTTTGGCAGTACTTTAGGGCGCGGTCATCTCCCACAAGCTTTCATTGCCAATCAGCGCCGCCTGCCAACAGGAGCCTCAGGGCACTGCATCAGAATGCCTGCTGCCAGGCCCAAAGCCAGCTTCGGCACAGCCAGACACACAAGCAGCTCAGGGGAGGCACCTCCTCAGTGAGTACATCACCCACCTTCAAGGCGTCGCCTGCCTCAGGTGCTGATCCGTCAGTGGACTGTCTGTCCCTCTTGATCGGGGAATTCCGACTCTTGGCTGGCGTGCTGCTGCCAGCAGACCCTATGTCATCCTCCTCCTCTGCCTTCAACTGCTCCTCTGGCAGGCTGAACGTCTGGCCCGGCGCTGCAGGCAGCAGAGAGCCTGTTGGTGCCTGACTTGACAACGACGGAGGCCAACTAGGTGTCTGGACACTGCAGGTGATCTGCCACTGCAGGCTGCTGGCAGAGGCAGCTTAGGGTGACCAGGAAATACCTGCAGCTGAACCTTGCTGCAGATGCCCTACATGTCAATACTGCCTGCGCGTCGCCCTAAACTGGATACTTGAGCCCAGCTCACCTGGCAGCAACTGAAGGGCAAAGATAAGGATGGCGACACAGACGGCAGACCAGGCCATGATTATGGGAATGGAGACCCACACCCAGAAACGCTCGTGCCTGAAGCTGTAGTTGGTCAAGCTGGCGCTGCTGAGTGTCTGGGAGGGCATGGCGGGGTCCGGCTTCTGCCACCGCTCTGCACGCACGAGCATGTCCTGCTTGTGTGTTGCAGGAGCCAGTCCTGGACTGTGTCACGAAAAAGACGGCAAGTGCATGCTGCCCTAGGCAGTGCCCTAGGCAGTGCCACCCTGCAACTGTCTGCAGGGAGCAGCTGTGGGTGGTGGATTGCACAGGCAGATGGTGTGCTCATTGTTGCCCTGTGCTTTGCGGTGTGACTTCTCGCCAGTTCCAGGTGGCATGCTGCCATAGGACCCTCTCACAGGTGGTGCTGCCCTGCCAAGCACCATGGTGCACTGACTGCCAGCACAGCACCCACCACCAGTGAACTCGTTGATCGCCATTGCGTTCTGCACATAGCTGATGGGGAGTGCCCAGTAAGCGCCCACCGTCCAAGGGTGAATGAGATCTGCAGTTTTGAAGTAAGTGTCTGCACAACATGCTGGAGGCAGCTATATTAACAGGGCAGCACAGAAGCATCTTCTTTGCAACTTGACTACAGCGTGTCAGCCATACGCAGAGCAGCCATGACACGTGGCGCATGTGCTCACCCAGAGGCAGAATGAAGCCGCCTTGCAGCAAAAGAATGAGGAACATGAGCCAGGCTGCAGGGTAGGCAGCCACTAACGAGCGCGTGAGGCCGGCAATCACTCGGAACATGGACAGGGCAAATTGGTGGGTCAAAGCATATAGCAGGAGGAGAGTGAAGAACCTGCAGATGCAAAGAGCAATTTTTTCTCATGCTGCTGGACAGCTGGCCCATGTGCTGTACTTTTCTCACAATCAAACATTGCGACTCAGCAAAGCAAGGCGCAGCATGAAGATCAGCAGCTAGAGGACGGTCATGTTTGCACCTCTATGTCAGCTGGTGCAACTCTATGTCAGTCACCTGCCAGGATTGGCATCAAAGCCAATCACATAGTAGAATATCCCGACCAACACAGTGGCGAGGGCAAAGGAGACAGGGATGCGCATCAGGGTAGTGGGCAGGCAGTAAGCCCAGCTGGGGTAGTAGTGCCTGGCATGCTGCAGGCCATGAAGGTTGCAAGTCAGGCCTTGGTTGGGCCCAAAGTCTTGGTGGACAAGCAGCTTTGTGGGTGAGGTATATGGGGTCTAAGCAAGGGTCGAAGGAAGGCAAAGCAGACATGTGCAGCGCAGGCACGGACAGGTGCAGGGCAGAGCCACAGAGCAGCTGACCTGCAGGTAGAATGTGTCTAGGCCCTCCACAAGAATTGCCATCTCTGCAGCACTGCCACCATGTCAGATGCTTGGGTGCTGGGGGCTGCCGTAGCAAGTGTAACAACCAACTGCACCTGCGAAGTTGTCCATCATGATCATGACGAGCAGGCCAAAGGGCACTGTGACATACTGCAGGTCATGTAAGGCGGCTCAGTGTTGCAGGGGTGGGCACAAGACAGCGTAGATGCAGCAGATGTAGGCCAGCTGCAGAGCAGTAACACAGCAGAAGCAGGAGCATTGCCCTGCCAGCGATCCGAAAGACACCAGCAGCAGCGCAACAGTGGCAAAAGTACAGGTCTGCCACAAGCACAGGCTGCAGCAGGGGCAGGGGCAGTGGCAGCACGCTCACCAGCTGCCCATCTGTGACGGAGTTCTGGGACATGGTGGGGCGGATGAGCAGGGTTGCCACAATGAGTGCAATGCCTGCAGTCTGGACCAGTCGGCTGATATAGACCAGGCTGTTCCTCTTCATGATGATGATCTGCATTGCAACCGGGGCAGTATGTGAAGTCTTTGAACCTTTGCTACCTCTGCTTGGTTGAAGGGAGGTGACCAGGGAGGTGGCCAGCCGGCTTTTATGTGGCTGCAGCAATGCTGTGAGTGGCCGGCAACACTCAAAACGGCTCAAGCAGCAGCATTGCTGTCTGAAATGCTGAGTCATAGGATGTTGGGCCTCTCGTCGCAAATGGGCGTCTCAGGGTTCAAGGTTGGCAATCATGCAGCTGCTCATGCTTACCTCGCGCCAGAGGCAGACCTTGAAGACAGCCCATGGCCCCAGTGCATACTTTCTGCGCACCAGCGGATCGAGGCCTGACGTCTGCAGATCTGCTGGAGGTTTCTGCTCAGCATCCTCCAAAGCCTGCAGCGCGCGCAAATCAAAGAGGGCATGCCATCAGCATCATCAGAGTCCTCCAGCAGCAGCAGTGACAGGCAGCCTGTGCACGGGCAGCGCAGTGCGCAGACACATGCAGGCCAAGCCTGGCTGGCTGCAGCCATGTGGCATGCAGTGGCTGCAGCATGCACACCAGTGGCTTGCCTGCATGTTCTCTTGGTAGATGTCTGACTGCATGAACTGCTCTGCAAGCTGTTTGACTGGCACAAAGCTCCACTCCTCCCGCCTGATCCAATATTGCTGCAGCAGTAGCATATCGAGTCGGCCAGTCGGACTTCAGCAACTACACCGACGCTCACATGCATCACTGGTGGTCGCCAACCCACCACAAAACACAGCTCACCTTCTGATCTTTGGGAGAGCAGACCTGCAGCAGAGGCGATGTCTCAGGTCGGCACCGAGGTTGCCTCTATACAGCATGAGGCACTGCCCAACTGAGTGCTTGCACAGCAGCATATGCCAGTGGTGCTCCTCACATGCATCAGGCAACCTGCCTGACAGTGACAGCATGTCGGTGTGGCTGACCTCCTGGACAAAATCAGCTGGGTTCTTCCGCTCGGGCGGCTGGAAGCCGACAGTGCTGAAGTACGGCAGGATCTCTTGTCTGGGACCATGGAACACCATACGGCCTGCAGGCAGACAGGGCCACTTTGCTGTGGGTAAGTACGGTTCAAGCTTGAGACACTCAGTTGCCAACCTCATGCACCTGCTAAGCGTAAGCCTGGCCCTACATGCCATGCTTCCATGCTGCAGTGATAATGGCAAAACATGCCTGAGGGGGCACACTCAGATCTTGCCCAGGCCTTCAACAACACTCACCTTCAGCCAGCAGCATGATGTCATCAAACTCGTCCCAGACCTGCATAGCAGGTACCCCAGGTGAGCGACTGCCCAAGAGCAACCTCACGTGATGAGTGCAGTGCGCAGCAATGGATGCGGCAATACTGAACACTTTTGGACAGCCTGCCTGCCTGTTCAACCAGCATGCACGTGCAATCTCTTATGTGTCATACTGGCTCCAGCACACCCTTACCGAGCCACAAAATCCAGGTGCACCCCAGGCATGCAGCTGAACCTTTAAGTCCACCAACTGCAGGTCCAAAACCTGCAGGTTCTGGACCTACTAAAACCCCCTGCTGTTGTGAAACGCAGACGCTGCCTCACCTCGGGTGCAGGCTGCAGGAGGGCCACCAGCAGAGTGGCCTGGCCCAGGTGCGCCATGTGCTTCAGGCAGCGCACAATGGTGAAGGTGGTGGAGGAGTCCAGCCCTGCAGCATGCAGACGTGTGAGCTCTTGCGGAATGCGCCATCACAGGCTGTGAGCCCTGCAGCAGGCGATTGAGTGGGCTCTGGGGCAGGCCGTCTGAGCTCTTGTGCCTTGCTGTGTGCCACACAGCACGCAATCTGCAAGCGCAGCAAGGTCCGCGGAGCTTGCGTGCACTGCACATACAGCAGAGGCCAGGGCGCTTGCACAGAGCCATGTAGTAGAAAAGAAAAGCAAGTGAGCTGCAGTGCATGCTGGTCCAGTCGATGGGCCATGCAGCAGACAATCGAGTGAGCCTTAATGCAGGCTGCTGTAGGCAGTCAGCCCTGCAGCAGGCAGTCAAGGGCAGTCTGCCCTGGCCATGGCAGGCAATCTGCCAGCAGAGCAGGGGCTCAGGAACTCGCACTGAGCCATGCAGCAAGGCCTCATTGCAGGCTGCTGCAGGTTGCGAGCCCTCCACCAAGCAGTCAATTACAGTCTGGTCAAAGCGCATCAGGCAGGTTGCAGCTACAGCAAGGGCCCAGAAGCTCGCACTGCACCATTCAGCAGGTCGTCATTGCAGGCTGCTGCAGGGCTGACTGCCCTGCAGCTGATGGTCCACAGCTGCAGCAAGGACTCAGCAGCTTGCAGTGCTCAACCAGCAGACAGTGACTACACAAGGCCTTGGGAGGCAAGGGCAGACTGACCTGTCGAAATCTCATCCATGAGCAACACTTGGAATGGGCCCACCATCAAGTCGCCTGCAGCACATGGAGCAGGAGGCTCTCTCAGTTTGCGCATCTGCTCAAGAAAGGGCTTGGAGGCCGTCGCTGCACAGCTTCCCCTGACTGCTGCAGCCATTCAAGGCATAGGGCACTGCCTGAGGTGCTTCTCCTTGTCTGTGCTGCACAATGCCAGTTCATAGGTTGCAGAGGGTGCTTCTTCCCTGCCTGCGCTACACAGTGTCAGATTATGAATTGTGCAATTCATGTGTACAGGTGAGCTTGCCGGTGGAGACACGCTTCTTCTGGCCTCCAGACACCCCTCTGATGACATCATCCCCTACCAGGGTCTCCCTGCACTCCTGCATCAGCCAGGGGGGGACTTGGTGCAGCAAGGGTGCATGCAGCTTTGCTCTGGAGGCAGGTCCACTGCTTGCTGGATACGCGGTGCTAGCTGCTGGGGCTGCTTGCGGCCTGGCTGCAGCAGTTTCCCCTGGTGGGCTCTGGTTGATGGCCGCATGGCACCTGCCATTCTATCTGGCTCACCTCATGCTGCGTAAGAAGCCACTGTCGTGCAGGCAGGCGGAATCTGGTGGGCTGATTTGGTGGCAGGCATGGCATGCAGCTGCCACGCGCAGCACCACTCTTTGAGGCTTGGCATGGCCTTTGAGCCCTGCCGCAACATGGCCGGCAAGCAGCCTAGCCTAGCACTTGCTTCTGGGCACTAGCACTGGCAGCTGCACAGAGAACTTGCCGTCAGGCCCAGCAGCGACAGCACCATCTCGGTGGACATGCTGCCTGTGATGCCTCCGCGCAGGCGAGCCCGCAGGAAGGCATCCACCCCGGCATCAGGCTTGATCCCAGCCTCCCTCTCCCGCAACTCCAGCTCCCTCAGCAGAGCTGCGACACAGGCAGTGCCACATGTCAGTAGCCTGCTGCAAACCATGACTGGTGCAGAGTGGCCAACAGATGTGTGTGGGCCGACCTATTGCCGGGGACAGCCAGCCCATCAGGCAGGCTCAGCAGAAGGCATCAAAAGCCAGAGCAGGTCTCCCTAGCAGCATGGCGTGTACAGTTTTGCAGGCTCAAGCCTCAGGCAGCTGCGGAATAGCCAATGGAGCTTGCAACTGCATGCAGTGTGTCAGGCTGGCCTGTGGCAACTCATGGCTTTGCTGCAGTCATCATGGCACGAGCGCTGACCCCAGGCACCCTGGCTGCAGGCCTGACTATGTGTCAGCAGTGGATTGAGAGACAGCTTTGATGCAGGGGCATGCAATGATGCGGCCTGCGCCAGGACCTCCACATGATGGCTCAGGCTCACAGCTGCCCAGCAAGCATTGGCCAGGACCTGGCTGCCAGCTGTCAGGCAAGCCAGCCAGTCACCTCCCAAGTTGCCAGTGCCCAGGCAGCGTGCGCTGAAGTCCAGCGTCTCTTGCACCGTCAGCTTGGCAATGTGAATGTCTGTCTACACGGCAGAAGGATTGTCAGCTGGCCAGCATTTGCGACCAGACAGTGTCTGCTGCAGTAGCAGAGATCGTGACTTGAGAGGCACCAAAGCAGGGACCACTTGGAACTGTTGGCGCTCTGCATTGGCCTGGCAGCACATGCTGCCAACTCTCGTTCTATGCCAGTGGGCTGCTTTCACATCTGCCAGCGTCAAGGGTAACAACCAACACACCTGAGGGACATAGGCGGCAGTTCGCTCTGGGTAGAACTTGTTGAGAGGTTCACCATTGTAGCTGACGTGGCCCCCCATCTGCAGCTGGGCATTGCTATGTCACACCATGTAGGCAGGTGTGCCCTGTCGCATAGCGGCCGTGAGCCGCCCACAGCAACCACAGGGTTGCTTGCAAGAAGCGACCAATTCAGACGGCGACTGCACACTGTGCAGAGGCAACACAGCACGGGCTCCCTCTGATCGTGCCGACCCGGCCAGTACTAAAATGCGGACTTGCCCTGTCACGCAGATCAGCAAGTGCGACGCAGCGATGCCATCTGCCAAGGCTGTTGATGTCCCGGCAGCACAGGCAGCGTGCCCGTGCTGCAAAAGCGCTGAGCAGCTCACCTTGAGGCTGGAGTCCTTCTGCAGCAGGCCGCTCAGCAGCTTGAGCAGCGTGCTCTTGCCACCCCCAGGCGGCCCCATCAGCAATGTCAGCCGCCCCTGCAGGGCACCCACAGATCTGGTGTAAGTCATGTCCACAAGTAATTGCGAACGGGAAGACAGGTGAGTGGCGCTTGGCAGGAGCTGTTGGAGACCCCGGGAGATGTAGCCAGATGAGGGATGTCGCCAAGAGCTGCAAGGACTGATCTATCAGGAGGCATACAGCTCAGGTGCTGTCAGGCAGCCAGGAGGACCATTTTGCTGTGCAACAGGTGACCTGGCAGCCAGCAGCAGCTGGACATGCAAGTAGCATGTCGGGGGCAACCCACTGCCTGTCTGCCTGTCCCACAGGGCCAGTGCTGCCCACATTGTAGCTGGTTGTGCCCATGAACCGCCCCGAAAGGTATGTGCCTGCTGCTGCTGGCGGACAACAGATCAAAGCAACGGCAGGCCTCAGTTCTGAGCACAGTCACAGGGCAAACGGCTCACAGGCTGCAAGATGCCACTCAGGCCTTTCAAGATGTTGATGGACCTCTTGCTCCCCCGACTCAGCCTGAGCAATGACAAGACATCCTGCAGGTGGCAGAGCATTGCTTGGCTTTGCAGTCAAGCAGCTCTGCTGCTAGGCAACAGTTTTCTGCAGGCCTTTGACGTTGTTGTCTGGGCTGCTCAGATGGCACCGCTTTGTGCTTGTCAGGGATGTCTGCTCCAGAGGCTCCACCCACAGAGGGCAGTGTGTGTAAAGCAGCAGCACCAGGACCCGGCCATGCGCGAAAAGCTGTTTCTTCACCTCCGCAGCATTGAGGACGCTGTTGGGCAGCGTAGGAAGGGCCCTGGACCCCACATTCACTGTAGCCCGCACTGAAACGTCCCTGAAGAGCACAGGGACTGCCGGCTGGCGCAGGCCTACCCTGCACAGGCCACAGTTGCAAACTTTAGGCTTCGTGCATGGGAAACATTGTCTGCCCACAGCAGCTGGGCCTCACAGCACAGCTGAGGGCCATGCACAGACACACAGACTGCCAGGTAATCTTGGCCATAGCAGATGGGCCCAGCCCCGACATTCATGGTTTATTCAAGCAGCTCTATAGCGGCGTCCATGCAAAGCGGTGCCAATGAGGCATGCTCCTGATATCTGGTGCGGTGCTCAGCCCACCTGTCCAGCCTCTCAGAGTACCTCTGCAGGAACACCTCATTGCTCTGCTCCTCTGTGGCCAATGCTGCGCCCAACACTTTGCGTCGTGCGGCTGGGTCCAGTGGCTTTGCAGGGTCCATGCTGCCCACTTTTGCTTCCTTGCCGTTGCTCACGGCGTGACTGTTGTGTTTAGCATCTGTGGCATGTGCCTTTCGATTCTGCAGATGCAGGGTCAAGCTTAGAGGCTCTGCGCGCCTCCAGAGCTCATCAGGCAGGTCCCAGCTGATGCAACGATATGCACAGTGTCCTGCAGCTGCAGACCAATATAACGGTGGCGCCCTGCATGCACAGATCTGTGCCAGACAAGATGTATGGACGTTGGGCTTATTCATGCGCTGTCATGCATTTTCATGCAAAGGCCTTCACTCCAAACATCGGCGTCCAGGCATGTGAGTTGCAGCCACCATGATGCTCACATTGGAGCAAAATGCATGTTGGGTGAGAGGACTCACGTTGCCAAATTCAGCTACATCATGCTCTTCCTGTCCCTCTTCCGCCCTTTCCAAGTCACAACAGGACTCCCCGGCAGAGCTTGATGATGGCTTGAGACTCAGGTCTGATGGCTGCCCATTCATTGCTGAACAGTCGTCCCTGTGGATCAGTTCCTGCTCAGACCGACTTATAGCTGCCGGCCCCAGATCGTTTGACCAGTCCCTTCCATTCCATGGCTAGGTCATCAATCGACAGGAGGCCACGGCAAGGAACTCTATTCTTAAATTTGGGCATGTCTCAGCCGGCTGACTGCGCCTGCAATCTGGCCATTGGATCTGGCACCCGCTGCACACTTTCCAAAGCGACTGGCTGGCTGCATAGAGGGCAGCACTGCTGTGCTGCAATGACGCGCTCAAAGGCTGCACCTCTGCAGGGAAACCGGCAGGCTGGACACTCTGCCCAGTCGTCAAGCTGCATGCGCATCCCTGCAGACACGATGAGGGAGCTGCTGCTTGGTGATGCACAGCAATTCTACGCTGCGTGCTCCTGGGCCACCACAACAAGAATCGACAGATCATGCTTAACCCTCAGTGCAGCACCAGGCAGCATGAAGGCCTGATCACCAAAGTGCAGGGGCCAGCACACAAGCAGCCCTAAGCTGGCCGCTTAGCATGCCTTACCGCTGGCGATGCAGAAAGGGATGATGTTCTGGCATTGCACGCAGTCCAGCTCAGTCTCTGACCCCTGTGCGCCGCAGAAGGGGCATGCTGAAGTTGTCTCCTCCTCCTCTTCAGCTCTGCATGGCAGAGCCCACCAATGTGGGTGTTGCACACATCATGCAGTGGGGCACTTGGGAGAGGCCAGATGTTATGGGCTGAGCTGCTGTGATAGCCATCTGGCGGCAGGGGCACCTGTGCAAGAGGAAGTCAGGCCTGCTGGTGCAGCAGACCCCTACCTGAGCAGGGTCTCATTCAGACCATCTTAGGCAGAACCGCATGCGATGCAGCAGCTGCAGGAAGAGGGCTGTGCACCTGCTGCACTGTGTACAGACACTACCCACCAGCACTCTGAGTCGGCCCGCTTGGCTGAGTCATTTCCACTCATGCAGGTAAGGGCCACACCGCAGCCACCCAGGGCTCAGCTGCAGCACATGTCACCACAGCAGGTGTACATGGAAACTCAAAGCGCTCCCAGCTGCAGCCAGCATAAACATCACTCACTTCTCCCTCTTCCGGACCAGCGTCTCAATTTTGCGCTTGTACGCTGGATTGATATCGTTCTTGTACTCTGGCCGCATCAACGTAGCTGCGTATTCAAAGGCTGTGCTTTTCAGGTTGGCACGCTGGCACTCCACCACAGTGGAGGTCAGGATGGGCACCACGTGGCGGGGGAACCGCGAAATGTTGCGAGCCACGCGGACCAGCATGTGGGCAGCCCCCTGCAGGAGGGTGGTCAGGATGACAGCTTGCCTTACAGACCCCTTGCAGATGCTGGATCCCAGGCAATCTCACCCAAGAGGTCAGCAGGACAGCCGGCTGCAGGGCTATTGTTGGCGGCAGGCACATGCCACCCAAGGCATGCCTCCAGGGTACAGGCACCAAGCCACGAGGTACCCCTTTGACTTGTCAATATTGACATCCAGCGAGGTACGGCTCACCCATGTTTGCCCACTTGAGCCTGCTCCCAGGGCATGAACAGGGACGTGTCGGGAGGATGCAGCATTGCAACCACACCTCTTCGTATCATACTGCTACTGAGGTACTGGACTGGTTGCTGCCAGCTCACCCTGTGGTCGCCCATGCGAACCAGGGTCTTGACCAGAATGTAGCTGTGCAACAGCATGAGGGAGTGCGTCAGCTGCGTGGGCGTGCGCCTCCCCTGCTGCACCAGGTCCCTGATGGTCCCCACCAGCTGCTCATGAGCAACCTGCAGGGCATGAGGGCAGCATGTGAATACCGCCCTTGCCCGGCTGCATGCAGCCTGTGAGCGTCAGCGTGTGAATGGGGCTGGAACGAGCTGCTCATGTGGGCGCGTCAGCCACCCTGGCCGCTTGGGACCCCTTAGACCTCACTGCATTTACCGCCTCAAGTCAGCATGTGGGATCAACCCCTGCAGCTCTGCATGCAGCCTGTGAGCGCCAGCCTGGGGTTGGGGCAGCCCCCAGCTGCTCAGGCTGCATGTGTGCCAGTGAGGGCAGCCTCTGCATGCCTGCCGGCAACCACATGTGCTGCACCAAGACAGCATGTGAAGGCAGCCCCTGCAGCTTTGCATGCAGTCTGTGGGCGTCAGCCTGGACATGGGGCATGTCTGCCAGTGGGGCCAGCCTCTGCAGGCAACCACGGGCCTCGTAAAACGCACTGCATCAGGACAGCATGTGAGGCAGCCCCTGCAGCTTTGCATGCAGTCTGTGGGCGTCAGCCTGGACATGGGGCATGTCTGCCAGTGGGGCCAGCCTCTGCAGGCAACCACGGGCCTCGTAAGACGCACTGCATCAGGACAGCATGTGAGGCAGCCCCTGCAGCTCTGCATGCAGTCTGTGGGTGTCAGCCTGGACATGGGGCATGTCTGCTGGTGGGGGCAGCCCCTGCAGCTCCGCAGGCAACCACGGGCCTCGCAAAAATGCACCGCATCAAGACAGCATGTGAGGACAGCGACTGCAGCTGTCCCTCGGGACTGCTTCGCAAGCCTGCTGCGATCCTAGTGCACTCTGTAGCAGACCTTGT
This sequence comes from Asterochloris erici, assembly GCA_019693375.1. Taxonomy (NCBI): domain Eukaryota; kingdom Viridiplantae; phylum Chlorophyta; class Trebouxiophyceae; order Trebouxiales; family Trebouxiaceae; genus Asterochloris; species Asterochloris erici. The sequence goes on along the minus strand of JAAMXJ010000255.1, from coordinate 151,277 downwards.
AGTTCCCTGCCTCCTGGTCCTGCCGTGCCAGGCCGGCCGCAAGCTCAGCCGCCTCATCGAAGTGGCCCAGAGCCATCTTGAAGAGTAACAGGTTGCCAGTGTCCGGGCCTGCCCCGCCAGGCTCCCCCTCCAGCAGTGCACTTAGACGCTGTATGAGTGCGGGATCCTTGCTCTGCACAGCCACCGTGACTGCCTTGCGGACAGCCTCTCCTCCAGCCTGCACATGTTAACAGACGAGGGTCTTCTGATGGGAGCAGACTTCCAGTGGCCTGCACAATTCTGGTTACGACATACACAATGATGTCAGCTGCACAGGCATGCAGCCCGCGGGCGGGTTAGTCTGCCTTGCTGTAGGGGGGGGATGGTTTGCAGCTGCACGACTTGCGTTGTATCCTATTCTGACGGTGGGGTGCTCCAGCAGCCCACTCTGACCCTGTGCCAGCAGCCACCCTCTGACAGTGGACCGTTCCAGCAGCCAGATCCTGACAGTGGGCTGCTCCAGCAGCCTGGCCCTGACAGTGAGTTGAGCCAGCAGCTGACAGTGCCTGTCAGGTCATCATTACAGCAAGCCCCCTTGAGGTCTGCACTGAGCCCTCCAGCAGGCCTGCCCTGAGTAAGACCTTGGCCGCCTTCTTTGCAACTCTGCTCAGCCAGCAGCATTGTTCCATCAACTCAATCACCCAGACCAGCCGCCTGCCATGTGGGAGCAGATAGACCTGCATCTTGAGGTCCAGCTGGCCCATCTTGACCATGCAGTAACCTGCCCACTCTGCAGTGATAATCAGCCAGCAGCAAAGATCTGGTAATTCAGTCCCCCACACCAGGAGCCCACCTTGAGGTAAAGCTGCATTGCACGCTCTAGCTGGCCTGCCTTGACAAAGCTGTCGCCTGCAGACTCTGCAGCCCCCCTGGCTTCATAATAGTCTCCCACTCGGGCAGCCTCTGCAGCTGAGTTGGCACTCTCTGTCAGGCGCACGTAGGCATCCATCTCGTCATGCGTCTGAGCCACCTCGAATGCCCTCTGCGGCTGCTGGGCCAACAGCAGGAACTCCACGCCCGCCTGCATCAGAGAGACCCACAAAAGTTCCTTGCTGTTCAATGAAATTCACCAGGGCAGCTGCGACCGCTAGGCTGCCTTGTCTTGCTTCAACAAAATGACCTAGTACCAGTACTGAGCTGAACCAGCTCTGACCGCCAAGCCCCTGTACCTTGCCCTAGCAAACTACTCCACCTACCAGCACTGACCTGGGAACCTCCCGCCTAGACTCCATCTTGTCAAATGTCGCATGCTTCAGCCCAAAACGTGCTTGAGCAAGACTGGCAGGCTGTTCTGCTGTCCAAGCAAGTCACTCCACTGCCTGCCCTCACCTGGAAGTTCTCTGCAATCATGCAGTCCAGAGCCACTAGGGCACCCTGCCCGACGCTGAGGCCCAGCCCTCTTACCAGAAGAACCCTTTCAAGACATGCCCTGCACTGGAGGTGACCTGCCAACATGCCGTACCAAGCTGCTGGGCATCCAGCCACACGCTCAGCCCTACTTGAAAGGCCGGATGGCAGGGTGGGCTGCAGCCCAAGGGCATCACCTAGCACCAAACTGACCTGGAAGTCCCCTGCCACCACGCAGTACTGAGCCACCAGGGCAGCCGCCCCCACGCTCCTGCTGCGGCGAGCCAGCGCCGCAGCCTTATGGGGATTACGCAGCTTGTCCAGATTCAGGCGCACTACTGCTTCCACCTCACCAGCAGCCTCGTACGCATCAGAGGCCTCGGCAAACTTGCCCTCGCCTGCAGCGGGGCACTTGCAGGTGTCACAGCCCACCATGCACCGCAGAGGACTAGGGAACAGCTGTAGGTTTGGTCGGCCTGCAGCAGCCAAGTCAGGGTTCGGCAGCCAGGGCTGACTGATCCCAGCCTGCAGCAGGACACAACACTGCCATTGTCTGCAGAAGTGCACAGGCAGGCAGCCAGGCAATGGCAGTGAGCCATGGCCTGCAGCAGGGCACAGTGCTGCCAGTGGCTGCAGATGTTTACTGTCAGGGGAGAGGCTGTGCAGTGCTGCCCATGCCTGCAGCAGGGCCCCACCAGATGCAGCATTGCAGGGGCCAAGCCTCACCTGCTGCAGAGGCTTGTGCAACAGATCCTCTGCAGCACCACCTCTGGCAACACAGACGTGCCTGGGGCATGAGCTGCTTGACGTTGCTGCAACAGAAGGTGGAGTATCTGGCTGAGCAGGTCTGCAGTGGCAGCAGGCTGACAATCTGTGCCAGCATGTGGTCTGCCTGGCTCTGACAGCCGCTCACATATCGCCCAAGTTGCAGCATGCCACTCAGCTGCCCGCCTGCACAGGACTCACTTTCTTTGGCCTTTGCATACTGCAGCTGCAGCTTCGGGGACACCACACGCCCCATCAGCGGCTGGGCCATGTGAAAGGCCTTGGTTTGGATGTAGATGCCTGCCGCCTTCTCCAGCATTCCTGCCTTCTCATACAGCTCCGCAGCATCCTGCACAGCCAGTAAGCATGTGCCTGGCACAGGCTTGGCACCAAGGACTGATCGTTCCCATCTTGGAAATGAGTAGTGTGTGTGCCTGCCTGCTCATAACCCTTCCACAAGCTGCACAGGCGTGACAGTGGGCAGCATGGAGGCTTGTCCAGCTGCAAGATCACACCATTCCCTTGGAGGGCTGCTGGCACCCCCAGGTGCCACTCTCAGACTCAGCAGGGCGGCACTGACATACCGAGATGGTCTGTGCCGCTGATTGGAAAGTCAACTTCTGGGCTGACAAGCTGGGAGGCAGGCAGACTCTCACCTTGAGCTGCCCCATGCCCTCCAGAACCTGGGCGCATTCCTGGCAGAGCGCCTCGCTGCCGGACTGCAGCGCCAAAGCGCGCCCCTGCCGCACGTCGCCCATGTGGATCGTGCACCGCGCAATGCCTGCACTGCAAGCTGCCTCCTCTGCCGCTTCCTGCTGACCACCTGACCCTGCAGGGAGCCAACCCCTGCTCAGCTGCCGTTTTGGGGGAAGTATCATGGTGCGCTATGAATTTGAAGAGTGAGAGACACTGCCACCTGCATGTGCTGTACTCTGCAGCTGAGCACACAAAAACGACGGTATCTGCCAGGTATGTACACATGCGCCTGGCAGACCATCAAAGCATTGCCTGCCACTGCAGCTTTGCAGGGTCTGCAACAAGGTCAAGCGCCTCTGATACAAAGCCTGCAAACGCACCTGCCATAGAAAGACTCTGCTGGAAATAGCCAAGGGCTTGAGCATACTCCCCATGGAGCTCCAGTTGCTGCAAGCATGCAGGCTGAAACGTCGGGGAGACCTCGGGGTGCACAGCAACACTTACGTCAGGGAGGCGCATGCAGCCTTTCAGCAAGGTGCACACTACACTGCCCCTGCACAGACAACAAAAGTAGTAGTCCAAGCCACCTATGGTGCTGCTGTGGCAGTCGTCGGGGCGCAGACATCTCACACATGGCTCTAGAGGCACCTGACTTTGAGTCAAGAGCATGTGCCACAGCAGCACACCCTGGAAAGCGACACAGATGACTCTTGCATGCATCTGACCTGAGCATATTGCCTGGCAAGGGGCCCTGCAGCTGCAGGGTCCAGCTGCTCAGCCAGTGCCAGAGCCTCTGCCCATTGCTGCAGGTCCTTGCGCATCTGCAGGGCTGCCGCGGGGCAGCTGCTGCGCAGGAACAGCTCCTGCAGACCAATGAAGGCTTCAGTGCTGCTTTACAAGGAGGCGTTGGTGCATTTTTTCTAGCAGGTGTCTGATGGACGCTGTGGCATCGCTCACTCTGCACACTCTACCCTTGAGGTTGTGGCAGGCTGTTCCAGAGTTGCACCAGACCTCTTGAAATATGCACTGTGCAGCGACACTGAGAACGCATCAGGCAACACTGACTCGTGGTGCCTCAAGGCCAGTATGCAGCTCGGCATGGAGCGTTGAGCTGGCAGCGTCCCACAATTCCTTGCCCACCTGTGCAGTGTTGTAGTCGCCACCCTGCAGCACAATGAGGTGCCCTGCCAGCAGGTGCTTGTCCTCCACGCAGTCCAGGTGCTGCAGGCTGAGCACCATGCTGGCATCACCCACCATTCGAAATGCCCTGTATCCACAGGAGACAGCCATATACCTTCCTCGGCTGTATAGTGGAAGGGTTCTGAGTTTTCTCATGAAAGGGGCGGACTCCCCTCACATGTGCCTGTACCGGCCTGTCTTAATCAAGATATGGCACATCTGGTGGGGCCACATACTCAGCTATTTTGCTTTGTTGACCACATGCGACGCAACAGCATAGCCTATGACCGTGAGCTGTCATCTAGTCAGACCAGCACAGCCCCCAGACTTGCCTGATAGCCAGCTGTACGTCCATGGTGTGCATTGCGTGGGCAGCCAGTGCGCGCCAGGCCTCCGCACTCTTGAGCACCAGGGCACACTGCCAGGCCTCCTGTGCCTGATTTAGCAGCACAGCAGCGTCGAACCGCCGCCGCAGCTGCTGGGCACTGCGCAGCTGGGCGCGAGTCTCCTGCAGCAAGTTTGCCATGCCGTCACATCAGGCATGCCACTGTGCTCGGCTGCACAGCTGAGCACATGTCTCCTGCAGCCCGGCATGCAGGAACTGCCAAGGGAGAGAGGCTGCATGCTTTGCCAGGTCAGCTTCACGGCTGGGGGCATGTCTGATAAGTCTGAGTGATTTCTGTGCGTTAACATCGATCATGCCTGGGTCTGCTCTTCTTCCTGCAGCTGGTGGAGGCGCTTGTTGGCATATGTGCAGCTTGAGGAGTGGGCAGACATTTTGCAGAGTCAGACGGACAGTGGGAATTACTGCTTGTCTGTCAAGCCCTTGTGTCAGGCTGACAGTGCCCCGGGGGAGCAGTCCCCCCCTGCCTCACCAGCAAAGGCGCATGGGTGGCCAGCGTCAAGGTGTTGATGCCACCTCCCTTCATCTGGCAGGTCATGGCGCCATTGTTCAGCACCAAGGGGACGTAGCCAGGCGGGCAGGCCTGACTGGCCAGCAGTCTCACACCTATGTACCAGCAGTGTTGCTGAGAGGAGACCACATCGTGCACCAACACTCGTTGACAGCAAGTGAGATGCATTGCCAGCTCAAGGACTACGGATCAGCAGGAGAGATCTTACATGCACCTTTGCAATGCTGGCGGCGAAAACCCATTGGTCTGACCCACGTTTCTCAGCAGTATCAAATGCTGCTGGCTCAAGTTGCACTGGCCGGCAAGAGCGCTTGCCTTCACCATTGGAAGATTGTGCCTACTGCTGGACAACACCCAGGGGTGCTCTAAGCTCAACATCACAGGAACCAGGCTAAGCATGCTTTCCCAGACTGAGCACACAGCAAATTGTTGTATTCGTTGATTCTGTGTGTTGCCAGGACAGTTGCTACAAGCCACGCTGCTGGAGGTCAGGAGGCGGGCTGGGGCAGCTGGAGGTCAAGCTGAAGCACTGCTTGGCACAAAATATGCGGCGCAGCCCAGCAGGCTGGCTCAAGCAGCGGAACAGTTTCAAGACAGTCAGTCACCTGCGCCGCTCAGGGCTGTGGGTGTGTGGAGGAAGAGGCCAAGGCGGCGCCCATCTGACAGGAGGAACACATTCAGATCTGCGGCGTCCCAGAGGGCCACCTCTGTAGTCGCACTCCACTCTGGGACACGCAGCAGCTGGTCATCCACTGCGTTGAACAGCCACATGCCCATCTTTGCGTCCTCGAACAGCAGCCTGCAGGTGGCAGCAGCCAGCAAGCTCAGCATGCACCGGCATCAGCCTCGAGACAAACAAGCCTATTTCAGCAATTGTAGCAGTCAGCGTGCAGGCATCAACAAGCTTACGAAGTGACCTGCCAATTTTGTGCGGCAGGCCACAGTGGGTTCCTCGACATTCGGCCTGCTGCTCGCAGGCGGGCAGCACAGGCTGGTGCCTGCTTCGTGCCTTTGCCAGCCAGGGTTTCAACCTGATGACACGGTAAGGCAAACGTCGAGGTGATGGAAACCTGAGCCTGTGCCATCCCCCTCGCCCCATTGTTGACTACACCCCTCGCCCCATTGTTGACTGCTGCGCTGCAGAGCTTGTCATTCCGCATGCAGCGCACCTGGTGCCGACAGGCTGGGGAAACACTCTTCGAATGCCTGGCTCCTCGTGCTTGAACTCGTTCAGCAACGCCCTCGTCTCTGGCTGGAAGTACATCACCATTCCGCGCTGAGTCCCGCACACCAGGAAGTGTGCGCTGAGGGCCATGCAGGTGACATCAGAGGGGGTGCCAGGTGCTGGGACCGAGAAGGGCTCTGCGTTCTCTGCGGCCTCAATGGGGTGAACATTGACACGTCCTGCAGGCATTGATGTGTGGAATGTACTTGTGATTGCGGACACAGAGGGCTCTCTGCTCTGTGATGCTCAGTGGGGCCCACAGCAATATGCCCCGCCAGCATTCAGAGAGTCAGCCAGGGCTTCTGTTCCAGCTGACAGCCTGAACCTGTGCTCAACACCTGGACAAGATGACTCTGCTGTCAAAAGGACTGCTGGCAGCTCAATTTGGGTCAGTCTATAACATACGGCAACTCCACCATCGGCAGCACAATGGCCCACACATGGTCTTGCACGCCCGCACCCAGCTGGCAGGCAGCAATGGCTCACCGTCAAACAGCACAGCAGCCCAGCTGTGGTTCAGGGCCAGCTGCTCCACACTGCCCAGGTAGTCGTGCTCCCCCACCAGCGATGGCACAGACCCCTGCTCAGGCAGGCCCAGCCTGTAGTACCAGGCCTGCAGCAGCAGCAGAGCACCACTGGCTCAGGCAGCAGAAGGGTCATCAGAAGCGCCAGGTCTGCCTGGCTCTCATACAGCTCTTGCACTCCTCACAACCTGCACACCTGTATCTGCTGTCAGCTCCCCTAGGGCACGCCTCCCTCTGCCACCGCATCCCCAGCAGTCGAGTGGTGTTCGTATTTCATGCAGGAGGGACTGGAAGATGTGGCACCATGTGGCGCAGCGGGTGGGGCTTGCTTGATGGACAAGTGGAGAGCTTGGGGGCCATGCAGCACTCCTGATGCCTGGCCAGACTTCCAGACTAACAGCAGAGCCTGGACCCGCTTCCAGCATGGCCTCCACTGGCACCCTTGGCTCAGCTCTACACAAAGTGGGCCAAACACATGCAAGCAGCAGTGCATCAATGATGCTAGGCCTGGCAGCAGCACGTCCTTGGCACGTAAGCTGCAGCTCATCTCACCGTCAGATAACCACACAGCCCATCACAACCCAACAGAAAATGCCTCGCCTTATTGTTCATGCCCACTGCCACATGACCGGGGCCCATCCCGATGAAGGCTGGCTCTGTCTGGATGAGGATGCGGCGGTGCAGCCCCTGCTGCCCGCTTTCCAGGATCGTCAGCTCCTGCAGGGATGTCAGGTAGGCCACGCGCAGGCCCCAGGCAGCATTGACCACAGGCAGCGAGGCCAAGTAGTTGTGCACCTGCCCAGTCTGCAGGGCAGGGACATCGTGTGACCTCTCCAGTGTGTCGACCGGGCAGCCCCCTGGCTTGCAAGGTAGAACCTTGGTTCTGCTCCTCCCCAGTATTATTGATGCAGGGACTAAGTTGTCCAGTCCGCGCTGCAAATGATGACCTCCAGAACATGTGCACTGCAGGCGGCAAACAGCCAGCTACCCTGTCTGCGGGGCAGTGTCACTGCATTGGCCCTCCTGATGGCCTGAATGCAACAAGGTGAGGTTTTGGCAGATAAGCATGCAGCTGAAACTAGCCATCCCTGCTGTACTGTCTTTGCATGGCTGAGGTACCTTGAGAGAGGACATGTATAGCTACAAATGCGTTCGATGCCATCAGCCAAAGGGTTTGTGCGCCCTTCAAGCATGCAGCACCCTGCCGTACAGCATGGTGATGCATCCTGCTAGCAGCGCTGGCACTCACGGTGGTGGCCACTGTCAGCAGCTGCCCATCTGGTGTCCAGCCCACAGCTGTGGCCACCTGCCCAGGGTCCAGCTCCACGGCATCTCCCCGCAGCTCCAGCATCTCGCCAGACAGGTCAATGACCTTCACGCTGCTCCCGCCGGCCACAGCTGCCGCATCAGATGCCAGGGTCAGCAAGGTCATTGGCAGCGCAAGACATGGCAGACCAGAGCCGCAAGCCACTGCAGCTGCTGTGGTCAACCATGGCAGCACACACGGCAAGAGATGAATCTGCTGGGCCTGGTGGCTGCTGCTGCGTCTCCATGGCCCCAGCTGCAGCAGCTGTAACTCAGATGTAACATGTTCTGCCATGCTGGTGCTGCAAATTAATGTCTTGCTGGTGTGGATCTGTCATCAGCGGACCAGACACTTCCAGCTGCCCTGTCCTTGGCTGGCTAGATAGGTGCTGACATCTTCCTCATTAGTGGCTCAGCTTGACTGACACTGACAGCGTGGAACACGTCACATCTGGGGAGTGCTGCTGCAGTTAGGGCCAGTACTAAGACATGCCTGCCCTGTTGAGGGCTGGACACACAGCTATGCTGGCCACACCGCTGTCGTCGAGCAATCCATGCCCACCTGCCCTGTTGAGAGCTGCACAGACTGCCATACTGGCGACGCCGCTGTTGAGGTACTTGGCGCTGTGCACCTCCTCACTCATTTCCTTGTTGTGGGTGCTGACCACAAGCACCTGGCCTGCAGCAGCAGGACAACGGGCTGCAACACACACCTGCCAAATTGAGCCGATACATGTGATGCAGCTATGATGGCTGCTGCTGCGCACCAGTGCATGCCTACATCAGGGTACCAGGGACTGCAACCAAAGGCCTTTTGAGTGACGCAGAAGGTGTAAAGGCCCAGTATGGCGGTTCTAGCTGCCGGCTTGCTGAGCAGCAGTGAGGCAGAGTACTGCAGCCGCAGGCCACACCACGAGGGAGAGCCAAGTTGGCAGGCCCAATGCCAAGGGCAAGTCCTGGCGGCTGCACCATAGCCTGTACAGCTGCCCACTGCAAAACCTGTAAAGTCTGGTCCAGGCTTGTTTGTCAGGCCTAGCATAGGCTGCCTGCCCTTGGCTAAGCGAGCCAAGCAGCTCTGTTGTACTGATGTCCATGGCGCACACTGACATTCTGCTTGGGGTTGCTGCCACTGCAGAGCATGTGGGGCCAGCACCCTTGCTTGGCACACCTGTTTTGAAGCCAATGAGGATGTAGCCTTCCCCAAACCACAAATGCTGCTCAATGTCGCCATAACCCTCCTGGAAGGATAGCTCAATTGGCTGCTCAGCTGGGCGACCAGGGTCCTGCACAGCCTGCAACACAGGGCAGGTGGCACTCTCACAGCGTCTATCACGAGGACAGCTGCTACAGTGACATGACTTGTCTTTGAGGAAGTGCAGTGATTGCAGGGCCTCAGCAAGCATCATGTCAAATCAGGGGGCTGCACACAAGCACTGTACACTGATGCTGATTGGCATGATGCAAGGATCGATCAGCACGGATGCAAGAAGCCTTGCAAAGGGAAATCCTCCAGTCAACAGCAGGAAGGAGACAGTCTCAAGGTGGCTGACACCGCCAGCACACAAGGCTGCCAGCCTAGACACAAGGCTGTCAGCCTGGACTGGCTGCCAACTTATACTAGCTGAGTGACCTGCACCTGGTAATACATGGAAGGTCCCACCAGCACGGATGCTTTTGTGTTCTCCATAGCCACTGACGACGATTCTTATCTTGCCCAGGTTGAGCCTGTGCCATGCCACCCTGCCCCAGCTGTGTCCTCTGCAAAGCCATTGAGCCAGCACAACGGACTTGCCTGCACAAGGTAGAGGTTGCGGCCCCCCACATTGATGGAGACCGTTGTGTCAGCCCGCCGGGCCTGTGCACCCTCCTCCTTCTTGTCAGCAAAGAAGAGCTCCCGGGGCTCTAGCTTGAGGGTAAAGGTGCGCACTGTGTCGCCCGAGGTGCCCTGGCTGATGCTGACCTGCGGCTTCAAGCTAAGGTGAGGTGTTGTCTAGGTGCCCTGGCCGATGCAGATCTGCAGGCAGCCCCCGCTTGCTGTGCATTGCCGCTGTGAAGGCCTGCCCATCCAGCAGGCACTCGGACTGACAGCCAACCCCCATCCATCAGCTCTTTGTCTGAAACTCAGCACAACTTATCAGGTGGAGGCCTCAACACTACATGAGGCTGCAATGGGTGACTAAGATGAGGGGCCTATTACTCGGCTCGAGCCGTTGACATGTCCAGCCAGAGCTGCCAGCTTTGAAAGGTAGAGAGAGGAGACACTGCACCCCCTGCAAAGGGGGTCATCAGCAGCCGTGCTGTGGTGATTCGAGCAAGCAACATTCCTTACTGCAGGCCCACCCTATTGTTCCCGCCAGCCAGCCCTATCAGCCCCCTCTCCCCCCCTGCCAAACCCAGACGCCCCTGCAAATTGCTGTGCAGAAGGTCTGTTGTTTGATCTGGGTCCTGCGCTGTGGTCTTCATCACAGCCCACCTGGTTGTCCTTGCCTGCCAGCGCCAGCAGGCCCCCCGCGCTCCAAGCACCACAGGTCACGCTGCGGGTGTGCTTGCCCATGATGGGGACCTTGCGCCGCTGAGCATGGTTGTACAGGACCACATTGCCCTTGGAGGTGCCCAGGGCAAGAGTCTGCAAAGTTTTGCTCCAGCAGGCCACCGTCACCTCCTGGGACTACAGTGCAGGGGGCAAAGGGTGACCCTGGGTGGTGCCGTAGGGTGACAGCTGCATGCAGTTGTCTGCAAGGCTGTTCGCATCAGGTTCAGGCCAGCTGGCAGTTCACACCTGCCATGCCGCATGGCAGCAGTTAGTTCTCTGTGGTGCATGCAGCAGCTAGCTGGCCAATCTGTCTGGTCCAGTGCTTGCAGCAGGAGCTTGGCCTGCACCAGAGCTCGGGGCATCTGCAACCAGTAATTTGACCGGCACAGACCAGCGGGCAGGACTAGGCTGCCAGCACTAGGCTGTGCAGCATGTGTAACAGGAACAGTAGCACAGTCACACACCTTCAGGCCGGCCTCTACCCGAAACACGTCTGCTGTGGCAGCTGTCCATACCAGCGCAAAGCCCTGGCCCCGCGGCAGCACTGCTAAGAGGTCACCCTCTGCGTCCCACTGCAGCATTGCAGCCACCTGCTGTGTCAAAACTACTGTGCTGCTGAAGCAAATTGCAGCTGCCTGCAGCTTGCTGCATATGGCTCCTGCTCTGCCATGAAGCTGGATCGCATCATGGAAGCAGCTTGTAGCAAGGGCCTGACCTGTAGCTGCATGATGCATGGCAGGCGCTCGTCATATGGGAACTCTGGGGATGGAATGCTGATCTCAGCTCGGAGAGCGCCATTCCTGTCATAGATGGTGACCACTCTCTGCAGCCATCGGGCAGTGACCAGGGTTGATCTGTCAGGTGAGCGTGGGCATGCCATCTGCTGCTGGGTGAGCTTGCAGACCTTCTTGCCTCCTATGGCAAGCATTGTGCCCTTGAAATTCCAGCTGAAGCTTGTGGCTGCATCCCCAGGCTGCTCAGAGCCGATGCTGAACAGCTTTCTCTGCACAGACAACACAGCTGTGTTTTTCAATGTCAAAAGCATATAAGGATGTTCAGAAGTCTGGGAGAGCTTACCATGATGTATCTCCCCGCAAGCGGGCGAGCATGAGGCAAGAAAGAAACTTCAACTTTGACTTCCGCATTCCACAGAATTTGAGAGGGTGACAAGGCCTGGCTGGCGAGCCCACACACATGGAGGGTGTAGATGCATGGCACCTATACAAGGAACCTTGGAGGCTAGACATGGATAATCCCTTGGACACTACCCACAAGTGAGGATCCTTGATGAAGCTGCGTGAATGGCCACAAGCCCTGAATCTAGGTCTAAGCACTTGGCCACTACCCTCCCTGCAGGCACCTCCTCCAAGCCGCTGCACAGGGAGACCTGCAGGCGCTGCAAGCGGCCTGGCAGCAAGCTGGTCACTCCTGGCATGTCTATGCATGGGCATTGTCCTGTAACCAGACATGGGCAACAAGATTGTGTGCTCTCGCAGCTGCTGGAGGCCACCTGGCATTGCTGCAATGGCTACACCAGAATGGCTGCAGATGGGACAAGCGCACGTGCTCAGGCGCAGCCAGTGGGGGCCACCTGGCAGTCCTGCAGTGGGCGCGACAGAAGGGCTGCAGTTGGGGTGAGGACACCTGCGCTATCGCAGCTGAAGGGGGCCACCTGGCATTGCTAGAGTGGGGGCGTGAGCACAACTGCCCCTGGTCTGCTTCCACAACACTACATGCAGCTTGCAACAACCAACTTGATGTCGTGAAGTGGGCACGCCAGCAGCAACCCTCCTGTCCATGGTGGAGCCTTGATGAGCTTGACGCTGAAGATGACGACGACCACAGATGTTGGCTGTGTGCTGCCAAGCCCAGCACCCTGCTGTGGCTTGCACAACAGGGTGCGCCCCTGCCAGACGAAGCCCATGCCATCGCCTGCAGCTCTGCCGACAGGCTAACGCATGCCTACATCACCCTGAGAGCCTTGCTGCCTGCTGAACTTTTGCACCACATACTGACACTGTCTCTGGAGTGAAAGCAATATAAGTTCAACCTAGATGGGTGTCAGTCGGGTGAATCCTGTGTGTGGGGCCACCCTCACATGTCCTGTAGCCCTCCAGATATTCTGTGACATAAACAGCTGCATAGGCTTAGTGCCTAATCTGCAGCACCCTGCACCACAGGGATTCTGAAGACATGCTTTGTTGCCTTCTATCTTGCCCCCACGTTGTGCTTCTTTCTGCATATTGCCTGACTCTGTTACATCAGGGCGTGTGCTGACCTGGTGACTGAGGCAATTCATCTGCTGCGCCACTTGTCCCTGCAGCATGGATCGCCTGCAGCGCCTCTTTCAGGGCGCTGGGGCAGCAGGGGCTGGAGGTGGGCCCCCAGCAGACACCCCGCAAGTGGACACAGCTGAGCAAATCTACATCAGCTCATTGGCGCTGCTGAAGATGCTCAAGCATGGTGAGAGACAGCTCAGACAATTAATGCTGAGCTACGATCAACCATCAGCTGGCAAATATCACGGGACAAGACACAGCTTGGCTCCCAGGGGGCAGCTGCAGCTCCGCACGTAGAGTGTGGCGCCTGGCTGAGGCCCTGGCAAATAGCAATTGCGAAGCTGGCATAGGCTGGGACCCCTTAGGCACATGCAGCACGGTTAATCGCAGCTGACAGGTTGCAGCCCTGACATCTGCAGCAGGGCGTCCTTAGACCCCTCTTGGGCAGCCAGCGCACTCTGAACTCAGGATGACTGCGCAGCTGCAGGCTCTGGCCGAGCCCCACCTGTAGGCTGCTTGTGGCCCCACCTCTGTGGCCAGCTTTGTGAGACACCCATGAATACATGCTGTCCTCATGCTTGGCTGTCATGCAGCCCAGCTCTGACTGAGGCCAAGTCTGGCAGCCAGAATTGGCATAGCTGGCTCAAATCCCCACCTGTTCCTTCTGCAGTTTGCGCAGGCGTCCACGTCTCATGCTGAACTTGAAAGAGTTTCATGTAGGCTTGATCCCAAGCTGGCAAACACATGCAGGAAGATAGTTGAGGCAGGCTCGAAAATCACGCCCCTTGCTTCCCTGCAGGCCGTGCTGGAGTGCCCATGGAGGTCATGGGCCTCATGCTGGGCGAGTTTGTGGACGACTACACCGTCAAGGTGGTGGACGTCTTTGCCATGCCCCAGTCCGGAACAGGTGTCTCTGTGGAGGCGGTGGACCCCGTCTTCCAGACCAAGATGCTGGAGATGCTCAAGCAGGTTGGCAGGTACGCTGAGGCAGTCGGCATGTCGGCGGGGCAACGGAGCACATCTTGTGAATTGTGCATGCTCGAGGAGGTTAAGAAGAGCAAAGAGGTTCTCGGCGGAGTTGTTGAGTGCTGACGCTTCATCTTGTTTGGGCCACATCTGTTGGATAGCAAGGGTGGAGCTGCTGCACCAGGCTGGAGGGTGAGCAGCATTCTTGAATAAGGCTTTGGCAAGAGAGTGAGTAATGTGCTGGGAGACCAAGCCGCTGGCAATGCTGAAGCAGACCAACAGGTGAGTGTGGGGGGTTGCTGGGTCTCGTGGCGCTGAACATGCTCTGGGAGGTGCCAGTTGCCAGCAGGGTGAGGTGAGGAGTGTGGGCAGGCATGTGGGGTCACGTCTGGGGTCAGCACTGCCCACTGAAGGTGCCCCAAGCAGGCTGCCAGGTGCAGTGAGGCAGCGATGTCCTGTCAGCTTGGGCAGGGCAGCTGGACACCCCTGGAGAGGCCAGCCATGGGATGCAGGCAGGTGGGCAGAGCAAAGTTGGGGTGGGAGCTAGCGGCTTTGGGTTGCCCTGGGCTGCAGCCAGGGGGGCAGAGGGGCTTGGGGCATTGGGACATACGCCTGTCGCTCATGCACGCTTGAGGGGGGGCCTGCAGGGGACGCTCAACCCTCTGCTGCTGCTGCAGGCCCGAGATGGTGGTCGGCTGGTACCACAGTCACCCTGGTTTTGGCTGCTGGCTGTCGGGCGTCGACATCAACACACAGCAGGTGGGGCTCAACTCACTGGGATGACACGCGCTCCAGAGCCCACCCTGGTGTCACGCTGCGCTGTGCTGCACAGGCCGCCTTGCAGGCCAGAGTTGCCCTGAGAAGGGAGTCCCCCGTGAGCAGCCCTGCCGGACTGAATGCCAGCAGCATGGCACCTTTGCAGATGCCTTGGCTGCTGGTCTGGCGACAGGCCTGCCAGAGCAGCGGCCGGCTGCCACAAGGCACCCACCCTCCTGAACTCGTCTGTGTGCTACCCTGCACACAGCTCCCTGCCTTGCAGGCTGACTCCTCAATGTGCCCTGCAGAGCTTTGAGGCGCTCAATGCGCGGGCGGTGGCTGTGGTGGTGGACCCCATCCAGAGCGTCAAGGGCAAAGTCGTCATCGACGCCTTCAGGTGGGCTGCAGACATGCGTATTCTGCCTGCAGCCAATCTTGCTGCCAACTCATGTGACAGACGCCTGCTTTCCCGTCAGGTGGTCATTGGTGCCTCAAGATGGGCCCAGAGCTGTCCTCCCTGCAACTTCAACCGCCTTTGTGGCACAGGACCCAGATCTTTCAATGGGCAGGGGCCTGGCTGCAGCTGTCTCGCCTGCAGCACCCCTGTGCTCAAACAAGGCGGTGTTGGTCTGCACCCTGTGGTTCCAAAGCAGAGCAAGCACGTGGGGCCGCTGGCGGTGCGCAGCTTCAGGGTGTTGGGCTTGAGGCTGTGGTATGGCTACGATGCGTGACCTGTGGCAGGCACACTTCAGTGTTGACTGCAAATGGAAGCCCTCTTTGGCTGCAGGCTCATCAACCCCCAGACCATGATGCTGGGGCAGGAAGCCCGACAAACCACCAGCAACATCGGGCACCTAAACAAGCCCTCGATTCAGGCGCTGATCCACGGCCTGAACAGGCACTACTACTCCATCGCCATCTCATATAGGTCAGCCTGCTGATGGTGCTGCATCTCCACACTGCAGGAGATGAGCAGGTTGCTGGCATCCTGTTCATGGGGTAGCACCAGCCTTGGGCCTAGGCCCCCCTATGCAGAGCATTGTCCACTCCAGTTAGTTGTTTTGTGTCGCAGAGTGATCCAGCGTGTGGTAAGTGAGAATTGTGATGGGCGTGCATGAGCACCAGACATTCCCTGCCTGTGACAGTGATTCCTTGTTGCCCCAGTGCGCCTCGGACTGTCCTCATGGCCGCTTGAGCGGTGTATGCTGATGTTTCCCTTCTGACCCATGTCGCCGCGCTCTGGCTTGAGCGCCATTCCATGTGCACCTCGAGGTATCAGCACCACACACTGATGAACATCTGCTGCCTGTGCCTGCAGGAAGAACGAGTTGGAGGAGCGCATGCTCATGAACCTGCAGAAGAAGAACTGGTCGCAGGGTCTAGAGCTCAGGTGAGCACATAGGCCTGGGTCTCACAGGGATGCGCCACCAGTGCAGGTGTGGGGGTAGGGTGGTGTGCTGTCCTTGCATGGCGCCTGCCAGCAGGTGTGTACTTGCAAGCGTGGTAGCAGGAGGGCAGGGCAGTGGGCGCAGAAGCACAGCATGCAAGCCCAGTTGGTGGTTTGATCCTCTGGCGACATGCCAGCATTTCATCTGAGCTCAATGACTCATGCTACTAAGCTGGTCAGGTTCGGGAACCACATCATGGTAGCTGCACCCTGCGGCTCAAGCTCATTGTTCTCTCTGCTGCACTACCGCACTCCAGAACCACATCAGGCGCGAACAGCATGGGTGGCAGGCTGCCATGGCTGCTGCCTTCAGGTGCTTCAAGGACCACACTAAATGGATGAGCGCCATTGGTGTTTGTCAGAGCAAACTGCCGCCCTGAGCCATCCTGTTAAATATCAGCACCACATCGAGGACAACAGCGATGTGGCATGTGAGAGCTGACTGCCCACACAATGGCCTGCAGGAACTTTGAGGACCACACCAAGGACAACAGCACAGTGGCCTCCGAGCTGCAGAGCCTGTCTGATGCCTATGACAAGTCGTTGGTGGAGGAGCAGACCATTCCCATGGAGAAACGCCTGGTGGCCAACGTGGGCAAGTTGGATGCCAAGCAGCATCTGGAACGCGAGATCCAGCACCTCATGTCCTCCAACATTGTGCAGTGCATGCGCGCCATGCTGGACACCATCTGCATTTAGTGTTTTCGAATCAAATTTTTGAGCGGCGGCTCATACGTGGGAGCGGCAGCACTGCATGGTCAACATTTGATGCAGGGCTTGAACCAAGCTGATGGCGGCTTGGCATGGGCGGCAGCTGCTGTGGCAGGCAGTTTCAATTATGTTGCCAGGGCGTGACATCTCAGCGCAGTGTTGGTCAGGTGGAAGCACTGCAGCAATTGCTGCAGCACAACCCCAGCTGCAAAGCTGAAGTACCGACGCACTCTGCGCCAGTGGCTCCCTGACCTGAGATGTGAGCCTGTCCTGCTGCCGTTCGTCATCATCCTGCTTGTCTCAGGTGAACTATATGCGGCTGCTCATGCTCACTGGCAGCATTCGTGCTATACTTTGCATCTGCTGTTGATGCACAAGCCCCAGGTGAGGTCCATCAAAGAGCCTCCTGCTGTTGCAGCGGTGGGCTGTGGTTTCATTGTTTGGTCCTGGGTCTTCGAACTAGCAGTGACTGCAAGGACTCTGCTGCTCAAGAAGGAGAGGTGAAACTTTGGGATCAGAAGCTGCCCGTGTGCAATACGGCTTTGGCATAGCATCACCGCTCAGAATCTGTGGCCCACCTCACACGCAGCTCCCGTCAACTGGTTTGTTGAGTTGTCTCTGTCTTACAAGTCAAATGACAGCAGCAATTGAGGCAGTATGTATATACAAGCTGCAAGAGTCACTGAACGCAGCAGTGTGGGAAGCAGCAGTGCAAAGGAGTCGGGAGACATGGTGGCACTGAACGGATGTTGTGCTACGTGATGTCATTAGCGCAAAGGTCTGCATTCATGATGTGCATGCATGGACCTGTTCAGGGCAAGTGTTGTCTGCACCGCAGCATTTTCCTGTACAGCATTCATGTCAATGCTATGAAAAATTATTTGAACAAGGGCTGCTGGCCAGCTACTGTTTCTGCCTGGGCTTCTTTGGCTTGGAGGTCTGGTCATACATAGCCTTGCTGGGATCTTCGTCAGTGCCTGCCTCAGCAGCTGGCTTGCGTTTCTCGGGCCTGCCTGCCGGCGCCTTGCCCCTGTCAGGCACCTCAACGTCGCCGTCATCCTCTGCCTCATCTTTGGAGGCATCTGCAGCGTGCAGCTCCAGCTCCTGTCCTTTGCCCTTCGAACGAGGGCTGGCACGCTTGGCAGGCGTTTGGCCCCTGCCCCTGCCTCCAGCCTTGGCTCTGGCTGTGGTCCCCTTGGCCTTGGGACTGGTCCTCAGCTGAGCTGCAGCATCTGGCGTGTCCTCCTCCTGCTGCGCGGCAGCAGTCCCCTTGCCCTTGAGTGTGCCTTCCTGCTCAGGGTCCTCCTCTCCTGGCCCTGCTGCCTCCTCCTGCTGCACAGCAGCCCTGCTGCGCTTCTTCGGCGAGGTCGCTGGCGGCGAGGTGGCTGGCCCCTTCTCCTTTCCATCAGAGCGCGGGGTCTCCTCGTGCTCAGCAGTGTGCTGGTGCTGCTCCAGCTCGGCCATCAGCTCCTGTGCAACAAGAGGCACTGCTTGGATGCAGCATGTGAAGGACACATGGCAGCATCGAGACAGACTGTGCCCCATCAGCTGACTGGCACTTTGCCCAAAAGCACGCAGCAGGTGCTGCAAGTCTGCAGGGCCGCGCTGCTGCACTGCAAACCCTGCAGTCCTCTTTCCCCGCCAGCAGGCACTGCCAACATACGGCAGGGCACACCCTGTCAGCGCCTGCTTTGCCTCCGGCTGGAGCCTGAGCTTACTGTCCTCATATGACAGATCCATGACAGTGTGTAGTGGCCAACTATTGCACTGCACGGCAGCCACCCCATAAGCAGGATTGGGGTGCTGACGGTGATATCCGGCAGGAACACCAAAGTTGCTCCCCATTCTTTTCTGTGATTTCACCTGCTCAGCATGCTCCCCCACCTCCTCCTGATGTGCATAAGCATCCTTGTGCCGCTGGATGTTGGCCTTGTGCACCTCCTGGTGGTCCACCAGGGGCTTGGGGTAGTCCTGCAGGAGGACAGGCCATGACGTGCATGCTGCTCATGGCTGCGTGGGGCTGCCTGCTTGGCGTTGAGGTGCAGGTAGGGGAAGGGCTGCGGCCCCCTTCCAGGCCTGCTGGAGGCAATACTCTGAGGAGCTGAGTGACCTCAGGTATGCTAGAGAAGCTCAGGCTGAAAGGTAGGAGGTTTGTGGCCAGGGGATCTGGCGCAGAGTATGTGGGCAGGTGCATCAGCAGGGCCTGCCAGCAGTTGGTAATGAGGAATGCTGCTGACAGCTTGGTTCGTAAAGTATGCATGCGGAAGTGAAACGGCCACACCTTCCCAATGATGCAGTTGGCCTTCTTCTGATCTGCCATGGGCGCCTTCCATGGCTCATAGATGTACTTGGCTGGAAAGGTCTTGAGCGCAGGGAGGAAGTGCCTGGTCGACAGAAGATGCACACCTCAGCCAGCAGTGCAACGCAGACACAAGGTGCTCAAGCACAAGCCTGCATGGCCGATTGAAACAGCAAGAGCCAAGAGAGGGTGTGGAGGTGGGGGATGCAGGGGCGGGGATTGGACTGCGGACAACAGGTGTGGATCGCATGCAGGCACCAGTGGCTTGTGCAGTGAGACAGCAGACAGCAGCTCTGATGCCAGCACAACTGCCGCAGCGCACCTGATGAATTTGCCCTCCTTGTCATACTTCTTGCCGAACGTGACGGGTGAGTACACCCTGCAGGAAACACTGCCATGTTGACAACTTTCGACCCTGAAAGCCGCCGGCAACAATGGCAGCCTGCAGTGACACTCTGCAGGCCCATGTAAACGCCTGCTGCCCTGCTGAGACTCGGGCATGCAAGGTGAGCTCTGATGTTTGCAACTTTGAGAAGCGCAGGGCAGCAGATCAGGGGCCTCCACATGCAGCTGGCATCAGGTACTGCAGCCCAGGCTGCAACAGTGCAACGCCTTGCCCACGTGGCAGGAGAAGCGCAAGCCTCCCGTACCTGTAGTACTGGAAGAAGAAGGCGGAAGCTGACAGCCACATCCAGTTGCCTGCATCCAGGAGGCACAGGGGGCTATGGAGGGGGCCTGCCAGCAGAGCACCGAGACAGCCACATCCAGTTGCCTGCACCCAGGAGGCACAGGAAGCTCTGCAGGGCCCGCCAGCAGAGCACGAAGACAGCCACATCCAGTTGCCTGCATGCAGGCTCAGACAGCTCTAGAGGGCCGACCAGCAGAGCACGAAGACAATCTCCAGACTGGTCCAAGCGGTTGATGGGATGAAATCATGCTCAGGCCCCCATACACAGCCGCAAGCCAGCCTGGCTCTTTTCCGACTCGATGTGTTTATACTTTCACTCAGCCAACCATCAACACGATTGTCACGTCTGCAGTGACAACAGCAGAGACAGCAGAGTGTATGCAGGTTCGTGCTGGTCAATCCCAGTATTTGCACTTGCAGGAAGGTGGGCAACTGGGTTATTCCCTGTCTTACCATTATTGATGAAATAGTCGTCATCGATAAGAAGGCGGTCAAAGGTGTCACGCCCGCGCTCCCAGGAGACATATAGGTCCCCGCGGGTCAGGAAGCAGGCAACAGCGTGGCGGGCCAGGTGGTGTAGCCATCCCTGCAGCATCCGTCACAACCAGTATGTGCCAGCTGCAGGGCGCCAGTCAGTTCACATGGTGCTACCGAACAGCTCGGCCGATGCCGTGACGGCGGGTCAGGCGGTGCAGCCAGCCCTGCAGGCATCTGCCTGCAGCAAGAAGTGTACGTCAGCAGCAGTATGCAGTGCTGTTGCCATCAAGATAGCTGCAGGCCCACAAGAGTGAGCTGGAGAGACAGGCAACAGTGGGTTCCAGCCACCCTTGCAAGATATGGTAGCCACCAAGCATGGCTGATGTGAGCTGCCTCCGCAGCGACTTTAGTCAGCTGTGCGGCATGCAGCCAGAGCGTACCTCTTTGTGCAGCTGCATCATGCAGGCGTCGATCCAAGGGTACCCTGTCCTGGCCTGGTCCCAGGCTTGGTAATACTCCTCATTATTGTCCCATCCTATCTGCTTGCAGATGGGGTTGCCCACCTATGGCAGCAGTCACAACATCAGGAAGCAAGGATCCTGGCTTAGGCTTATCAAAGCATGCAAAGCTGTCCATGCATACCCTCGGATGACGCCCTGACCCACATTTCAAGGGCTTCTCCTGTTTTTGCAGCTGCTAGTTTGCAGTAACAGCGCTGGCGGCTTTGCACATGCAGGCCACGAGCAGGAGCCCAGCTGGTAACACACTGGACCTAAAAGTAGGCAAGATCTGCATCAGAAACAACTGCTGTGACCGCAGAAACAGCGAGGTGCCTCTGCCAATGGACCTGAGGCACTAGTTTTGCAACAGCTGTGCATCTGGATACACAACTAGCTCACCATTCTGTCAAAGTGGTTTGTGTGGGACCCCACCATATAGAAGAACTCGCGCCACAGCAGCTGTCCCTTGAGGCTGGTGGGGGGCTTGGTCACCTTGTCCCTCCCCTGCTCAATCTGTAGCCATCATCTCAAACTGGAGACAGCAGGCTGGCTGCTTGAATGGCTTCCAGCAGGGGCAGCAGCATGCTTGTGCAGAAGGACCTCTGACATGTGCAGGCAGGGCAGGGGCACAGAGAAGCAGCACTGAGGCAGCCTGCCTGCAAAGGTGCTCTCCCAGGAAGGCAATGCATGCCAAGCAGATGGCCAGGCACCCTCCCTTTGGCACAGCCTGGCTGGTGTCTATGTGAGGGCAACCGATTCTGTCCAGACGGGGGCTCTTTAAAGAAGTGCTTGTCAGGCAACTGCTGATGCCTGAGTATGCCCCTTCAGGCCACCTTGTCGATTTGTGCATGTCAATCCTGTGGCTGACAACAAAGGCTGCGCTCAGCCCAACTGTGCAGGCTACCCGTGGCAGGATGCAGCATCAATTGAAACATTTACAGCTGGCGCTTGAGGCAGAGGCAAGCCCGTGAAAAGAGGTGGAGGGCCTCACCTGATGCAGCTTGGCCCAGAAGAGCCGAGCAGACAGGCATCCAAACTTGAGGTAGGGTGAGAGTACAGTGGTGGCTGGTTTGGGCCATGCTGATGGGTCTCCCTTGGGCTTTTCGAACTGCACCACCCAGTCCTCATCTGCCAGCTGGTCTGCAAGACGTGCCAATGCCAACGTCTCCCCACCCTGCAGCGTGACTGTGGTGCTTACAAGATCTCACTACCGACCACAGCTGCGGTGGGCTGTTTCACAAAGGAGCTGCAGACGGCTTCTGGCTGGCAGTACATAGGAAGCAGACAGCCTGTGAAGGACTCTGCTGTGAAGGACTCTGGCTCCAGGGGTCGCATCCCTATGAAGCATCTGTTGAACCACCAGCTAGTAGAAGAGCAGGGCTAGACCTGATGCTGCGCTGCCGTTTCTCAGTGACCCAGCACACAGCTGAGCTTCCAGCGCAAGGCCCTCCGCCACAGCTCCCCAGCTGGTTCTGAATGGGCGCAGAGCTGGCATGCTCACCGTGAACGAAGTGGTGGGCGCTTGATGATAGCCTATTGCCTGAAGAGGGGGAACCTCCATCTCGCTGCCACTGGTGTGAGCGGCGCCTGCCTTGAAGGGAGGCAGCTGCTGTGGGGCATCAGGAGCCGGCTCAGCTGGGGGCCCCAACCTGTCTGCCAGCTTCAGAAAGGCGCCGTAGGCCGTGGGCGGCTTCCCCTTGTTGGCCTTCACAAGAGCATCACCATCCTGCAACATAGGAAAAAGCCTTGGCGGGGGTATTTGAGCAAGGCTCTTACGAGAAGCTGGCCTGGCCAAGCCCCTGTTGGCAGATGAAGCGCCATTGCCATCCTGCACACGTGCAAGTATTGAAAAGTCCAGTGAAAAGGCAGCTTGCACTGTCAGGATTTCAAGGCAGCTTGTGAAGCCTTACCCATATTGCCTCCACACGGGCATCACCTTCTGCAACATGTGGAGGCTATTTCAGTGGGGCATTGGGTGAAAGCTGCAGGCTTGCACCAGGGCTACAGCCAGCTTGTAGTGGCTAGCCCTATTCTGCAGTAGAGGGCAGGTGCTGTTCCACACAAGACTCCTCGAACAGTGTCCAGGCCTGTGTTGTGACAAGCTGGGGCAGACGTGCTCTTATGGCACGGTTGAGCAGCATGCGCAGCTTGGGCCGCTTGATTCCAGCTGCCATTACGTCAAGGACTACTATGTTCTGCAACCTCGCTCACCACTGAGGTACAGGCACACAGGTCATAAGGGCAGCAGCTGTGCTGGTAAGCTTGTCTGTTGTGGTGAGGTCAGATGGAGCACAAGAACCCCCACAGCAGCCTGGCAAGCGCTCTGCATGAGCTGCTCCAGCGCCAGGATTAGCGACACACAAGCAGGCTGAAACTCACAAACAGGGTGTGGCTGATAGGCGTGTGGACCTCCACGCCCGCTGCCTCAGCCAGCTGCAGCATCTTGGCATCCCGCTCCTTTGCATATGGCTCCGTGTCTGCCTCAAAGCACAGCCGCTTCACGTCCCACTCCTGCATGGCAGTCAGGCTGCATTGAGCATGCAGCATTGCACGTGGATGACGTTTCAGGCGGCAGGTGCCCTACATTTGTAGAAGTGCTTGCCCCCTGTGCTGTGTCGCTCGCTCCAAGCGCATGCACGTGCAAAGCGGTTGGGCCACATCCTCAGCATCTCAAATGCCGCATCCCATATGTTGCCTTTCAGGCTCAGAGAGCACTGGCAAGCTTGACACACAGCCGGCGGGAGGCACAGCTGACGAAAGAGACAGCTGTTCATGCTGCTGAGCAGTGCGCGCTGCAGAACAGCATGATGCTGCCAGCTGGGAAGGCTGACTTTGAACAGCTTGGGCATTAGCTCCAGTGGGTTGCCCTTGAGCACCAGCAAGCGCGTCCCTCGAGCCTTGAAGCTGTTGTCCAGGTCTGCCAGGGACTCCAGCAAAAAAGAAATTCTGTTGACGCCCACTCTGCAGCAGCAGAGTGCCTGACTGAGCAGGTTGATTTCTGCCTTCCAGCCGCCTCATACGGGGCTTAGTTCAAGTGCGAGAAGGAGGTGTTTGAAAAGCAGTCTCTCAGAGGTGGTGGGGTGGGAAGGGTGCAAAGCTGGACCCTGGCCCAAGTGCAGCCAGATGGATGTGGAGGCAGACATGGCCGGCAACTCACTTCTCTGGCTTGAGGAACCTGCAGTGCAGATGACAATGGTGGAACCAGCAGGCTTGCTGCTTGACAGACGAGCCGCACAGTAATGTCAAATGCAGGAGGAAGTGGGCATGAGCCCAGGCCCTGCAGCTCACCATGGATCCAGGCAGAAGACTGGGTATAGATGATCACAATCCTTCAGTGCTGCATGCAGGGCTGGATTGTCATGTAGCCTGCAGACAGGCAGCATCAAGGCTGTTAGCTTTTGGTTGTCGTGGTTAGAGACAAACTCTGACAGGTGAAACGTTTGCAAGGAACTATACCTCAAGCCCTTTCTGAACCAGAGCACACTGTTGATGCCCATGCTGCTGGTGCTCTTGGTAGCAAGTGTGACCACGGCTGATCTTCTACAACATTTCTGGTTCCATGGCAGCTTGCTTGAGATCCTTGGCCTCGGACAGCTTGGACCACAAAGCAGAGCCAGCACTGTGGCTGAAGCTCGTACTGGCCTTATGTCGACACGTCACACCGACGTCAGGTAGGCTCTGCTAGACATCACCGCCAGGAGCGGCATGCATAAATTGTCCATTGCTGTGCCAGCCAAGACCTTTTAACAGCTGGCCTGCTGCAAAGGGGTGCTCAGGCTCCAGCTGGTCCAGAGAGAGTGAGTGCCAGTGGCACCAGGTCCTCCACAATGCTGTCATGTGTGCAAGCTCCAGCCGTGACGCCCAGTGAGGGAAACAGGCTGCAAGCTCAAGCTGATCATCAATTACGCAGATAACGCCCCCTGCGCACACCTGCCCATGCATCCTGTACTGCAGAGCAGCTGTTCGTGCGTACCCTTGGGGTGCTGCCTGCAGGATGATCCTGATCACTGACAGATCACTGGCAGGGATGGAGCTGGCAGCCAAGCCAATCCTCACAAAGGCATGAACTGACCCTCGGCCATGCAGGTGGCTGCTGTCGATGTGTGCCTGCTGGTGGTGACTCCTTCCTCAAGTCTGACAGGCAACGGCATGGTGATGGTGACTCCCTCTTTCTTGCCTGGCAGCAGACGGCATGCTGGAGGCCACCCCCCAGGGAGCACTGCCAGACCTCTCAGAGGATCTGCTGGTCTCTGTGTTAAACAGGCTCGACCAACCCTGGGACCTGTTGGCATGTGCGCGTGTGTGCAAGGCATGGAGGGCTGGCAAAGCCAAGGCTCAATTGCCTAAGCTGAGCTTAGACAGCGGCGACCTCACCTGGCTACTCCAGCTGAATTCTGGTCAGTCGGCAGCTGTCAGGGAGGTGCACATGAGCTTTTGTGGCGTCCCAACCGAGGATGCAAATGGCAGCGTCATGCCTCCATCTGCGGTCGCCTACCTGAACTGCAAGGGCCGGAGCTATACAGGGATGACGTGGAGTTTGAAGAGGTGGGTTGTTCATCCCAAGGCGTGACATCTTCTTCAAGTCTGAGTCATGCTTTTTGCAAACTGCAGACGATATGGCGGGAGAGAGATTTTATCAGATTTTGTGCAGTGCTTCCCAGCTCACTGCATAGCTTGGACTTGGTTGGCGGCAGTGGGCCATATGACAGCCCTGACCAAGCTGCGCATCTGGCAGACGGTTCTCACCCCTGCCCAGGGACAGCTGCCCCCTTTGTCTGCAGTTCGAGTGATTGATTTCAATGCAGAGTACTTGATGGTCCAGGATGATGTTAGGCTTGAGGGGCTAGGTCCCCAGGACCTTGGCCTTGCATACTCGGCGCCACATCTCTGCGAAGTCACCTTCGTGGTGGGTGGTCATGGCGTGCTCTGGCCCCATGAGCAGCTTGCCACCCTGGCTCCTTTGGCCCACCTCAAAACCATTGAGCTGGACGTTGAAGCGTATGATGAGTCTTGCCCAGCACAAATCCTACCGCCCGACGGTCTGCTCTTCCTGCCACGCAGTGTCACCAAGCTTATCCTATGGGACTTTGACAGATGTCTGCCTGCTGTTGCAGTGCTGATAGTGTTGCTGGTGTATACAAAAGCTGTGCCGTATAAGTAAATTCTGAAAAATTCACAAAGCAGGGTGGCAATGTCTGGCAGTGGGTGGCAATCTGGTGGTGGGGCGGCACTTCTTCAAACAACGCCTGTGTCTGGCAGACCACAGTACCGGCGGCAGGGCGGCAAAACAGGGGCTAGGCGCAGCATGATGGCTGCTGTGTCATGGGGACAGCAGTCTGGCTTGACAAGGTGGCTGCGGCCTAATGGAGACTGCAAGTTGTCATGGGTCTGCAGGGCAAAGCCAAGCTGCAGCAGTGCTTCTGCTGTGCAGCCTCCATGCACTGCAGTTTTCGACCTCTCTGAACTCATTCAAAGCCCCACCAGCAGTGCTTGCGGACATGCTGCAGGTGACTGGCGGTGGTACTGTGTGCAGCCTCTGCAGATTGCTGCACTGCCCACCCGCTGGCCGTCTTGCTGTCCAATAAACATCAGCAGCACTGCGCTGAATATGCTGCAGACCGCAACTCCCAAAATCCTCAGCCAAAATTGAGGTGGCCCTGCACGCGCATCATGGCAAAAATTCCTGGACAGATGTCACAAGAGCACTGCCCTGGCCAACAGCCTGAGATCAGAAAAGGCTTGCATTGGCCATGGCCTTTCATTGTGCAGATGAGAGCGGTTGCACTTTTCAAGTCGTGCGTGCTGAGACTGGTGCCATGCAGGCCACTGTGAAGAGGCATGGCTGCAAGGCAGATGTCAGTGCCAGCGTGCAGGCGTGTCAGGGGGTCTGCCACAAATTTAGCGGCTGCTGAAGTGTGCAGCCCATGTATAGCACCCTGAACGTGTCTAGTTTGACAGTGACTGCCTGCAAATTGCAACGGAGGCGTCGTTCTGGAGTCACAAGCCCTTGCCCTTGCTGGACGACAAGTATTGAGCTCAGAATTTGTTAAACGTGTACAACATCTCATCACTTCAAACAAGACATGGCACTCATGCATGCAGTTGCTGGGACTGGCACCACGGAACCCCCACAATACATCTGTGCCTTGGCAGAAGGAATTTGCCAGGCGGATATCTGCCGGCAAGCTGTGCAGGTAGGGTTGGAACCGATCGTAAGAATGATATTTGTGTTAAGCTTGGGCTTTGTTGAGGGGCAATGGCCAGGTAGACGTCTGCCAGCAAACCGTGCATGCAACGCCCCATCAGACTTTCAGAACGATGTTTCCGGAGTTGAGCTTGTCAACCATGCGCTGGTGTGCCTGTGAAGCCTGCAGCAGGGCACACAGGTGGCAGCGGAGGAACAGGGAAGCAGCAGCAGTGAGGCCGTCTTGGTGGGCGTGGCGACAAGTGCCTGCCAGCACGACAGCTCCGCCTTGCAAGGCACTGCAGTCCCAGCTGGGGACTCCCTGCAGGTCAGCTCCAGTACCGCATGCAACAGTAGGCAGTCGTTATGCCTTGCTACCAGTAGTCATGCCTGCTTTCATAAATCACAGCGATATCAGCTGCGACAGTATGCAGGGATCATCCAGTACTGAGGCAATCTGCACCTCCATCGCCATGCAGATCCCGTTCCTGCAGAGAGGTGTGGCAGGCAAGGAGCTCTGCGATTGCAGGGCAGCACAACGAGACACCCCCTTCCGGGCAGAACTGCACCTCCTTCAGTGGGTATGTCCGGTCCAGCAGTGGGTGGATCCTGCCAGCCGCCACATGGGGCTCAGCAAACGTCCAGAAGCTCTGGACAATCTCGGCCTTCTGGGGCTTGGGGCGCGCCCGCAGCGTGCTGCCAAAAATCTGCAGGCGCTTCTGCAGCACCTGCGGCAGTATGTACGCAGCGGGCGTCAGGCGCACCAGCATAGCAAACAGACATTCGCTGCATTATTTCCTGCTTGCAGACCTGGGCACACCCACGCTAGCTTTCACTCATGCATCAGTGATCGTTACGGCCAGAAGGCTGCAGCATTGGCAGCTTCCCAGAGCATCTGCTTCTGTGTCTTGAAGATGAGTGTCAAGCTTTGTCCCAGCCCCAGCCCATGATGCCGGCTCCAGCACATCAAGGGAAGAGGCCTCACCGATGCCAGGTCCAGCTCTGCCTTGGTGCCGCCAGGAAGACCGATGATCATCAGCTTCCCCTCAACCGTCAGGCAGTCAATGTTTTTCTTCAGGTGGCAAGCCCCAACGGGGTCCACAATCATGTTGGCGCCTGGGGCAGGCTTGGGCCCAAATGGGACTGACTGAATCACATTATCAGGTAGGGGTCTGTCAGCACAGACTGTCAGGCTGATTGCGCCTCGTGCAGTCCTAGGCTGTGTTGTCAGGCAGGCTTGAGGGCTGACAGGTATTGGCTGCTGTGCAAGGAACAGTAAGAGTCACAGTGGCTGACTTGGGGAGGGTAGGGTGCAGTCTGGGCAGCTTGCAGTAAACAGAGATTTGGTACCACAGGAGACTCTCATGCGTGCGACATAGCCACCCTGCCGCTGAACACCTGCAGCAACCCACCTGCAGCGTGGTGTCGGGGTTAGCCTCCTTCATCACAATCTCCGCAAAGTCCTGCTCCCGGTAGTTGATCAGAACATCAGCCCCAAGTTCTTGACAGAAGGCCAGTTTCTCGGCGCTGCTGGCGGTGACAAAGATTTTGGCACCGATGACTTTGGCAATCTGGATCGCTGCTGAGCCTGCGAGGGCCAGGAGCACGGCTTGACCAGCGGACATGCAGCAGTCAGCAGTACAGGCTGCAACCGGCCAGGCCGGTCGGGCAAGAAGGGTTCAGCTTGCCCAGAGGAAGCAGACTTCAGACGCAGCTGCAGTCGCTGGGGCCTGCCATGCCACAGACTGCCTTGCACTGTCAGATAGCAATTCAGCGCCCATGCAGGCACGGTGCAGCGCTGAAGAGGCAGGGTGCAGCGCATGCTGGGAGAGGCAGCTACAGTCAAGGCACCCCACAGGCTGACAGCCAGCGTGCAGGCGCACCGATGCCTCCGGCCGCTCCATGGATGAGCACTGACTGGCCTTCCCTCAGCTGCCCCAGGATGACCATCTCAAGGTAGCAGGTGATGAAGGTCTGCAATCAGGTGGGCGGCACCAGGGTAAGCCTCTACACCTGCACGCGGAGGAGCCCCGGCAGCCGGCATGAGGAACACCCTGTCAGTAGCAGGGTTCGACTCTGCATCAAGCAGCTTGACGCTGGACGCAGCTCAGCGTCTGTGCAGGCTGGCAGAGCTGACTCGAGCAAGGCACATGCAAGACTGAGGAGCCCGTACAAAGCGATCCTGCGGTCCTGAGCACCAACCTCAGGGATAGCAGCTGCGCTCTCAAAGCTCAGTGAGTCCGGGATCTTCATGACAAAGCCCTCCAGCGCGACAACGTATTCTGCGTAACCTGCAGCAGAGTTCTTCGAGTCCATGTTATCCTCAGGTTTCTAAACAGATCCCTCAATGGCATGAGTCATGCTAACCCGGGATGCATCCCAGAAAGAGGGCTTGAGGAGCGCTCAGAACCTGCCCCTGACAGGCAGGTCATGTCTGAGGACAGGCCGCAGACTTGATCAAATGAGGACAACAAGTGAGGACTGAACAACAAGTGAGCGTCACGGAAAGCTTCACGATCTCTGCTGAGACCAGTGCTGCCAGACAACATCAGTGTCTGCACGGCCTTGCCTCTCCTCACCTCCGCCATCAAGCAGCGCACACACACGGTCCCCCTTTTTGATGCGAGTCACTCCCTCTCCCACGTCCTCGACGACGCCGGCACACTCCAGGCCCAGGATGTCTGAGGCGCCTGCAGCTGAGCAGATTCCTTGTTGAGCCTCCAGGGTTCAAGCTGCTGGGAAGGAGGGCATGCGCCAGCTAAGACATGGCACACAAACAGCGTACAGCAGCCCTGGGTGCCAGCACAACAGCAGGGAGCATGGTTTCGC
Source organism: Asterochloris erici (assembly GCA_019693375.1). Classification (NCBI taxonomy): domain Eukaryota; kingdom Viridiplantae; phylum Chlorophyta; class Trebouxiophyceae; order Trebouxiales; family Trebouxiaceae; genus Asterochloris; species Asterochloris erici. The sequence goes on along the minus strand of JAAMXJ010000255.1, from coordinate 121,614 downwards.
GTCAGGCAGCGGTTGGCCCCATTAGCTGATGTCGGCCTCCAATCTCACCAAGCGGGGGTGGATAGCTTCCAGCAGCTTGCAGGATGTCGGGCGCATTCAGCCCTGCAGCACACAGTGCAGATGTGGGGGCTGAGATGGCCCCTTTGGGCTGCAGCGTGCGAGCACCATGGATACCAGGAAGACGACTGACGTAAGCTGAGGGCAGCAGACTCCAGGCTGTGCTGCCAGCTCAGAGACACAACACTGTGCTGGCTCTCTTGGGCAGCCTTTGGCTCAAAAACACTGACGGCAGGAAGCCTGACCTGCCGCCTTCACATTGATCAGTACTTGTCCAGCCTGGGGTTGGGGCTTGGCCACGTCCTCCTGGAACACCAGCTTCCCCTCTGAGACTGTTATGGCCTTCATCTGCAGGGCTGAGTGAGGGAAAGATTAGTTTGATCAGTAGCTGAGATGATCTGCTGATCCGAACAAAGCTCATGCTGACATGACTGGGGGCATAGCGTGACTGCAAGAGCATGCTGCTCAATGCTTAGGCAGCATTACACTATGTGAGCTGCTTCAAGGTACAGGGAGTTGTGGGCGACGTTGCACTGACTGCAGATGCCAGGAGGGTGCAGAGCAAGGTAAAGAGGCAGGCTTCACCTTTGTTGTCTGCTGCTCCCTCCTGTCGGCTGGTGACAGTATGCGAGTGGCTCGCAAGGCTGTGGATCAAGGTCAGGCTGAAGCTGGTATCAAATGCTGCTGCTGCACCACGACGTTGATTTCTGGTTGATCCTTGTCTGGTGCCAAAGCTTCAGAACCTTAAAAAACACAGCCCATGGTGTAAGGCTGAAAAGGTCAGGCCTCAAGTAAGGCTCAAGTAAAGGGTGCCGCTGTGGTACTTGAAAGAAGCAGAAGGGGAAGCTTGTTTGCTTCCGCCTGCGGGAGCCTGCTTCTTGGGTGTGGCACTGATGTCAAGCCATGAGCATACTAGCGGGCACCAGTGCGCAGAGCTTGCACAGCTTGCTGTGTCTGTATGTTGCTCTGAAAGCACCCTGGAGCCAGAGATTCCAGCGAACATCATGTACAGGACTGACCGTGTCAAGTTCCTGTGTGCAATTGCGCAGATCTCCCCACTGCTGCCGGTACAAGAATCCAGGAGGCCATGCTCAGGGCTGCATGTATTCAATCAGGACCAGAACTACAATGTTCAGCAGGAGTGTCGCTGTTCTTATCACTGAGCAATCATGCTTTGGGTGGGTGGGCTTTACTTGATGGAGTGTACAGCCTTGCTGGCAGCATCATCTAGGTCCTCTGCAGTGATGATGGTCATCCCGCTCTCTTGAAGGATCTCCTTCCCCTTCGCGACATTGGTGCCTTCCAGCCTGACAATCAGGGGCACTTTGAGCGCCACCTGCAATGGCACGCAGCCAAGTTCTTCTGGACAGGGTGCAGGCATGCAGTCCTACAAGCAGGAGCCCTCAGGCTGAGCATGATTGGTGAGGTGATTTACTGCCGTGATCATGCTTTAGCAACAGCACAGCTGCATCTGTGGCAGGGCATGTCAGCACCAGTCAAAGGGTCTCTCACCTCCTTGGCGGCATTCACAATGCCCTGTGCAATGACGTCGCACTTCATGATGCCGCCAAAGATGTTGACCAGTAACGCCTTGACCTGCTTGTCACCCGTCAGAATCTTGAAGGCAGCCACCACCTGCAGGGGCATTGCAACTCAGGGCAGCGGCAAGGGCTGCTTGGCTACCGTAGTTGTTGAGCTGAGCATGGCCGCAAAGTGCAAAGCCGCACAGCTGCCCATCACCAAGCACCATGGTGCAGGCACCAGCATCCGAAGTGCTGCTGTCAGCTGCTAATGGCAAATAGCAATGTCATGAAACACTTAATCACACCAAAGCACTTAGAAAGAGAGCACTGCTGCGGTGAGTCCCATGTGTGGCTCCAGGCTTTGCCCGATGCCTCCGCAATCACAGCACCCACCCATCGCTGGGAGGCATTGCAACAGCCTCAGCTAAACTGTCACCGCTGTGCAAACCATCCTGCGTCCCAGGCTTCTGAAAACACCCTGCCGGCACAGCAGTGCCACAGCAGAAGGCCCCGATTCCATCAAGACTTGCTGCCCACCAAGAGGTTGTGGAGGCCCTGGTCAAAGACACATCTCAGGCATCTCGTGCAGCAAGATGTGACAAGCACATCAGTGCCACAGCACCCCAGGCCACGACCTAATTCCCTCAGCCTCTGCTGTCCGTGCCCAGGATGTAGGCTGGGGCCTCCCTCTCTTGCCCCTCCTGTTGACAACTCCCCTTGGTGGACATAGGTAGACCCATGCTGGGATCCCTGGCAGGGGCCACCTCACCCTCTGAGTCCTTACCTTCCATGTCCAGGCAGTCAGCCGACCATGTGATGTGCAGAAAACAGCTCGCACAGCAGAAGGGGCCAACCCACCTGCTCCTCTGAGGCGTTGCCTCCCACATCCAGAAAATTGGCTGGGGAGCCCCCATGGAGCTTGATGATGTCCATGGTGGCCATGGCCAGCCCCGCCCCGTTTACCATGCACCCAATGTTGCCGTCCAGCCCGATGTAGTTCAGGTCATACTTGCTGGCTGCAATGTCCCTGCATTGCACAGTCTCATTCGGTGTCGGCCAGTGTCTGGGTATGGCTTTTCTGTATTTTGAGCCAGAGTGGTCTATGATGCACTGCCGCCCGCAATGTCATGCACGCTGGGCAGACGGCAGGCTGGGTCTGCTGGCCTGAGGTGCACAAGACCTAGAAGACCACATGTCTCCTCAAGTGCATATGAAGCCAGCAAAACTCCTGGGTCCCAACTTGACTACACAGGACACTTCCAGACTGCTGGCATGGGCATCTTCATCTGGATACCAGAGCCTTATCATGAATATGACTTGCTCCCATGCTGCACAGCTAAGATGAGCTGCAGGGGCGAGGCATTGGATTCCACAGCCCACTGTGCACAGCATGCAAGACTCAGCACCTGGGGTCCTCCTGGCTGGTGTCGCGCATGGCAAACAGGTCCTTCTGGCGGAAGGCGGCATTGTCATCAAAGCCCAGCTTGGCATCTGCTGCCACCAGGCGCCCGTCTTTAGTCTCTGCCAGCGGGTTTACCTGAAGCAAAACACTGGTGCTTGTGGAAGTATGATGAGCGGCGACATGCAATGCAGGTAACAATGCATGCTTCAGGTCCCAGATGCCCAGGAGCTGGCCGGCCTTGTCAGCTGGCACTTTCCCAGTGCAGCCAGGGGTTGCTGATCCCCAGGTGGTGCTGCCATGTCGCATGTGGGTCGCTTAGCATGCTATGTGAGCAGCCCCCCTGTCAGAGCTGTACCATTTTGGGGATTTGTGTTGAGCTCAGGGGCAGCCAAGAGGGCCAGAGCATGCCGCGTGCCACAAGTACAGAGCATTATGGCCAAAGAGCCCTGTGCCCGAGCGCTGTGCCAGAGGACACTGTGTCGAGAGGACACAGAGAAATGCAACAGCTGCTCATGCATGTCACCATGCAGTGGTGCAGACCATCTGACCTGCGGGAGGACAGGTGGGCACATGGCATGCACACCCTGGAGATGCCTTGAGCGGACAGCAACGTCAGCAGCCGCGCCTTACCTCCACCATGGTGCAGTCCTTGGCCTCAAACAGCCTGTAGAGGCCCTTGATTTGCTCCGCTGCAGCTTTCTTGTCGACTGACACCTGCAGCAAACAGCCAGGCATAATGAACAGCAAATGTCCAGGATGAAGGACAAGCTGCCAGTGCCAGTGAACTTCAACGAGCATGGCTGCTCTCCATCACCTGATGCAGCTTGCAGTGAGCGGAGCTCTGCCAGCGACAGCTAAGATAATGCTTGTGCTGGGATACCTCCACAGTCCAAAAGCACCATGACTGCATACTGAGTCGGATCTGCAAACGCTGATGTGTGATACAAGCGCACCTTGAGGCCTTCCACCATCCTCATTGCCTGCTCATCTGTGATGCCCTCCCGAATATCGACAGGCACCTGCAGACAACAGAACGAGGGCTTTCCAGAAAGCAACCATGCGGCAAGGAGTATATGAGAGAGCCACAGGCCTCTTCCCAACGCAGCAGTCAGGCCCACTCCCTTGCATAGACAGCAGCACAGCTCTGGCAGGCTCCGCCGGCACTGTGACTGCCACAGTGCTCCGTCCCATGCTGCCTCGCGACGTGAGGCCGATACAGCGGCCTGTGCTTGAGGCCAGCACAGCAGCTGCTCAATATTGCAAGGATGCTTCTCTGCAAGATGGCACGTGCCAATTCTGAACATGCGGTCCGTCAATCTGGGCCCCACCTTGATGATTTTGTCAGGGTGCTTCTCGGCCAGCTCTTCGATGCTGGTGCCACCCTCAGAGCACCCAATCATGACGGGCCCAGCAGTGGCCCGGTCCAGCAGGATGGCAAAATACATCTCATTGGTCAGCTGCAGCTTGGAGGCCACGAACAGTGTGTTGACTGGCTTGCCTGCAGGTGGCAGGCAAGCTGCTTGGGAGACCAGGGCTGCTGTTGCCACAGCAGGCAGAGCAAAAGGGCTACAAGCACCGTGTTGCCCGGCTGGCCTGCACAGCAAAGCGCAGGCCTGTGAGAAAGGGTGCACACGACTCCCAAGGCCACCACAGATGTGCCCGAAGGCCTTCTGCAGCTGGGAGGCAGTGTGTGCACGCTTCTGCGGGGGCAGAGCACTCCCATCAAACAGCATGTAGAGCTGCCTTGCCAGAAGCAGCATGCTGACTGGCTTCTATATGGGCAAACTTCGCACAGCGTGCCACCTTGTTGCATGCAGCCAGCCACAGACACGGCACAACTGAGGTGCACCTCAAAGGCCCGTGAAGCGTCTTCACAAGAGCAAAGCCCCTGCTGCCAATGCTGTGGCAGGGCTCCCCAACCAGCAGCGGCCCAAGGAGACTCTAGCAAGTCAACCAGGTACTTACCTGCTGTCACAAAGCGCTCACAAAGACTGTCAGCAGACAACCCGCAGACAAGTCGACTAGCTTCCATTCTTGCGCCACACAATTGCTGACATGCCAATTGTTGACAGTACAGCCTGCAGTTTCGGTGCCTCTGCCTGAAGGCAGAGCAGACCACACCTGCTCATGGTAGCACAAGGCCACAAAGACAAAACCACTCACCTGCAGCCCCTGTCTGCTTAGTGACTAGGGTGCCACCCAGCATCTGCTTGGCCAGGTCCTCAATCTTGTCTACACTGGTCATGTGCACACCGCCCTGCACGGCAACCGCGTCGGCCCTGGAAGCTGTGCGTTCTCTGTTAGAGGATGCAGCCAAGAGGAATCAGGCTATAGTACCCACACTGAATGCCACCATCAGGCCTGTGATGGGTCCAGCTGGCTGCGGCCAGTGCCATTTATTGGCAGGCAGCCAGCTCAATGCTCTCTGAAATCTAGCAAGGTACTGCAACAGGGCCCACCTGCAGACCACTCTTGAACTTCCCCAATCCGCGACCGCCTGCCAGAATCTGGGACTTCAGCACGACCTGTACAGCCATTAGAGTGCCTGAGATTTAGATACATACTTGAAGGAGTGCTGCTTGGTGCCTTTAGGTTGGCTGGCATGGCCTTTGTTATCGTGTCAGCCCAAATATCACTAGCAGACATGCACGACAGTCTGTTCCTGGCGCTAAGGGCACTGTACGCGTGCCATTTCCACAGCAGCACACCTCTCCATTGGAGTCCGCCATCTTTTTTGCAGCAGGGAGGGCTTCGTCCACCGACTTGATGGCAATGCCTGGCGGCACATTGACGCCGAACTGCGACATGATTTCAGCCCCCTACAAGCAAGACTCAAGGCCTTGCATTTATACTGCCCTGTTTGATGATGTTGGTCAGCATACAGACACTATTCATTGCATGCAGCATCAAGGCAATGTTGACGACGTCAGTGCATCCTGCTGTGCAATCAGTACTGGATCTCTTCTGGGGCCAGACCTGATACTCATGGACATTGAGGAAGCGAGCCTGCTGCAGCTGGCAAGCCTGCAGCAGATGCCTCCTGCCTTGTCGCAACGCCTGCATGGTTGTCTCTGTTTTGTGTAAGCTTGCAGGGCAAGGGTTGCTGGTGAGGGTTTTCGAGATCTGCATGGAGCAGATTATGAGGGGTTGAATGCTTGACATGAACTGCCTGCACCTCCAGAGGCAACAGTCTGAGGGAGTAGTGGGACTTTGACCGACATGCAGCTTCGACATCTCAAGTCTGTGCTGAGCCCTATTGATGGGCTGCAGAAGGTCACAGCCCTGGCCTGGGCCCCAAACAAGTGAGACAACAGAGCATAAATCCTCCACTGGACCATGAATGCAGATCTGCCCTGCCATCGCCACATGGCACAGAGCCTGCAGAACAGCCACTCTCTGCCGCACGCTGTGCAGCCAGAAGCTGGCGGCGGTGACCACCGACAAGGTGGTGTACCTGTTTGATGAGAATGGTGACAAGAAGGACAAGTTCAAGACCAAGCCTGCGGATCCCAGCAGCTCCAAGGGGTACATCATCCGTGGCATGGCCTTCAGCCCAGACTCCACCAAGCTGGCCATTGCGCAGAGCGACGCCATCCTGTTCATCTACCGCCTGGGCAGCGAGTGGGGGGAGAAAAAGTCCATCTGCAACAAGTTCCAGCAGACGGCGCCAGTCACGGCCCTGGTGTGGCCAGCCGAGCGCCATAACGAGGTGGTATTTGGGGGCGCCGATGGCAAGGTCAGATGCAGGGTGGTGCAGGGTGCCTGAAGCTGTGCCTGTTAGCCCAACAAGTCAGAGCACACCTGCATCTTTGGGCTTCACCTGCAAGCCTGACAGCTGATTTAGAGCCTGACGAGAGCCTGGCAAGGCATCTGCGCATGTCCATCTTGAGCAGAATCCGTGCCAGCTGCTGGCATCGCCTTGGGTGTTTACCCAGAGCCCAGGTACATCGCTTCCAGCCCTCTCATGCAGGTGAAGGTGGGCCTGCTGAAGACCAACAAGCCCTTCACGCTGTACGAGCATCCAGAGGGCAGCTTTGTGTCCTGCCTGGCCTCCAGCCGGGACGGCAGTGCCGTGGTGTCGGGGCATGTGGACGGGTCCATCTATGTCTTCAGATTTGACTCAGGTGGAGCGGGCGGAGGGGGCAAGCTGGCGCAGCACAGCTGCATGCCCAGTGCCTTGGCCTGGGGCACAGCAGGCATTGCTGCTGTGGGCGCCGACTTCAAGGTGGGCAGATGTGAGCCAGCATAGCAATGGCTTCTGGCGAAGCCTTGAGCCCAAGTGTGGAGCTGTGTTGGGACTGCTGTGCAGCCTGCCCAGGCCTGGAACATGTGACATATGGGCGGGTGCTGCTGTGATGCTGCTGTGGTTGTACCTCTCCATAAGGCTGCACAAGATGTGAAATTGAAGCCTGCACCCATGCTGCTTGCTAACGCTGCGAAGCCGCCCAGGCACACCTGCAGCTGCCTGCAGCTCTCCCCAGCCGGCAACAGTACTACATTGGCAGAGACTGCTGCCTTCTGACAGCGTCAGAGACCGGCTCTCCATAGCAGCAGACACTGCGCCAAGGGTTGTTGAGGAGCGTGCCCCCCTCTCTACAGGTGGCCTTCTATGACGCCACATCAGGAGCACTGATGCAGCAGATGGACTACAGCACAGAGGAGGCTGCCAATGAGTTCACCACTGCTGCCTTCAACCCCAGTGGCGACACTATGGTGGCAGGCAGGCAGGATGCGCTGCATGCCTTCCACTTCAACGCCAAGCAGGGTGTCTGGGAGGAAGCCGGTGGTAAACAGGTGAGGCCTGGTGGACCAATGACATCGTCAAAATAGTGTGGTCTTTGTCAGTGCCTTACAAGGTGCCTCTGGCGCAAGCCTCCAGCGAAGGACAACAATGCATCTGCCAGGAGGGCTTCTGGCCTTGATGTGCGCAACAATCTCTACATGAGGCAGGCTCTGCATGGCGACTGAAGCTTGCGGACTGCGGTGGACACCCTATGCACAGTTACAGCTCTGGCTGGGAGCCTGCCACCACTCGGGCATTGTGAATGGAGGCCTGTACCCCTGCAGGTCGACCACCTGTACACGGTGACAGCCCTGGACTGGAAGCCTGATGGCTCCAGGCTCACGCTGGGCAACCTGTGCGGCAGCGTGGACCTGTTTGACGCCTGCCTGCGCCGCCACCGCTATAAGGGCAGCTTTGAGTTCACGTATGTCTCCAGCAGCCAGGTCATTGTTAAAAGATTATCCTCAGGTGTGCCCGCTGAGGTTGCGCAACCCCCATTGCACCAGCTCGAGATGGCACGCCTCCCTGTCTAGCACTCTCTCCAACATGGCAGACGTTCAGACTGTGCTGAGGGGCAGCCTTGCCCTACCTGCTGCCGCTTGGGGGTTTGCCCTCCACCTACTGCTTGTGAGCCTGTCCTCTCGTGCACACCACGCCTTGCGCCGTCAACGTCACCAGCACTTACTCAATTGCTGGAGTGTGTGCATCCTCTTTGTCAGCATGACCGCCCTTTTCAAAGCGTGCCAACCAGTTTGATCTGAAGCTTTGGCAGCACACACGCACACAGTGGCTCTGATCTCATCCCAACTGCATGGTGCGAAGCAAGCACCAAGGGTAGCAAAAAGCTTTCAGCAATCCTTGCCGTGCATCCTTTGCTACGCTGACCGTAGGTAGCGCAGCACGTGCTTGGTGATGTGACCGTGACCGTGACCATTCCCCCAAGGGTGTCCATGTTGTGTGCAGACTTGCCGTCGCCTGTTTGCCAGCCCCTGTTCGTGGCTGCAGGCATGCTCTTGTGCTAGCGAGGGCTTTGGCAACCAGCCCACAGCCCATTCCTGTGTCTAGCGGCATGTTTGCTCTTGCCTCCTCACCAACTCAGGGGCTGGCCCAACTCCTCGCCTGCGACTGCATGCATGTACACTACGCTAAGGAGCGCCTGGATCAGCCATCCCAGACGCCCACATGCCTGGCTGCGGGCATGCACACTGCACTCCAAGTCCTCAACCTGCTCACAGCCGCCTGCCTGGCTGCAGGCATGTGCATGCTGCTCAAGAGTGTCTTGGCAGCCAGCCCTCCCACTGAAATGCCTCACTGCACTTTTATTCTGCATGCATGCTTCCTCTTGCCGCCCTGCAGTGGAGAAGCCGCTGGCAGCCTCCCACATGCCTGCCTGCAGGCATGCGCATCGTTCTGAAGAGCGCCTTCGGCCTGGAGGTTGAGAAGATCAACATCTATCAGGACAGATTCCTGGTGGCTCACACCACCGAGTCGCTGCTGCTGGGGGACCTGGAGACCTGCAAGCTCAGCGAGATACCCTGGATGGGGTCAGGCCAGGAGAAGTTCCACTTTGACAACCCTCAGGCAAGGGTGCTGTCAGCCAGCACCACAAGACTGCTGTGCAGGGCTGTCAGCCCTTAGCTCTTTGAGGCACTAGAGCCATGAAGCTGCATGTCGCATGGTGTCACAGCAAACAGTCGATCATTGGAGGTTCTGGGCAGGCGGCAAGGCATGTGGTGATGTTTCACGACTTCAGGGTCATCTTGACACCAGACCACGACGTCACGTGACCATGCAGGCACGTGTGGTGCCCGCTGACAGGTCTGCAGGAAGTTTGTCTGCCATTCTCCTTTCCAGTCAAGTCAATGGCTATCTTTGCAGGTGTGCATGGTGTACAGCAGCGGGGAGCTCACCCTGGTGCAGTATGGGCAGAATGAGGTGCTGGGCGTGTGCCGCACAGAGCACATGAGCTCCTACCTCATCAGTGTGCGCATCAATGCTGCCAGGTGAGGTGGGCACTGCCATCAAATGAGTTGGGCTGTGTGATGGGTTGAGGCAACTTTGCTACTCAAGGTGGTTGATGTGAATGCTTGGCCGAGGGTGGTGGGCTATGGGATTGTCTGGGTAAATGCTGTCAGGTGAGGCGAGCTGTGAAAATGACTGTAGCCAGGGAGGGCCAGCACTGTGACTAGAAGAAGGGCTAGGCGGTGTGGGCTATGTGATCCTGTGGGGCAGTGCCACCAGGCAGGTCAACTGCCAGGACATGGGCAGGCAAGCTCCTGTGTTTTGCTGAGCCACCAATGTTGTAATCATATACATGCATTTGTAGCTGACAAGTGAGCTGGCAGTCTGTGCTTGATGGCTGTAAACAGGGAGTTTGGGCTGCCAAAAGGTATCACAAACACTATAACACACATGCTGCCTGTCACTGCAGGGGCATTGTGCAGCCAAACAAAATGATAGCTTACCTAGTGGACCTCCAGACCATTCGTGTGCTGGACCTGCTGAGCGGAGCTACTGCAGCCAGCATCAGCCATGACGCAAGGGTTGACTGGCTGGTGAGGGGTGGACCTGCCTGGGACACAGCTTCTAATCTTAGCGGGAAGCCATGCTGCGAATGATAGCCGCGCATGTCTTGCCGTCCAGTGTACCGCATGATGTGGGGCCAGCTCAAGCTGGTGGAGCCGCCCACAGCCTCCCTGGCAAACTCGACGGCAGCCATCTGTGGCGTCAGCGGCGGTGCTGCCCGCCACTGCTGCCTCAGGCCCCACGTGTCCTGATAGGTGCCATGCCTGCCATCGATGCTGCCCAGCCAGCTGCAGAGCCGCCAGCCTCGCTGACACCCTGTGCCCTGCCTGCAGGAGCTCAACGCGCGCGCAACCCACCTGCTCTTCCGCGACAAGCGCCGCCACCTGCACCTGTACTCGATTGCCCGCCAGGAGCGAGTTACCCTGCTGACCTACTGCAGCTATGTCCAGTGGGTCCCTGGCAGCGATGTGGTGGTGGCCCAGAATCGCGGCAGCCTGTGCGTGTGGTATAACATCAACAGCGCGGACAAGCAGACCGTGGTACCCATCAAGGGGGATGTTGAGGACATTCAGCGCAGCCCGGTGGGTACTTGCTGGTTGGCACTGCGGAGTGCGGCAGGGGTTGTGCTGTTTGGAGACAGATCAGACAACCCTTGTCCCACCTGGCAGCTTGCTAGGCCTTGCTCAGTTGCCGCTGCTGGGGCCTGTGCTAGGCGGCCTGGTGCGCATGGGTCCCTGCAGCTTGCGCCGGTGCTGCTGCGTTGTGGCAAGCCTGGGGCTGTGAGATGCCGGCCTGCATGTTTCATGGTCCTGACGCGTGCTGGGCTCTCGCTGTGACAGCGCAAGCCAGCTACTATCGCAACCCCTGCAGTGCAGCAGGCTCCTTGTGACATGCTACCAGGTAGACTGCTGTGTTTCTGGCTGCTAAAGACGAGTGGCATGACGCTGCAGGGCAAGACTGAGGTTCTTGTGGAAGAGGGTATGGCCTCTGTGAGCTACCTGCTGGACGAGTCCCTCATGGACTTTGGCACTGCGCTGGACGAGCATGACTTTGACAGGTGGGAGCACCTGATGCACAACTCACCAGGTGTTTGAAGGCTTCCGCAGGGGCCCATACAGGCTCCTGGTGCATGCAGCTGCAGGGAGCTGCATCCCGGCTGCGCCTACTTCAGGCTGTGGCCATAGCTTGTGCACTGCTTCAGGGGCTTCACGGCGTGCAGAGCTGGCAGACAGAGAATATGAGCTGGAACATGGAGGTTGTTCCCTGTGCTTCTCACTCGCAGGCAGCTGCGCTGCAGCAAGCTGCAAAGTGGCAACCAGTACTCTGTTCATGCTGAGGTGTGAGTTTGACACCTGCAGGGCAGCAGAAGCACTGGCACCCCTGGAGCTTACCGCAGAGACAGAGGCCCAGTGGGAGCAGCTGGCCAAAGCTGCGCTTGCAGAGGGGCAGCTGGGCACTGCAGAGCGTTGCTATGCAGCACTGGGGGATGTGGCCAAGGCTCGCTACCTGCAGCAGGTGGGCACACACAACTGCTCTGGTTTCTGTGCTGGTCCCTCACTATTGGGGACCACTAGGCTGGTCCCAGACAGCTGCATTGCTGGCTTCCAGGAGCAGCACGCCCAGGCTCTCACAGCAATGGCAGCCTGCGGCAACAAGGAGCAAGCTGTTTTGGCCTGCTGGACAGATGCAGCCTTCTGAGCGGCACTTCTGCCATCGGCCACCTGCAGATCAGCATGCAGGACGGCCCCAGCCATGACCCCAACAGCTTTGTGGTACGTGCGGGGCTGGCTCGCCTGCAGAAGCAGTGGGGGGTGGCTGAGGCACTGCTGCTGGCCCAGGGCAAGGTTGAGGAAGCCATCAGGATGTACATCGATGCTCACAAGTGGCAAGAAGCAATCAAGTGAGCTGAGTGACTTGTCTGGGGATGCCTGGGATACCTGTGCAGCATTGCACTTGCACGTACTGTGGCTGCATGCTCGCATGCTGCCCTGGTGAAGAGCGGATCCCTGCTGGGCATTCTGCTGCTGGGATGCTCCTCTGCTGCCTGCCCAAAAATGGCGCCAGAGGGTCCACTCCACTGCATTGCTATAGTAAGTCCAGTTCAAGGCTCACAAATGACAGAAGGACCCCGGCCTGCATGCGGGGCTTTCTTTAGAATCTGCAAGGTGGTTTCAGACTGCCTTGCGACTCCCAGCTTACAAGGCAGTCTCCTCATGTGATGCCCTTGAGCTGGGAGTCTCTGGGGCCATCTGCGGCAAGGCTCACCGCTCAAGGCATCTGCATGTTGTGCTCGCAGTAGCATATGCCCGTGCAACCTCAGGACAATGCTATGTGCAGCCCTTGTATAGCACCTGGTGCGCCTACCCCAACTCCAGCTTATGATAATAACTTGTGGGGCACTGGTCGCCTTACTTGCCTTTCCTTCTGATTTTGACTCTTCTTGGCACTGCATCACAAGCCACATGTACATATTGCCCTGTGTAGTATTTTACTCCTGCTTGATGGTCCAGCGGGAAGGATCTTGGTGCTGCCTGCAGGGTGGCAGAAAAGAGTAAGTGGCCCGAGACAGCGTCGCTGAAACGGGAGTACGCTGCTTGGCTGCTGTCCAGTGGACAGGAAGAGACAGCAGGTGGGCAGGCTGCTGAATGTACAACCTGGCGCCTGGCATCACCCGAATGAAACCTGGCTGGGACTCATTCTCCTGAAGCAGAAGGGCGTTCTGCATGCATTGGCATTGGCGCAGCCAGTGTCTCCATCAGGACGGCACGCTGGCTGTCAGAGCCTGCTTCAGTGAGCTGGTGCCTTTGCCATGTGCAGGAGGCATGAAAGAGCAGGAAGGAGACTACCTTGGAGCCATCTCCCTGTACCTCAAGGGCGGACTCCCTGCCAGAGCAGCCAAGGTACAAGTCAACTGAGCTGACATCTTTGAGCAATAGCTGAACCAGCAGGCAACTGTGCCAGGCTGTGATTGCTGATAAGAAGGGCCACTCAGTTTGATTGTGCATATGCAGGTTGTTCTGAGCAAGCGTGCGACCTATGATGTCTCCCTCTTGGACTCCATCTGTGTGGCATTGAGCCAGGCAGGCCTGTATGAGAAGGCTGGGGAGCTGTATGAGCAGCAGCGGCGCTTCACTGAGGCCCAGATGGCGTACAGAAGGTGTGACATCGTCTGCTGCCTTCACTGCTGCCGCAGCCCCTGACAGCTGAGCCAGCTGAGGTCCTGGAGATGAGGCTTGCAAGGCCTTCCCTGGGCCTCTCTTGCTTGGAGATCTGGACTTGCTGTTTGCCTGCTGCAAGCAAACCTCTTTGCTATCATCCGCTCTGCAACTATTGCTGACACCACAAGATGCAATGTTCCATCCTGGCACCTTGCCAAAGCATGCTGCGCTCTCCACGCAAGATGGTCTTGCACCCGGCACAGTGTGACATGTTCCTTGTGCAAGCGGCCCTGTCTCTGCCCCAGGCACGCAGGCAGGCAGGCAAGAAAATAGTCATCGTGAACTTCTCTGGTGAGCGACCCTGCACCTGCCCACAGGGGCCACTGCTATCGCAAGGCACTGGACCTGGCCCGGCGGGAGGCTCCAGGCGACGTTGTGCTTCTTGAGGAGCAGTGGGGCGACTGGCTCATGAGTCAGCACCAGGTTGGCTTGGCAGCGAAGCTCAACTGAAGCACCATCTGGCCTGTCTCTGGCTATGGCAAGCAGCCACTTGTTTTTGGCAGTTGGTATTGGGTCTGGATGCCACATGCTGCACGGCAAACTCAGAGGACGCTCTGACCTGCTACGATTGTAGCTATCTGCCTGTCGGTGATGGGCGCACGGCAGGTGGGGGCGGGACCCACCCTGGGGATCAGTTGCACAAGCTGCGGTGTGGCACCTCAGGGTTGCCTCCTCAGTTGCTGCCTGTGTGCAGGTGGATACCGCCATCAGCTTCATTGAAGCTGTGCAGATCAAGAAGACCATCTGTTCTCCCCCATGGCAGCCAGACAGTAACATGAGGCAGCTGTCTGGGGATGTTGCCATCACACCTGGGGTTTGCCTGCCCAGCTGCTGCCTGGATGCAGGTGGATGCTGCCATCAACCACTTCATTGAGGCCGGGCAGACCATCAAGGCCATTGACGCTGCCATGGCAGCCAGGCAGTGGCAGAAGGCAGCTGGTATCCTGGACTCTCAAGTGCGCCTCTCAATGCCTTGGGGGTGTCCTGCAGAGAGTGCTGGCTTCAAACCAGCTCACGCGTTGCAAAACGGCATCCTAGTGGCAGTGCCTGGTAGGCCAGCTGGTCATTGACGTTCTTTGCAAGAAGGCAAGACACGGCTTGGATCTGGCAGTCTGACGCCACCTGCCCGCTTGATGTCAATGAGGTGGCAAGCGCTGCCGGCACAGACCCCTACTTTGTCAGTTCAGTGCTGCTGACTGAGGCCCTGTGCTGGCAAATGAAACCGCACAGGCGGGTCAATATCCTGCAAGAGCTTCTGTGAAGAAAGCAGTGCTGTCTGTGTGCTATTCAGGACCCGACGACATCCAAACCCTACTTCAAGCGCATTGCTGAGCACTTTGAGCAAGCAGGCAACCTGGAGGAGGCAGAGCGGTACTTCATCAAGGCAGGGATGGCTCACCAGGTCAGCTTGCAGGACTTGTTAGGCACCCCAAGGCATGCTGTGCAGCTCTGCATGGGTAATCTGGGCCACGCTGCTGCATGCTTGATGGCTGACATCACTGTACAGGCATTGCAGCTTCCCTGTCTGCTGTGCAGGCCTTTGAGATGTATGCGCAGCAGGGCAAGTGGGAGGCTGCCCACAAGGTTGCAGCCGGCTACCTGTCCGAGCAGGAAGTCAGTGTGAGTACGCAGAGCGCTTGAGGGTGCACCCTGTGAGACCCTGGTCAGCTTGCATTCTGATGGCCTTGTGCCTGCAGGGCATCTGTCTGATGTCTGCGATGTGATGTCTGCAAGCAGGAGGTATAGCAGCTTCCTCAATCCTTTGGTCTGGGGAGTTGCTCCAACGGCATCTGTTCTGCACAGGCCGTGAATAGTCCTGAGTTCCTGCTGGAGCTTTGTGCCACACAAAGGCTGCAGGTGGTGACCTTGAGCTGAGTGGAAGCACTGCTGTGCACCCTTGTGACCCCAGACTGCGCCTAGCTGCACCCCTCAGCCTTCTGTTGCTGGCTGCCTGCGGAAGCTACTTCAGGCGTGCCGACAAGCTGGCAGCGCACAGCAGTTGTGTGGGCCCCAACCTGCAACTGAATCATCAGTTCAGCCCCCTTACTGCTCTGTGGGCAACATGTTTGCAGGAGCTGTATACCAGACGAGCCCGCGAGCTGGCAGCTCATGGCCAGTGGAAGGCTGCAGAGAAGATGTACTGCACCATCAGGGACTACGATGCCGCCATCAACATGTACAAGCAGCAGCAGATGTATGACCACATGCTGCGCCTGGTGGCAGTGCACCGCCGGGTGAGGCCCTGCGCTGCAGAGCACATGGTGGTGGCTGCACCAGGTTGGGTGCTGCATGCTGCGCCTGGTGGTGATTCTTCACCAGATAAGCTTTGCTGCTGGCTGCACATGGTGGCCGTCCAGGGCTGGGTGCTGCCTGCTGCGCCTGGTGGCAGCGCACGATGAATGCAGCATGATGAGCTTGATGGCAGTGCACCGCTGGATAAGCTCTGCTGCTGGCTGCATGCGGTGGCGGTCAAGGGCATTTGGATGACACATGCTGCCTGGCAGCAATGCACTGCTGGGTATTAGGTTCTGCGCTGCATGGGGAGCCTGAAGCTGAGCATTGCTCGGTGAGAGATGAGTGGCCTGTGACAGCAGTGCTCCCTGCGCTGCATTGAACCTGGCGGCTGCGCACCTCCAGGTGAGGGCATGGTGAATCAGTCCTGAGTAATGCCTTGCCCTGGACGCATCAACAGGTGCTCACATGAGAGGGTGCGAGCACCCATCAGGGGCTGCCGCACCTGCTCCCTGGCCTGGGCTGCACACTGCTCCGCCTTGCGCTGTTGTACCCTCTGCACAAGCTCATCCTCCTGTGCTGTTATGCTACATTCTTGTGTCCAACACTACAGCAATCAGGAACAACCCCACATCATACAGCCTACAGTTGAAGCTTGTAATGCCAGGTCCACAGCCCCGCCACTGCATTTCTGGCTACTGAGAAGGACCTCTTGATGGAGACATTCACTCACCTGGCAAGCTGCCGTGCTGCCTACCCAGTGGCTGGTCTTGATGCGCGCCTTACTGTCTGTCTGACATTTCTGAATTACTGCACTGCTGGCTGCTGCAGGTGGATGCCCACCTCCCAAGCTGTGCTGCCATCCACTCAGTGACCGGGCTTCTTGTCTGCCTCACTGGCTGCATGGCGCTGTTGGTGCCCACTGCGCTGCTGGCTACTGCAGGACTTGCTGGTGGAGACACATGCCCACCTGGCCCGCAAGCAGGCGCAGGAGGGCAACTTCCGGGAGGCTGAGAAACACTTTGTGGAGGCCCGGGACTGGCAGGGGGCTCTGCAGATGTACCAAGGGGCGGAGTTGTGGGATGCTGCCCTGAGGATGGCCAAGCAGTATGGCGGGGCGCAGGCAGTGGCTCAGGTGCGCATGTGGGGGGCAGTGAAGGGTACGGCGGCTGCATGAAAGGGCCCAGACAGATGGAGAGGGCGGCAGGCAACGGCCTGTGGGCTGCATTGTGTGGTCAAGTGCAGTGGGGGTGTGGCGGCTGCATTGAGGGGCCTGACAATTGAACAGGCTGCAGGCAGCAGCTCAGCTGCCTCAGTGGGGTGCAGCAGCAGTCTGGAGGGGCCAGACAGATGGACAGGGCTGCAGGTAGTGGGCCAGGTGTGCCGGTGGGCTGCGCAGTAGAGTCAGGACAGAATGGAGAAGCATACATGTGGAGTGTACATGGGGCAGTGGAGGACAGGAGCTCTGAGCTCCTCAAAAGCTCACATTTGCTAGGCTGTATCATTCTGGAAGTCTGCGGGGTGGGTTCCAGACCATCAGGCCCACTTGCCTCCTGTTGCAGCTGGTTGGGGCCTGAGAGGCCCCAAGTCAGCTCAATCTTGTTCCTGAGGTCCTGTCACGATGTGTCTCTCTCTCAGGTCATGTGTCATCAGTACCTTGCAGGTTGCGTACATGTGGGCAGTCAGCCTTGGAGGGGATGAGGGCAGCCAGATGCTGGCCAGGGCTGGGCTGCTGGATCAGGTGACATGGCAGGGCCCTGTGCAGCTGCTCTGCATCACAAGCAGCACTGTTCGCTGCTAACCAGCTGAAGGTACTGCATGAGCGCTGTCGGGGGCCATCATGGCAGGCAGGATCAACAGCAGCCACTGCATCCATCAGACGCCCAACAACTTGACTCACATGCAGCGAAAAGCAGCTGATCACCTCCTGCTTGCCGGACACACCCACAATGGACTTGCCTGTTGGCAGCAGTGCAGGAGCTGCCTGTCTCCCTGAAGGGGCTGCAACCCTCCCTATCTGCTTGACTCTGTCCAGCTCGCAGACAAGCAGGCGTTCCCAGAGCCTTGAGCTGGTGTTGTCCACGGCATGCCTGCTGCTGTGCAGGCCATCGACTATGCCGCTGAATCTGGGGCCTTTGCTCACGCTTTTGAGATGTGCAAGGGTCCCAACGCCCAGCATAAACTGCTGGACGTGCACCTCAAGTATGCCATGTGGTTTGAGGACGAAGGTGAGCAATGTCTCTTGGATGGCAAGCACAGAAATCAAAGGCTAACAATTCATCCAAACCCTGAATGGAAGCTCTGCCACACGATTGCATGCAAGCTCGTTCTGGAGGGCTGTGATGTTTGATGAGCTCTGTCAACAAATGTGTGTGCTCTGCGAAGCTGCACTGCAATGCCTCCAACCTCTGAGCAGGCTGAGTGTCTCTCATCATCGTGACTTTCCTGGATTGTGCCTCCCTGTTCGATGCCTGCAGCCCAGCTGCCAAAGGCGAAGAAGGAATCATGAAGGCTGATCATGCACAGCTGCACTCACTTTGTGGGTGGCTGCTCAAAGCTGCAGCGTCGTGCTGCATGGGCTGCAGGGCCCTCAGCAGAGGCCTTCACATGTCTCGTGTGAGTCAGACTCCCTGTGGCTGCTCTCAGGGCGCTTCCAGGAGGCTGAGGATGAGTTTGTCAAGGCTGGCAAGCCACGGGAGGCCATCGACATGTGGTGCCACCAGCAGGACTGGGCGGCTGCGCTGAGCGTGGCTGAGCGATGCGATCCCCAGTCTCTGCCAGACATCCTCGCGGCCCAGGTGGGTCCTGCAGCTGCTGCAGACCCTGAGCAGGAGCCGGCCTCCCTGGCGAGCTTCACCGTGGCTTGGGCACCTGGCATGCTGCATCCGATGGCTGCGCTCGCCCCGTTGCTTGAGAGCTCTGTGTGACTGGCAGGTGGCTGGAGCAACGCCTGGTGCCTGCTGACGGTCGCAGACTGTCACACAACTGCAGAGCAGCAGTCAGAGGTCGCCATGCAGCCAATGTCCTCACCTGTTCCCGTGGCCATTCTCACGACCTGCTCCGATCCACAAGCGACTGCCACAATCACCCAGGCATGGGCTTTAGGGTGTGCATCATGCAGCAACAGACATGCCTCTCTGGGTGTCCTGAGTCCCCTCCCCTCGAAGGGGCCCTGCACTGGTCTGAGCTTGCAGCTGCACATCATGCAGGGCAACCTGGCGGCCACTCAGCAGGACTGGGCCGCAGCAGAGGCCCTGTTCGTGCGCGCCAAGCAGCCAGAGGCTGCACTTGCCATGTACCGGGCAGCCCGCCGGTGGGAGGATGCCCTGCGCGTTGCAGAGGCCCACCTGCCCGCCAAGGTGGGCTGTTTCGTTGTTCTGCTCAACATGTTCAGTGTCTTGCAGCAGGTCTTGCTGTTTGGGAGGCTGTAGTGCTGCTCACTGCCGCAACTCCCCTGCTCAACACGTGGCCTGCTGCCTCTACAGTGCTTCTGCGTGTGTTGTTGTCTAAAGAGGGCCTCGGCAATATGCTGTTGCAGTGCTGTGCAACTGTGCTGAGGCCCACCTGTCCACCCAAATGGGCTCTTGCCTGCGCTGCTCTGGGTCTGCCTTGCTTTCTGTACATCTGCCGGCTGAGCATGCAAGCCGGCCTACTCCAGGTGCCATTGCCTTCTCATGTGTAGCTCTCATCAACTGACAGTCTTCTAAGGGGGCAGAGTACAGGAGGATTGTCCCCACCTTTGCTGAAGTGGTAAATTTTCCCATCAATGGCAGCCGCCAAAATACAGCCCCCACATGCTCCCAGATGGCAGAGGTGCCTGAGTAGTGCCATCTCAGCCCTTGTGCTGTTGCATACATCATGTGCAGCTACCACTTGACATTCACCTGCATGCCTGCAGGTGGCAGAAGTGCATGAGGAGATCCAGGCTAGCATTGGAGCAGGTTCCAAGGGGCCAGAGGCAGCCCTGTCGCGGGCCAAGGCCTTTGAGCGGGCACGCGAGTGGAACCGCGCCATCGACGCCTACCTCTCAGTCACAGCAGAGGACAGCAGCAACGTAGACTTCCTAGAGCAAGTGAGAGCATTGCATGATTGAAGGCGTGCAGTGCAGGGCAAGAATGGCAGCAAGCAGGTGGATGCTGACACTGACAGCTTTTGTAGGCTGTGCTTGCCTGCACATTGGCTGCTACAAAATGAGAGCGGACTTGTGCTCATGATGGTTGTAGACAAACAGTTGGTGAAGCATATTCAGTCGTCACAGCAGAGGACAGCAACAACCAGGAAACCCTGCGGCAGGCAATATTCGCATCATCATTACTGCATGCAGCATTGCACTGGCGCTCTCCCTTGCTGTGTCCGACTGCATACCTGCAAGCGAGTTTGCCGGTGCAGGTGTCAGCCAAAAAGGCAGTGGACAGCACCACATCAAACCTGTGTAGGAGGTGACTGTATCTGCCAATCGGCTCCTTGTCTGCAGGCCTTATAACTGCTGTGGCGCAGCGCCTATGGGGGGCAGCATTCAGCCTGCTCCTCAGCTTTGGCAGGAGCGTGCCACCCTGACAGGACCTTGCCATGCAGCTCAATTGGGGCCTTATCCTGGCAGTGGCATGCAGGCCCCGGCTGCCCGGCATGCAGGTCTGCATGAGCACTGTCAGCTGCTTCAAGCCCCCCTGGTGCAGCCACACACTACATGATGCACCTCTGGGACCGTCTCTGTTGACTGGCATGCAGGTCTGGGAGAGCGCTGTCAGCCTGGCCATGACAAACCAGCGCAACCGCATTGCAGAGGTGGTGGATGCGGTGGCCCAGCGACTGGTGCTCATTGGGCGCCATGAGGCCGCTGCAGAGCTGCTGCAAAGCATTGATGACGTGCCTGCGGCTGTCAGGTGGGCTCCACATAGCCTGGCTGAGACCCAGCTTTGACGAATCTGAGGTTGTTCATGACGTGCCCGCACTGTCAGGAGGGTCCTGCGCTGCCGCTGCCTGACTGCCAGGAGCGCTGGACCAGTTGCGTTGTCCTTCAGTTGCCACCCAGGGGTCGTCAGTTGGATGCACATGCTGCATGCCTGGCATACAAGCATGTAAAGTCGTTTCCAGTGAATGCCCTCAGGCGCATAGCAAGGCCTGTGCAGGATTTGCCATGTGGATGTGTTCCCTGGCTCTGTTCAAGGGCACTCATCAATCCAGAGCTCCCTTTAGGAATGGCATGGTCCACATGCTGGGCAGCCACCTTGTCAAGATTTGAAGACAAGTCCTGACCTTTCACTGCTGTGCCTCTGCAGGGCTTATGTGCAGGGCAGCCTCTTTGACAAGGCCCGGGCAGCTGCCCAGGGGGATCCTGCCCTGCAGCAGTACGTACAGCAGCACCACGCGCAGCACCTGGTGGCTGCGCGTGATGCTGAGGGTCTGGCCTCTGCCGGCAATGCCGCCCAGGCAGTGGAGCTGTTCGCCCAGCGTGGGGACTGGGACCGTGTGCACGAGCTGGCGGTGCAGGCGGGGCCTGATGCTCAGGCCAGATATGCCGTCAGGTGGGCTGCCTGTGCGCGCTGAAGTTTTCCGAAGGACTGAGAGGCTCATCGTGCAGGCTGGGCAGCGGCAGAGGCCAAATGCCCTGTCAGGTGCGCTGCGAATTTATTTTCAATGCTCCAGGACTGCAGGTCCTGGCCAAACACACCACAAAGATGTGAGCAAGGTCAGGGGGAGCTACTGTGCCCTGAGCCTGTCGCACTTGCCAGTACGACCACGCAGAGATTGATGCGCTTCTCCTTGTGGCAATGGGCTCTGGGCGATAGTGCTCGAGCTGGTGGTGTAGGCAGGGCCTGAGGCATTGACATGGTACACTGTCAGATGAGGTGGACGACGCCTTTGTGCGGCCTGCGCAGGTCTGGAGCCAGGCTGTTGAAGCTGCCTGCTAGATGTTCGAAAATTCAGAACTGGGCTGGAAGCACATGCCAGGCGTGTTGAGAGGTGTTGCGGGGCTCACTTCTGTGGCTGTAAGGCCTGGTCACACAGGCTGTCTGGTAAGATGTGCGGCCGAGCTTGTATCGAGATGTTGCGGTCTGGATCTCAGCCAGTGGGATGGGCTACTGAGCAAGCAAGGAATGCTCGCACAGTCTTGCTGCAAGCATGCGCGGGGACAGCGATCTGGACACGCTCCAGGTACACTGACTCTGTCTGCCTTTTTCAGCGTATCACCCTCCTGATCAGACCGTGGTGCTCATGACCGCACTGCCAACACTGACTGAGCTGCAGGCACGCCAAGCAGAAGGCGCAGCAGGGTGACTTCGCGGCGGCAGCGCTGGCGCTGGCGCAGCATGGGGCGTCCCCTGACGTTGGGAATCTGGAGCTCTACGCCCATGTTGCCAGGGAGGTGCTGGGGGCACCTGCAGATGCAGCAGACCCGCAGGCTGAGGAGGCCTGCTCCACATTCCTCAGGGCAGTCCTTGTGCAGCTGGAGGCTGGCTCTGACGCTATGGCCCAGCACACTCAGGTGTGCCTTGCTTGAGCAGAGATTTGCAGCTACACTCAGGCCCAGAAGGTGGTGGAATGCTGCATGCCAGCCATCTTTGGCGCAGAGGCATCCAGGCACTCACGCAGCCACACTGCAGCGCTGCAAAACAGCATGCAAACCTATTCCTGAAAAGCCTTGCTTGAGCATACATTTGCCACCACACTCAGGCCCCAAAGGCGGTGGACTGCTGCAAGCTGGCCATCTCTTGAGGAGAGGCACCCAAGCATTCAGGCAGCCTGCAGCGCTGCAGCCTGACTTTGTGCTGCATGCACGCCAGTCCCTGAACAGCCCTGCTTGACCATTGCTTCCGCGTACCGGCAGCTGCATTCCAGTGCTGCAGCCTGCCCATGTGCAGGTGGTTCGGCACCTATGGGAGGCCTGCCACTACACTGTCATGCGGCGACGCTGCCAGGCAGCTGGCTTGCAGCAGATGGCTGCCAAGCAGGCGACCTCCCTGCTGCGCTGCATCGGGGACGTCCCCGCTGACAAGGCCTTCTATGAAGCAGGTGGGGTCCCTGGATGCTGTCAGGCTGCGGGGTGGGGTGAAGAGAGCCTCTGGCAGCCGCTGAGGCAGCTGGCGGACACAACGCCAAGCCTGTGGTGTTGGGTGTGGCAGGCTTCCAGCAGCAGGGAGCTTCCTTGCTGCCAGCGGGTGGCGCCTGTGGATGCCACTGCTGATGCACAGCAGCGCCTGCAGGGCAGTGCGGGGCAACCACCTGTTGGCCAGCTCTGAGCCAGCTTCAACTGGTTGCATTCCCTGCTGCAGCCCCTCTTGTGGGGCAGTGTGGTCGCAGCCTTCCTGCGTCTGCTCAGCAAGTGCTTCTGCCAGTCTGCAGGCGCAGCCAACAGGGACGCAGGGCGCCTCAACATGGCCTTTGTGTTCCTCAACCGCTACCTGGACCTGACAGAGGCAATGGAGGATGCCGATGGCAGCGCCATCGAGAACGCTGACTTTGTGCAGACTGACATCCCTTTCGACTTCCACCTGCCGGAGAAGCACTACCTGTCAGAGGCCCGGCGAGAAGAGGTGGCTGGCCTGCAGTGGCTGCAGGGACCTCCTCCTGTTCTGGAAGGGAGCCTCAAACTGTGGCAGCTTGATGTTGCCGTCTGGTTGGGGGGCACTGTGTTGAAGGCTGGCAGCATTGAGGTATTGGCTGGCAGCTGTGCTGTGCTTCAGATGCACAGACAGCCTCTCCATTACAAGATGCAGCAGTTGTCAGCTGAATGATCCAGGCAACCGAGGTAGGTACAACCAGATGCCACACCGACAGCTGTGCAGCAAAGAGCCCGCACAGTGCCAGCCAGGCTGTCACGATGTGGGCAGGCCTTGGCAAGCAGACAGCCTGGACAGCAGGAGCTTCACTTGCATGCACTGACCTTCTGCATGCGCCACAGGGCACATGCTGCAGTCACAAAGCCCTTGCCCCAGGGGGTGCAGCAGGGCAGCCGTCAGCAATCGCCCCAGGGATCCGATTGAGATTGCTGCCCCTTGGTCGGCATCCAGTGCCTCAGTTGCCTGGCAGGTCGCCTTGCCAGCGCTGCAAGGTCCCAACTGTGTGTTGCTGGCGCTTCGTCTCCACAGCCGGTCCACAGCTGATGCCACTTACGTTGCAGGCCCACAATCAACTGCTGATAGCACCTCACATTTGCAGGCAGTGCGTGCACCCTGCAGCAGGTGAGTGCACTGGGCGCTGCTGGTACCGCCGCCGTGCCACATCTGACCGCCCCTGCACGAGCCCACATGCACGAAGCCCACAGTTGGTTGCTGGTAGCACCAATGAGCCTGCTAGCAAGGCACACCATACGCATGAACACTGCTGACAAAGCCTATCTTCTGCCTGCCCCCTTGCCATGCAGCCCCGCAATTGGATGAGAGCTGCCTCAGCTTCCCTGCTGGGATGTGCATGCAGCTCACTCAAACAACAAACCTGCCCCTTGCTGCACACAGACTCTCACTTGCATTGCAGGCTCGTGACTGGGTGCTTGCCATCAGCATGGACCAGAGCGTGGCCCAGGAGCTCAGTCAGCGCAGCTGCACGCAATGTGGAGCTGACACCTACGAGGGCGCTATCACCTGCCATGCATGCCGCAAGCTGGCAGAGACCTGCGCCATTACAGGTGGGTCTGGGGCTGTCGACCTTTGCAGCCCACCCTGCCGTGAGGCCAGGGTTTGCAGTCAGAGGTCAAACATGAGTTGCATGGCTGCTGCACAGCTCACTCTGCCCAGAGCCCGGGATGTGGCGTCACAGATGGGTCTCTGGCTGCAGGGCCTCCCTGCAACACAGTCTGCCATGAGGCCAGGGTGCAGTTGCAGGGTGGCTTGCGTGCACCCTTTCTGTGGCCTTGGTGGCGCTTACAGGGCAGGCCAGGTGCCATGTGCCTCTGTGGGTGGTATCCGTTGCTCAAAGTGCGGTCTGCCTGTGCAGGCTACCCTATTCCACCTGCTGAGCGCGTGCTCACCAAGTCTGGCATTGTGGCCAGGCGATCAGACTGGAATGACTACCTGCAGCACTTCAACGGGCTGTGCGCTGTCACAGGCACCCCACAGAAACCCATTATTTGACAGTGGCCCCTGAACAGAAACGCCCTTGGCTGACAATGTTTACACTTCATCTGCACAACTGAGCAAGCACATGCACATCTAAACGCTCTCACAATTTCAGCATTACAGGTTCAAAAATATTGTTCAATGCAATCCCAGTGTTGTGAGCATGTGTCCTGAGCGGCGCAACCTGACCAAGAGTTATCACTAGCTTGAATTCCTGGCACATGCACTGATTGGGCGACTGTTCAGGTGTGCAGCCCGTGACAATGCAAAGGAGGGTCTTGTGGCGACTGCCGACCGCAAGACAAATGGCCAACAGTGGACTCTCCACTGGGAGAGCAAAGTTTCATGTCCAACACTTGCACTCTGCGAGGAAACAGGCTTTGCTGGGGAACAGCAGCAGCCATGCTGGCATGTCTTGGAAGGGATGCCGCAGGGGCGCAACATACTGGCCGATGAGAACATGTTTATTGGGACAGCAAGGTATCGTTCAGGTCTGGCGTTATCAACACAGGACTCTTGGCGGACACGCATGGACTACAGCAACAGCGAAATGGCACCTGTTCAGCTGGCAAGGTGCCAGCGCCTATTTAGTAGCCTGGGGGTGAGCGGGGCTTTTACGCTGTTGTCGTGGAGCAGTCCCGACATGCAAAATCTGCTGCTAAGGTTAGGGAGGCACTGTGAATGACTCTAGCTGTCCAAGACGGGCGACTGCACAGCAGCCATGGAAACCGAGGGTGGTGTCTGGGGTGCGGTGTATGGCCGAGCTGGGCCGAGCTGAGCCTGACAAAACAGAGATGTGCGCTTGGAGGTTGCCTTGGTCAGGCGGTGGAGCTGCTGCCCAGGTGCAGGTTCTGCAGTGCACTGAGCATGCTGTTCTGCCCCGAATTGGCACCCCCGGGCGTCCTTGCAGCTGAGCTGGTGCCGTGGGACTGCGCAGCCTGGCTTGCGGGGCCGTTCTGCGGCATCTGCTGCGGCATGTGCTGGCCAGGGAACTGGCCAGGGTTTTGACCGCCAGGCCCCTGACCAGGGAACTGGCCAGGATTTTGACCGCCGGGCCCCTCCATGCCTTGCTCACCAGCCTCCCAGGGCTTAACGCCGCGTGTCAGCAGGTCCATCATCTCAGCATCGGTGAATCCAAAGTTGCGCTGGCGCTGCTGCTGCTGCTGCTCAGCCAGGGCGGAGCGTGGGAGCTGCTGCATGTTGGCGGGGCGCATGATGCCAGACCCGCGCGGGGCATTGGGGTCACTCTCAATGGGGTGCCTGCAGTCACAGAGCAGCTGGATGCAGGCTGGGCAGCAGAGGGCAGAGACCAATCTCAGTGAGGCATAGTGTAAGCTGGCAGCCCAGCTAGGTGCATTGTGATAATTCTCCCACAGAGGTAAAGAGCAGCTACTCAGGTCACATTGCTGAGTGCACCTGCCCTACTACATGTCCTACAGACTGCAGGCAGACAGGGCAGGCTTTCAGCTGAAGGAGGCCTTTCACACGAGATAGTGAAGGCACATCAGCAGCTGCTGGCGACACAGTGCGGACTGCAGCTGGACTGCTTCAAAGGGGCAGCCCACACCCAGACATAAAAGCCCAGGCTCACCTGAGTTTGGTGCAGTGTTACTGAAGTTGCTGGTGGATCACAGTTGCAGGGAGCTCAGCAGCGTTATCATTATTCATCACGCATCAAGAGAAGTTGCTGCCAGCCCAGCAGCTGCAAGTATGTGCCCAGAACTAGGTCTACTGCCAGCATGTTCATGTACTTTTGCAAGTTGCCTGCCACTCAGCCAAGCAACACCCAGACACCTGCTGGTGGCCCAGCAGCTGCAGGGCAAGATCTGTGCCAGGTCTGGTGAAGGAGCGCACCTGAATCGGCAGGCTGGCCCGTAGCGACATGTCCCAAAGCGCCAGTAGCGGCACACTGGCTGCGTGGCAGGAGGCGCGGCAGGTGCGGGCGTCGCTGGGTGAGCAAAGCGGCAGTGGTCTCCATACAGACACCTCCCGGAGTGCCAGTACCTGCACCGTGTTGCAGGCGCCATGAGTTGGCAGCACACAGAGGCCACCATGAAGGCCCCCGCAAGCACGCTGCAGGTGGTCGCACGGACTAGTGGTGAGAGCAGTCCCCTGAAGCAACACCACACAGCAGAGCAAGACCTGGAGCCAGCGGCACACTCCTGGTTGAGGCCACTGCACACCCTGCCTGTAAGATGTGGGCTTGAGGTCAAGCAGGCAGCCAGGTCTGATACACATTGAAAAGGGCTTGAGTTGGCATCCAGCGCACACACAACCCCAGGCTGCTGTCTAAATCCTGGGCCTGCTGCAGACGGTGGGAACTGCCCTGCAATACTCCCAGCCAGCACGATCCGCGAGTGGGAGCAGTCCACGATGCGCATGTGGGCCTGGCTGCAGACTTGGTGGCATGGCCAGGGGAGGAGCCCACCTGCACACTGGCCTCCCCATGTTTGTTCCTCCAGCAGACACTGAAGGTCCAGTCCCAGGCATGGCATGTGGAGGCAGGCCGCTGGGGGGACCACCCATCACGCCCTGCATCAGATGAGAGGCGTCTACAAAGACATGCACCAGGCATCCCCATGCCGCAAGGGGGAGGTTTGAATAAGATAGCCAGCCCAGAACGAGGTCAGCAGAGCGCCAGCTCAGCAGCGCACAGCAGAGGAGCAGCCCAGCAGCGACAGTGCTGCTGAGGCCGTGGCTGCCGGGCCCAGGGAGTGCAGGAGGCCATGCGCATACTGTCCAGCTATTCTTTCATGGCATCAGGAACAAGAGTGCAGGCTTGCCTGTGGCGGGGGTCCACCCTGCATGGGCCCCAGGCCGCCCTGCTGCATCAGCATCTGCTGCTGGGCAGCCAGGGACAGCAGCGAGGGGTGCACTCCAAGCGGTGGCATGCTGACCGGCCCCGGGCCCCCTGGGGCGCCTGACGGCATCTGGCTGTACATCGCCATCTGGGGCTGCTGCTGCATGGGACGCAGCCCTCCCCCACCCCGCCCCTGCTGGTGCTGGTTGCCTGACATGCCTCCTAGCTGCCCCCGCTGGCCCCCATGATCATACTGGGGCTGGCCGCCGTACCCGCCAGGTTGCGAGAACTCCTGGCCCCCCTGCCTGGCGCCGTAGGGCGCCTGGTCGAGCCCCATCTCGCTCATGCCAAAGCTGGGGGCATTGGCATGCAGCTGCCCGCCCTGGTGGGAGGGCTGCTCCCCGCCACCGCCCAGGCTGCCGGGCTGCTGATGGGATGTGGAGCTGGAGCGACCCATGGAGCCGGCCATGCCAGTCTGCCCAGGATAGGAACCAGAGGCAGCGAAGGGGCCAGACATGGTCGGCGGCGGAACCTGCTGAGCCTGGGTGGGCCCCTGCGAGCTGTAGTTGCTATTGTGCGGGCTCGTGCTCAGCTGAGAAGCCTTTGGGCTAGGGGTGGACCCCGTCTGGGGCGCACCGTGGGGGCTCTGGCTGAAGGGGTGCGAGGCCTCAGTCCCGCGGCTGCTGCCGGCATCGGAGGTCGCCTGACCACCGCCGCCGCCTCGGATGGAGGCGGGCCCCAGGCCATTCCCAGCTATGTGGGCTGGCTGCTGCTGCTGGCTGAGACCACGATCAGCCAGCCACTGCTGAGTGGCCTGATCCAGCAGCCGATGAATCTCGCTGTGGTCGCTACCATAGTCCTGGGCTGAGCTGCCCATGAAGGAGCGGGTGGTGGGGTCTGCCCCCCGGTCCAGCAGCTCACGCACACAGTCGACGTGCTTGTACCTGCAAGTGGGGCCAGTGGTAGGAAGCAGTCAGAGCAATGCAGGCAGGCCGACTCACAGCAGGCCCCTCGCATGCGTGATTGACGTGCTTGCATTTGGATGCGAGGTGGTGGTGGGCATTTGCCGGGGAGGATACAAGCAAATGCTGGGCTTTGTACAGCAAACTTGTCCACAGCCCATATGTGATAACCTGCAGGTAAGGCCAGCAAAGGCCTTTGTGACAAGGAAGACAGGGCAGCTGTAGCCCTGCCCCTGGCAGGCAGCAGCACTGCATCCTTGGCCTTCTGGCCACATGGGCCAATGAGTGGCGCTAGGCAAGCATCTCGATTCTCATTGCGCCTTGGTCCAGGTAGCTGGCTGAAACTTCAGCTGCAGCCAGGGAGTGGCGGGCCTTGCAGGCCCAGATGTGGTGTGCGGAAGTGGGTGCAAGTGGGTCACACCACTTGCGCCCGGCTGCCATGTCTGTCTGCCCCAGGGCTTGACAGAAGCCAAGCAGGGCAGCTCATGCAGCCGGAAAGGCTGACTGCCATTTGCATGTGCATGCAGTTCCCCACATGCATGCATGAGGCAAGAACGGCCTGAACCCCATGCAGGCAGGTGGCCTGCAGCACCGGACGGCTCACACGCCTATATAAAAGGCGCACTGCCAAGCCACATCCCCAGACAGCAGACCATGACTGATGAGCCACACTGAGCACTGTGCCTGCAGGCCAGTGTCTGTGCCAACTGCACGTCCCACAGCTGCTGCAGGGACTCAGGACGGCCAGCGAGCCTCACTTGGCAGCCTCCATCAGCGCAGTCCTGCCCATGGGGTCCCTGTGCTCGATGTCTGCGCCTCCCTCCAGCTCAGCGCGCAGCATGTCTCGGTTGCCCTCTTTGGCAGCTAGCCAGGCGCTCATGCGCGGATCAGTCTGTCTGTCCTTGTCTGGCACGGAGCTGGCAGCACTGCCTGTTTCGCCTTGAGGCCTGCACAGCAGGAGGGAGCATACAGCTGATGAGTTGCTGCTGCTGCTGATCAGTTGCCGCCGCTGCAGCTGAAGGAGATGAGTAAAATCTCAGCTGAGTGATAGCTTGGCCCCTGTTGCGAATGCTGGGACACATGCTCATGCCCTCAAGCTGGCACCATATCGGGCAGTGCGGACACCGCCAGGACACAGGGGTGGCGGTACTGCCATGCAGGAAGGAGCTGCAGTCATCACCGGTCCTGCAGCTGCACCAATCATGCAATGTGCAAGCTGACTTAATCAAGGAGAGGTGCATGCAGGTGGCTGCTGCCAGGGAAGGTGCATTATATTGTCACAAACTAGATGCCAGGCGGCTGCTGCATATGACAGATCAGACAGCCACCTGGTTGTGTCCCTGTCAGCCTGGGGAGCCATAGCTACTATGTGGCGCAGTGGTGCACAAATCACTAGATGGACAGGAAGGCTGCTGCAGAGCACGGCAGCATCGCCTGATCGATGACAGGGACCGGATCAGTGTGGAGTGGCCGCTTTCCACATGCAAAATGCCTGCACAACACGGTCAAGGGAACCGCTCACCCTGAGAGGTCCTCGCCTCAAACCTTCCTCAGCTCCACTATGCTGCCAGCTCTGAAAATCCAGCTCCCAGCACGAAGAACAGTGACGACGATTACAGGGAGCTTTGCTAAACAGGCAATACAGACCTCCGGTGTCGAAGTAACTTGGAAGGGTCCTTGACAAGCAACTGAATTGCGGTGAGCTTACAACAAGACAAGCTTTGGTATACAAGAGGAGGTTCACTGGCAAGGGCGGGTAGCCACGTCGGCTAGTTTGACCATGCAGATGACAAGGACTTCATGTTTGTGGCAGAGAGGTGTCGGCAACGACTGGGGTGATCAAGGACTGTTCTGCATCTAGGCCATCGAGTTGATACTGCTGCAAAGCTTCTGGCCCCCATCGATTTCGCAGCATGTGCCAGCACCAGCCTGGCCGGTACTGTCTGGCTTCCTGGAGCCGCCTGCAAGTCAATGGTAGTCAGCTGCTGCAATGCAGCAAGGTAATGCCTGCAGGAACTAACATCTGCCTGACTGGTGGCTCAGTTACCTCAAGTTATCCAGGTGCTCCTGCATGTGCTCCTTGGAGGCATCTGCCAAGAACCTGGCAATGTCAGTGCCGTTGCGGATGTTGTGCATCACTCTGCTTCCTCTGAGCAGCTGCAGGCATGGGTACACTTTGAGGGCCTCGATAGAGTTGCATTTGGAGAGCATGGGCAGTGCAACCACAGCACAGCATGGCAGCGACTGCACCCATGTCGCCATGTCAGGACAAGTCAAGTTCTGTGCAAGCTTGCCTGGTTTGGCCACAACACGTCCTCTTCAGCTGCGGCAACGCTGCCCACAACACCCAAGAAGTAATTGCGCCAAGCTCCATGCTGCGCATCAGAGTTGTTGAAGTTCATGCCTTCCACTTCCAGAAGGGGCTTCAACGGGGTGGTCAGCTGCTCGACAACAGCTGAGTCTAGAGGGCAGATGCTCTCATACAAGCTGCACCAGATACATGTATTGACTTAGGTCTAAGTCGCATCAAGGGCAGCAGTAGCGCCCAACTTGGTCTGCTGTGCTCACGTCTGGCATCTTTTGCACTGAAGCTGGAAGCCACACTGCTTCACAGCCTTGCAGCCAGACACGCAACAGCTGTGCAACTCACCTGGCAGCACCACCATCCTCCTC
The DNA here is from genome assembly GCA_019693375.1 of Asterochloris erici. Lineage (NCBI taxonomy): Eukaryota > Viridiplantae > Chlorophyta > Trebouxiophyceae > Trebouxiales > Trebouxiaceae > Asterochloris > Asterochloris erici. The sequence goes on along the minus strand of JAAMXJ010000255.1, from coordinate 90,382 downwards.
CTGGTGCACTGCAATCCACAAAGGCTGGACCAGCAGCTGCTGGTCGTTCAGCGCGACCTGTCTAGCAACACCCAGGCTGCTCTCTGATGGCACAAGAGACACCTGCAGACCACATGCATTCACCAGGTCATTGGCCGACTGCGTGTGAGCTGATCTCATGCCATGACAGGGCATGTCTCAACATGGCATTGCCAGATACGACACCCCATAAGCAGGAAGGGGCAGCAATTAGGCGGGACAGCGCAACATACGCAAAGGGATGTCGCGGCCAGCTCAAGCGCTTCAGTCCATCCTGAAGACGCACCATGGGCTCATAAGCAGCTTTGGCACCCCAGTCCAGATTCTGCTGGTGCGCCCACTGGGGCAGCTGGTTTTCCACCATCTCCAGCGCCTGCTCAAGGGCAAGTGCCTGGGCATCTGCCTCGGCGGCAGCAGTATCTGCCGCGGACAGCAGCGCTGCCATCTTCACCGGCAGGCTCTCCTCAAAGTTGTGCTCGCCTGCAGCATGAATGCTGCTGCCGCCGCCCTGGTCTGTTGCAGCGCCCAGGTATGGACAGACGGTAGATGCCTCAGCCTCCTGGTTGGGGCAAGCGCCTGCTGCCTTGCTGGAATTGACAGTGCGGGGTGTGTCTCTGACAGCACCAGCAGCCAAGCTCTTGTGCCTGCCGCCTGCTTCCATGCTCTCCTGCCCCCGGGGGGCAGGCTCTGCGCAGCGCTCCGCCAGGTCAAGACTCTGCCACCCCCCAGCGGTCTGGGGGCCGGCTGCAGCCCCGTTCAGACCTTGCCGCAAGGCCGCAATCTCAGCAGTGGCAGCAGGGGCAGCCGGTGGCCTCTGCTGAGTAGCAGGCCTGCCCGCTGCTGCTGCTGCCTGCGCTGCACCCTGTCCCGTAGGCAAATGTCGAGTGCGCTGCTGCGGCGGCTGGTTGATCCTCTTTGTCCCCACTTTGTCCAGCCCGGGCACCCCTGCAGGCGCCTTGCTCCGCGTCTGCTGCCAGGTCGCAGCAGAGGAGGCTCCATCTGGAGCAGCCACACTGGCTGGAGCCCTCCTGTGACTCCTGCTCTGACCCCACCTGCCATTCCAGTTGGCAGGGGTTCCCTGTGCAGCAGGACTGCTGCCTGCCTGGGGCGGACCTGGCTGGGTGGCCGCCGAAGGGCTGGGGTATGGCCTGCTTGGCCTTGCAACGGCCGGCAATGGGCGTCTCTCAGCCCTCGCAAAGGCATCCTCAAGCTGCCTGCTGGCAGCAGCGCTGACACTGCCCACTCTGAGGCCCTCTTCTGACTCCCATGGCTGACGAGCAGCAGCAGCTGTTGGACTAGGAGCGCTTCCATTTGCTTTCTGCCTGTTTCTGGCATTGTCCTGTGGTCGCTGCGAGCTTGTCTGAGGTTGCTGCACCCCAAGCTGCCGCTCCTGAAGGGATGAATGCTCTGCAATCCGAGATGAGACTGCCTGCAGCCAGCCGAGGTACACTGATAGCAGCTGAGGTGTGTGCATGCCAGTCAGGCCATCGGTGGGTTGCAGAGCCTGGTGCATTGCTATGGGCAGGCAGACCTGATGGACGATGGGGGTGTTGCGTGTCAGCTGCACCAGCTGTGCCATCCTGGTGCCACGCACTGCTGCCTGGGAGACAACCCCTGCAGACAGCACAGCAAATGTTTAGGCAGCTGAAGACACAAGCATGGAGCAGGCCAGCACTTGTTGCAGGCCGCAATCCCACCTCGCAGGGAACCCTGCTGAGGCAGTGCATCCAGCATGGAAGCTGATGGCAGCCCTTTAAGTGTGAGGGATTTGGACAATGAGCTCCAAGACGTGGTCTCGAGAAGAGCAGTGAGACTTGGTGCCAGAAGTCTCTGCTTCATGCAATGATATACCCTGATGCCATCGAACTTGGTTGAGCTGATGGCATGGCAAATCACAAAGATTGCATGCAGCTTCGGTGCTCTTTCCAGCAAGTGGAGACCCTGAACGAGTGGAAGGCTGGGCCCAGATAGGTCACTTGTCTGACAATTTAGTTTCAGGCATGCAAGATATATTGTCTGATGAGTGCAGACCCTGGCCAGGCATCTGATGGCTGGACAAAGACATGGCCTGATGCTGGTGCATGACCAGCTGGGACACCATGCCAGGGGAGGCTGCCTCAAAAGTGGTGATGCAGCAAGCGGAGGCACTGGAGGCCAGGCAAGTCTTCAGCTTGCACCAGAGTTGAGCAAGGTCTGCCTCTCAGCCCACATCCACCTGCTGCCCGCTGCAGAATGACAGCAGTGCAGCTTGGCCTGCGGGCAGGGGACGCGATGGCGCAGAGGCAGGCTGCCAAGGCACTGACTGCCCTGGCCACCTTGCTGCACGACAACAAGAAGCTTGTCAGACACAAACGCGAGCTTAGGTGCCATCCCTGGTTTGCCTTTTTCCCTGGGGGGTCAATGGTGTGATGTTCATGCATGGATGTCAAGCCGGCCTGCATGCACAGGACTGGGCAATGTCACGACAGCAGGGGCTGTGGTGTAACAGAACATTACTTCCCTGCAGGGCAATCACCTGTCAGCTGCTTGACAGAGTGGGGCCGTCTGTGGCCATGCTGATCAGAGGCAGACTGCAGCCCAGAACAGAGCTGCAGCTGCTGGAAAACCTGCAGCGCTTGGCCTTTGTGCCAGCAGGTATGCCTCTGCAAGTGAGGCAGGCGGTGGTTGACGAGCTCTTGTGCAAAGCAGCAGGACTGCAGGACGACGCTGCTCTTCAAATAGGTGGGGGATCTCAGACACACCAGTCCTGCTCGTGCCGCTTGCGCAGTGTTATGCGTCTCTGCCTGCGCACTGCAGCATCACGTTGCCTGTGACTAAGCTCTGGTGCAGCGCGAAGCTCAGCGTTCTGTTGGTCCACTGCAGGAGATGCGGCAGCAGCAGTGCTTGCCAGCTGCGTTGCTGCTGGCGAGAGGCGAAGCACTCCCCATATCTGGGTGAGGTTGTCAGGTGACGCAGGTTTGTCTGCCATGGTTGGTGTGCAGCCTTCTCCTGGCTGCAGGAAGTTTCACAGCAGCCCAGTGCCTGCCGCAGGGTACCCGTAAGCCGCTTGCAGAAGTTGTGGCAATACGCAGCCACTGTGGCACAGCCCTGGCTGGTGGAATTGCAACGCAGCTCGTGCCTGCAGGTCCAGACCAGGCGCTGAGGCAGCTGTTGCCTGTGTTGGAGCTGGCCACTCACCAGCAGCATGCAGCAGAAGGGCTTGTCAAGTTGGTGACAGAACTCCTGGCCGCGCATCCAGTGCCAGGTGCACAGCTGCTGGAACAGCAAGGCTGCAGGTGACTAATCAAGGCCCAGCCCTTTACATGGTGATTGCATGTGCCCGTCGACATCGTGCCTGGGGCACTATAGATTCACAGCTTCTCCCCTGTCACAGCAATCGTGCATGTTGGCAGCTGACTGTGCAAGCTGGTGGCGCTGCTGGCAACAAGCAAGGCAGCTTTATGTCTAGCAACACAGCTGACACACAGCTGTCAGTGTGACTGCAGGTGGTTGAGTGTAATCCTCTCTCTGTATGAACAGAGCCAGCAGCCCCAGGCTTCTGCTTCAGCAGCCTGTGCCAAGCTCCTCTCCATACTATCTTGGAATGGCCACATAATGAGCAAGTGGGAGACTCATCCTGGACTGTACCGGCGCCTGTTGGCTGCATGCAACCACGCTCTGAGCAGGTCAGCCTCAGGCTTGATCTCTCCTGAATTCAGTGCAGCCTGGCAGGCACCTTGTACCACCACCTCAGCAGACCATGCCTCTCTGGCAGTGAGATGGCAGATCAAGTGAAGGGGCTGCACAGCGCCGTGGGGTCACAGTCTGACGGAGGCAGGGGTGCTGCCCCCATCAGCGCAGCAGCCATGCCAGTCAAGTGCACAGCACTGCGCAGTCCCTGTTCTTGGTTTGTTTCCCTATTCCTGGTGGATGCCGATCACCTCCATTCCTTTGCAGGGTGGCCCCTGGAGTGGAGCATCTCTTGGTGCTGGCCTCTGAAGTGAAGCCTGCGCACCTGTGGAGCACCGGCAGATGCGCCTGGGGCCACCTTGGCCCTCAGGAGGCCGAGGCCTTTGCACAGCTTTGCTTCAAGCACCTGCTGGAAGCCACTCATCGGGCGCTGGAGCCCATGGCCATACTTCAAGGCGTTGCGAGGCTGATGCTGACCCTGCTTCTGCCTGGGCAGCGTGCTTATGGCACAGGTGAGCCCTGCACCCTCTCAATTGTGTACAAGTGATGTCTGATAAACAGCTGATGCTGCTTCTGCTTCTGCCAGATGCGGCAGGCGCACGGCACAGGTGAGGCCCGCAAAACCGCACACCTGGTGCTCAGCAAACTGGGTCCCAGCAGGTTCGTACTGCTGTTCAGAAATCATTACGCTGTGCCCAGTGCTGAAGGCAGCCCTGAGCACTTGCCCCGCTACACATCCCAGGCACAGCTGTTGTCATTTCCTGCAGGCTTTTCCCCTTCCCCTTGGGCACAATTTGTCAGTCTGGAAGCCATCTGCGCTCGGCTTAGCTGCGCGGCGCCAGAGTGTCTCTTCGTGTCTTCCTTGTGGCAGATGCTGGCATTCTCAAAGGTGACCGCAGAGTGGGCAGCTACCCTCTTGTGGTCCCTCCTGAGCACACCCACACCCTAGGCCGTCCTAGGGATGCCATGCTTTGCAGCAGCGCAGTGCATGCATAGTTCTGCTGCCTGAGAGTTGCTGCTGATGCCTGGAGCACGAATGTTGCAGGTGAATCAGCCATTCTTGGCAGAGCACGTGCAGCAGATTCAGGCAGCCGCATGCCAGTCCCCTACCGCGGCGTTTGAGTTTTTGGTAGAGTGGCTTCCTGTGGCTGCGTCACAGCCTGAATATCACGCTGGCTCTCAGCCTGCCAAGGACATAGCAGCTCTGTACAGAGCATGCAAGGAGCTTTGGATGAGCGAGCACTCTCCTAGCTTGTCAATGGTGGAAGCCATTGGGCAGCCAGACCAGCAGCGCAACGCAAGACCCATTCATACTGCTGCTGCGGTGGACAGCAGAGATTGGGCTCTGTTGGGTGAGGCTTGCTGCTGTGGCCAGATGCAAGGCATGCCTGCAGGCATGGCTCAATTGGTCACTGCTTGTGGCTATGTTCCCTGAGCCTGCTGGCCACAGTCTGCTGGTGAAGGATGCCCTCATACAACAGCGCTGGTGGGGTGTTGCTTGCAGCACGCAACCATGTCCAGCTCAGCACCGCTTCCCCAGGCGCCCTGGCTGATGCCTGCAGGCTCCAGCTTCAGCATGTCCGAGGTCGGCGCCTTCAAGCTGTGGTGCCTGGGGCCAAGCGCCTCCCCAGACAGGCGGGAGCAGCTGGCGCAGAACGGCCTTGCAGTCATGCATGCCCTCAGGGATGTGGAGGCTCAACCTGTCAACCCTGCCCAGCAGGCCAACCTCCTTCGGGACCACATGCGGCAGGACTGCCTCTGCTGGGGCTTCAAGGCTCTGGCCCTGGCGGCGGGCAGGCTGGACCTGTGCACCCCTGGCCCCCTGCCGGCCGCTGCGCTCAGCCTGTGGGAGTCGGGCCCTGGCGCAGATGTTCTGCTGCAGCTGAGGGATGGCGGGGTGCCCGTCCGCGTGCACGCAGCCGTGTTGGCGGCACGCTGCCCTGTGCTGCATGCAGCCGTCGCTGCTGAGCGTCAGCGAGTCTGCCAGGTATGCCAGGTGTGCAGTGCTCGGCGCATGTTGCTTGAGTGAAGAGGCAAAGGGAACAGCTACACCTGTTGTTGGTGGTCTGGGGTTTGGCTGCATCAGCTGAAGATGCATGAACAAAGCCCATCAGGGACCTCTGTGCCGCAGAAAGTACTGCGCTTGCAGCCAGCTATACCTCTGTTTGCAGCACCATGCCAGCCAAATGATGCACCTAGGATAGGGCATGAGCTGAGGTCTCCCAGCTGAATTCCTGAGTAATCCCACACATGCTTGCTGAAGGTCTGCTGTCATCAGACACATACCTTGCTGGCTGCAGGCAGTCGCTCCTGCAGCTGTTGGAGCCAGCAATGATGGTCAGGAAGAGGCCGGCCAGCCTGGCAGTGCTCAAGTCTCAGTGCAGCTGGGCAGCCATGTCGAGCGCAATCAGCTGCTGCCCCTGCTGCGGTTCATATATACCGGGCAGGCAGCTATTGCCTGTTCTGCAGACGGCATCAAGGCTGTGCAGCGCCTGGCAGGCAAGAACGTCATGCTGCATGTGCACTAATCAGCAGACAACTTCTCTGTACAATTGCTTGCGATCGCAAGCGCCCATCCTGGATTGTGTTGCCAGCCCAGACAGTCAACTTCAGGTTTCAAGGCACTCCTCTCAGCCTGATGCCCGACATGTTTGTGGGACAGCAGATGGCAGCCTGTCATGATGTGTACTGCTCAGCAGAGTAGCCTGAACCAAGTTCATGTCTCCGTGCAGGCAAGCTGGGGCTCAAGGAGGTGACAGCTGCGCTGAGCGGGCAGGCGCCCCAGACCCCAGGGGCCATGCTGCCCTTGCTGAGCTTTGAGGCCCTGCTGCCGCCCTCAGTCAGGCGCCAGTGCCTTGACTCAGGGGCGCAGCTGTCGGCAGCACAGCGGTTCCAGGACTGCCATGTGTGCAGCAATGCTGCTGCCGAAGGCCAGCTGCCTCACAAGGATCCTGCCCTGTGCCACGCCGAAGCCATCGGTCTGGCTAACGATTTCGATCAGGAGCAGCACCTGCCACTGGTGCCTGCCGCGGGGGTACCTGCTGGCCATGCACAGCCCTGCTGTGACAGCCGCAGCTCTGACCACCTGCGGCTGCTAGAGGCAGGCCCAGAGGCCGACATAGTGCTGGTGGCTGTTGGCAGCCTGCATCAGAGCTCTGGGCTGCCTGTACAGCCAGCTACGGCAGGACGGGTCGGCCTGCCCGCCCACCAGTGCATGCTGTGGGCCAGCCCCTACTTCGCGGCGCTGCTGTCAGGGCGGTGGGCGCTGCAAGCTCAGGGACAGCAGCAGCACCGGGAGGGCCCCAGCGCTGCCTCCGGTGCCCCACACCTGCACCTGCAGCTCGACTGCGGGGCAGACGCAGCAGCAGCCATCCTGGTGTGGCTGTACACGGGGCGCGGGTGCTGCCGCCCTCTGAGCAGCGGCAGCGGCAGCGGTACCTGCCAGCGCTGCAGTGGAGTGCGCCTGTCGATGCAGGTGGCCCATGCTGCTGGGCAGGTGCTGCTGGACAGCTTGCAGGAGCGGGCCCAGGCAGCCTGTCTGGACAGCGTCCCCAGCCTGGAGCCTGCCTGCTGTCTGGCTGTGCTGGCAGACGCCCTGCAGCTGGAGCAGCAGGCAGTGGCGCAGGCGCTCTGCGACCGCATTGTGCACCAGTGGGGTGAGCAGCTGCAGACATGATCCTTTGCCATTCTGTGCTCTGCCGTCTGCTGTCGCACCCACCAGCTCTCCTGCAGGCGCCGACCTCTACTTCTGGTGGCTGCAGATTCTGTGCAAGGCTCCCCTCTGATGCTGCGCCTCCCTGCCTCGCTCCAGCAGCAGCTCAGAAAGGCTGCAGTAGATGCCATGCGGACAGCAGGCTTGTAGCTGTTGTTTGAAGGTGTGGTCTTCCAATTTAATGATGCAATTGTGGATGATTGCTCTCAGCATAGCTGCACTCCAGCCTTTCATCACCAAAAACGGGTTTTGTGAAACGTTCTCAGCATGTTCTACTGGTCTGATCTATCCCGAAGTGTTGATCTACCCTGAAGGGAGCTTGCCAGAATGATGCCAAGACCAAGCTAAGGCCTAGAGAAGGGGAGCAGCCAGCTATGACTAGTCAACGCCGCAGAGCACGCCCTCGAGCAGCATCGTTCAATGGCCATTGCAGAATTTCATGTCACTGACCGCAGCAACTTGAACAACCAGGGCCAAGCTCAGCTTCAACAAAGCATTTCACAAGGACAACCTCTGGTCCTGCGAGGTGAGGCCACTGCTTTCCCGCCTGGCTTCAGAAGTCAGTTGCTGACAGCCCCTGCCTGCTGTGCAGGAGCTCTCACATGGCCTGCGCTCAGCAGGTGGAAGGGCAGCCAAGGCCTGCCCCGCCTGACTGCCCTGGCAGGCTCTGCCCAGGTGGAGGTGATGACCTCAGAGACGGACACCTTCCATGGCGAGCTGCGCCGCCACAGCCCGACCACCTGCACATTTGCAGACTTCCTGCGGGCTGCTTCTGATGCACCTGCTGGTGGCAACAGTGGTGACACTGGCTGGCCAGCTGGCCCGCAGGCACGGGCAGGCAGCGCTGGCACCTGTTCATGTGCAGCTTCAGGGCTGCAGGCTGTCGACAAGCTGGGGCCAGGCAGGGCTGGCCAGCCAGCAGCACAGTCAGAGAGCGGTGCACAGACAGCTGCCCCGCCACAATCCTCATTGCCAGCAGACGACACCAGTCCTGAGCCGGGTGGAGGCGATGCCCGCCCTGGCCGACAGCGCCCTGCATGGGCACCTGCAGAGCTGCCAGAGCCCCGCAAGAGAGCCAAGACCAGGGCTGTCCCCGGCTTGGGTGCCAGCCGGCGAGAGCAGGAGCCAACTAGTGACAGCGCACAGAACAGCAGATCTCTCCTCCAGCAGGCAGCTGATTGCTCTGCAACACCCTCCAGCCAGCAAGGCAACCACCTGCACAGTGACGGTGGCAGCGGCAGCAGCGGCCCGACCTTACCAGCTGACAGGTCCCTTCAGACAGCAGCTACACATGACCAGGCCGCACTGGATGGGCACATCTCTGCAGCTGATCTCGAGCAGGCACGTGGGGGCCAGCAGTCCAGGCTGGGGCCCCACCTGTACCTGGCTCAGGCGACCATTTCGCGCAACAACGGGTTCACAGACGAGGCGCCAGGCCTAAGTGGCCTGTGGCAGGACTTCTCTGTGCCATGGGCCCTTGAGGCGATACAAGTCTCGCAGACCAACCTCTGGATGAGCCTCAGGTGGGATTTCGGGGACCCTGTGCAAACGGCAAGCTGCATCGCCAGGACTGAGACGTTGCATTCCTGTGTGGCGGATGGCCACCCCACAGCTTACGGCTTGCGGCATAGCAGCCAGCTTGCCTACCGCCGACAAGGGGCCGCACGTGGCAGTTCAAGGCCTGTCGCTGCTTGAGGTGAGCAGGCCTGCTTCAGCCTGTGCCGATATGAATCAACTGATGTTGTACGCTGCTGCTGCCGCCTGCATCGGCACGCCAGGCTCAAGCTTCTACACTGCAGTGGGCTGCTGCCCTGGCATGGACACAAGCTGACCCACACTTTGTCAGCAGACAATGTCAGGAGCATGCCCACTTGTTGCTGACACATGCCATGCATTGCCGGCCCACCGCTCCACCCTTCACTGCGACGCCTGTGAGACACCGCTGTCCACCCTTGCAGCAGCACAAGGCACACCAACCCTGCTGACAGGGTGCCTCTGCTGCAGCCCGGCAGGCGCCATGTCAGCCTGCTCCGCGACTCCTACAGAGCGTGCGCCCATCCCGACTCTGCCCCAAAACCCATCATTCACTGCCCTGCAGGTCCACGCGCTCCAGCCTGCACTACGACCCTTACCAAAACCTGCTGTGCATGGCCACGGGGTCCAAGACGGTGCACCTGATGAGCCCGGAAGCCACCGCGTCGTTGTACCCCCTGCCGCTGTGGAGCGAGTCCCCCAACCACAGCGCCGTCAACTTCGCCCAGCCCGACCTGGGCGCCCACCCGCTGTACAGCCGCGCTCTGGCTCTGCAGCAGGTCGTCACCCTGCAGGTCAGCGGAACTTTGCATGTGGAGGGGGTGGAGCTGCCTGCGTGTCGGGCCGCAGCCAGCTGGTTGCCAGCAGACAGCTGCTCTGCCCAAATCCGAGATCGGCTGCCGCTGGTTCTCTGTCTCTTTTCCGCCCCTTGCACCGCAATCCTGCACCAGGGATGGACCACCATGTCTTGCAGGCACCCTCTCACCTGCCTGCATGGCTGTAACTGCAAAAGCACAGCCAGGGTATGCTCGCCTGCATGCAGCGCTTTGACCTGCCTGGATGCGGTGCAAGGCAGGCGGCTGCAGCCAAAGGAAGCGCTGCACTTTGCCTGGGAGGGCAGAGCAAAACATGATTGACTTGCCGCCAAGATGCACCATAAAATACACGTCATGAGTCCTCTGAATTGAAGCTGACCCCCCTGTTGCTGATCCCTGCAGAGCGGGGATGCCCTGTACATCCCTGAGGGCTGGTGGCATCAGATAGACAGCACCCCCAACACCATCGCTGTCAACTTCTGGTGGCAGTCCCTGACGCTGCAGCGCCTGGAGCAGCCCACAGCAGCCCCATTCGCCCTCAGGCACCTGCTGGGAGCCTCTTTGGAGGCAGCCAGGCAGGCTGCGCTGCAGACAGTCCCTCTGCTGGCCGAGCTGCAACAGCTGGCTGAAGAGTGGGAGCAGGCGCGCAGCACACCCACACACAGGGGAGGCCCCCAGGCTGAGGCCGCAGACCCTGCAGGCCTCGCGGAGAGGAGCGCAGCCCGTCAGGCTGCCCAGGACCCAGAATCTGTGCAACAGGATGGAAGCGTCCCAGCGCCATTTGTCAGCCATGCCGTGCGGCTCCTGACAGATGCAGTGCACGACCAGATGCAGGAGGGGCAGGCACAAGCTGGCGCTGCAGAGGGCCCAGGTGGGTGGGATCCATCGCATCTGCTTGCTCTGCGCACAACACCTGCTGCTGTCCCACCTGGCATCAGCTGATGGACTCCTCTGAGCCTGGGCCTGTCTGCAGGGCTTGAGTGCACCGTGACTCGAGTGATGGCGACCCTCAGGCCTCACCAGCTGCAGATGGTTCTGATGTCGATGGCACAGAGCGTGCCTCGAGCCCTGGAGGCCCTTCTTCTGCTTGTGCTTCCCCCTGCAGCAGCTGAGATCCTGACCCACAAGCTGGAAGCTGCTGCGGAGGGCACTGGAGCTGCAGCAGGCCAGTCAGTGGACCAGCAGACCTTCTACCAGCAAGTGTATGGTGCCTGTACAGACCCACAGCACATCTTTGACAGACTGCTACAACAGAAGGAGTCCTTCTCTCGTCTGCTCCTCAGCCAAATCACAGATGCACTCCTCTGATGTTCCCCAATGTATCGTACAGGAACGATTTTGTGCATTTCATGAGCTTATGAGGCAGGCGGCATGCATCTTCAGCAGCTTCAACATGGTAAAAGGGGGGGGCCAGGGCAGTGCAGGGGAACTCAGGCGCTGAATCGCATCTAAGCTCTGTGCAAATCAGGCCTGTGCTCAAGCCTGAGTCCTGATAGGCCCCGGAGGTGTTGGCAGAGGGCTTGCAAACCGTGCCTGCCTGGCTTGATGCAGGCGCACTGCCACCCCGCTCTGGAGCTCTCGGTTGATGCTGAGCAATTTCTGGCGCTGCATTTCCAGCCAGCGCATGCGGGCAAACATGACGCGCCCAGCCAGGGCTCCAGCAGTGATCACAGCAGCAATGAAGAGGAGGACCACCACTGCTGAAGTTCGCAGGCTCCTGTTGTTGGACACCTGCACAGGGGAGCAAGCCACGTGGCTCATGAGGGTGCAGGCGTCACTGCAGAGGTGGGCCTTCCCCTCACTATGTCAGACACCTGCACGGAGTGACAGCAGATGCCTGCAATGCGAGCTGCATGTGTGTAGGCATGGTGTTGCAGGTAAGGGCTGGCTCCTCACATTGGACGTGTGCACAAGGGGGCAGGCAGAATTATAGGGGATGAAGGACAGGTGCGGCACTGGCAGGCTGGAGCTTGAGCATGTGCCCACGCAGCTCTGCTGCGGCTCGGCCAGGCTGCCGGAGGCCAAAGGCTACAGACTGAGCCCTGTTCCTGTAGCTCAGGTGCCACGCAGAGTGCTGCCGGATCCATCTGGATTGTGGATCTGAGGCAGCCCACCTACAGAGCCCATGTACGTGGCACAGCCACACGATATGGGCAGCGGTCCTTGCCCGGAGAACACAGCACAGTTGCTGCTGCAGGCCTCACCCGCAGAGCCCTTGTGTTGGCCGACGCCATGTGCAGCTGCTCCACAGCGACCTCATGCTCATCTCTCAGCTGCGCATGCTCGCTCTGCAGCGTCAGGGTTCAAAAACGTCGGTCAGCCAAGCTCTCAAGGTGGCCAGAGACAGTACCTGATGCTGGGCTGTGTAGGCGGATGTTGTCGCGCAAGAGGCACACAAGGCCTGGCAGCGCCTGGGTGAATGCAGACACGGATGTCCTAAGGCAGGTGGACTGTGTATCCAGCGCAGCAGCAGCCAACGGCTCTGCCGCAACACAATGGCATGACAAGAGGTGGTAACAGCCAAGCCATCCGTGGGGCATGCGGGAGGTCGGTCTGGGGCTGCAGGAGCAGTTGCTGCAGGGACAGCCTGCACCTCCCGCACGTGCAGCACCTGATGCTTCAGGGCAGCAGCCAGTGCCCTTGCACACGGCGCTTGTCGCTGGGGAAAGTGCTTGAGGGCAGCTGCTCCACCCCACGCCTGCTGCACTTACGCATCAGGGCAGCAGCCAGTACCAGTGTGACGCCCATAGCAACCACGACACATCTGCGTGGCACAGGCCGCCGCACCTGCAGTGCGTGAAGGAGGTGGGCAGCCTCCTGCAGGGCAGCCTTCAACTCGGCTGCCCGCCCCGCCTCCCGTTGCGTCGCCTCCTTCAGGGCAACCTCCAACTCGACAGCCCGCCCCGCCTCCCGCTGCGCCCTCCCCTCGGAGCCCTGGTGCAGCGCGTCCAGTGCCTGCAGCTGCCCCGTGCAGTCCCCTGCCTGAGCATGGAGCTGGCGCAGCTGGTTGTCCAGGGCTGCGTGGCTGTCCTTGCTGGCTGCCAGCTGCTTCTGGAGGGCAGTCAGCTCCTGACTCCTGCCTGCACGCAGCACAGCCATCATACTTGGAGTGCGCCCGTATTGCTCGCACTATGCTGCTGATGCGAAATCTGCAGCACAGACATCAAAATTGGAGCATGCAATAGGCTGGCAAGCTCATGGCCTGCAGGAAGGGTCTTGCTTTGCATGCGTAGCAAGTAATATATGAGACATTGCAGTTACCACAGATCACAGTAATCTAGCTCACCCAGACCAAATCTATTGGCTGCCAAGTGGAGCTGCTAGTGGGGCTTCAGCGTGCTGGATCTGCCAGCAACTGCTGCACCTGCTGGGCACATGCATGTGCAGGACAGCTCCGGCTGCAATGTACACCACAGGCAAGTCAGCCATGGCAGCAAGCTGCTCACCCGCCAGGCTCTGCTGACAGCTCTGGCTGGTGCCCATAGCGCCCTGCTGCTCCCTCTCAGCAGCAGCCAGCCTCTTCTGTAGGCTCCTCAGCTCGCCGTCCACCTCGCGACGCTCCGCGCTGCAGCGCCCCAGCGCTGCCTCGACTGCCTCAAGCTCCTCAGCCGCCGCAGCAGTTGAGGCCCGCTCTGCTGCCAGCTGCTGCTGCAGGTGCGTGGTGTTCTGCAGACAGGCCAGAGCACAGTGTGGCAGGTAGCCGGCCGCCTAAAACAACAGGACGACCACTGACGGATGAACAAGACGGTTCCTCGTCGCAGAAAGACCTCAGCGGTCACTGAATGCAGCATGGCGCAGCTGGCGACACCTCTCAGGCTAATTCAAAGCCTCTTAGGCGACTCCCAGTCCCCAACACTGATCAGCCACAGACGTCGCTTGAACGAAAATCCAGCGTGGCAGGTGCACCTGCCTCAGGGCCAGCATGGCTTCTGCGGCCTGGACCAGCGCTTTGTCAAAGGTGGCCCCGGCCGCTAGCAGGCTGCCAGGCTCGTCCAGCAGCTGCTCCCCTGCTGCCAGAGCCTCCCGTGCCTGCTGCAGCTCGGCCGAGCTCACTCCCTCCATACCCAACGTGCTCAGGTCCGGACGGGAACACCAATGATGCCACGCGGGTGGTAGCACAGCTCCCTGGAGGGGCATGGAGTGTGGACACGCAGCAGTAGTGGTTTACGATGCAAATGCCTCCTGCACAGGCGGAAAGCAGTCAGAGCGGCATGCGGCAGCCATACTCTATGGGACGCTACATGCGCCTCACTAGCAGTGGACCAGCACATCCCCACGTGCTGAGTGAATGAGATGTGTGCCTGTCTCAGGCAGCACCACGACTCCACAAAGCTGTCTGCTCACCAGCAGCAGGACAGCCGTTGCCCCAATGCAGAAGGACCGCCAGGGCAGTGCAAGCAGCTGCCGGCCTCGCCGAATCCTGCAGGGAGCAGAGCATCAATAAGCAGAGGGCAGACCCGCTGCCCCAGCTTCAGTATTTTGGGGGTGCACTCTACTCAGTGTTTCCCCAGGGGTAGGGCTGACCTCAAGGGCAGAGGCAAATGCCTGTGTGTCGAGTCAACAAGATGCGAAGGGTCTCAGCAATTGATTTGCTAGTGTAAGGGGCAAGCTGCTGATCCAGCAAATGGACTGATTTGCCTTCAGCCCCACCTCTGAGGCTGCCTGGCGGAGGTGGACCGCCTTGGCGCTGTTTCTGGCGCAGCTTCTGTGGGTACCTGACGTGCCGCCCTCAGCAGGGGGCTGAGAGGCACCCTCCCGTCCATGCTGCTGGCCGCAACGTCAGCTGTGGGCGGAGCCTGCAGGCCAGCCAGTTCTCCTGAGCAGGTTGGTGGAGGGTAGCGCTCGCACAGTGTGTAAGTCAGGTGCATGAACAGATGAGACTTTGCTGGGCCCTGGCTTGGCTGTGGGCATGGCTTGTAGGCATCAAATCACTTTCCCATGAGTAAAAGGGCAGCAGTTGCATAGGCAACGGATCACAAGGTGCACATGCAAACATGCTTTCGGGCGCCGTTGTCTGCCAGTCTGTTGTCAACACGCTCTGTGTGTTCTCAGCATCACACTGAAGTTGGAGACAGCACACGCCTGACGGGCTGGCTCATCATCAGGTGCCACGCGGCCATCTGGTGAGGCCAGGCCACTCCTGCGCCGCGCCCTGTGGGGAGTGCGTCCAGCCCTGGACCGCCTAGAGCGCTCACTCATTCGCGTGGGGGTGCGGGGGGCCTCACCTGCAGTGGGGCTGGCGGCTTGCGCTTCTTGCGTGCTTGTTGCGCGCTTTGCCCGCACAGCACAGCACAAGCACATGTTTGCAGCAGTGGTGCTGCTGCCTGTGCACACACAGCCTGGGTGGTGTGCTTGCACTCTTGCCTGCTGCTGCAAGCTACAGAGAGCCACAATCTTGTCCAGCAGTCTCGCTGGAAGCATCAGAGGGCTCTTGCAGAAATGTCAACGAATGGACAGGCCTGCACGCAGAACCTTCTGCAGGGTACCAGGATGCCTGCACATACAGGGCGTTGCCCACAGCCCAAAGACCTGTGGTGCAGCATTGCGTGCTCTGGCCAGGCTGCAGCTTGCCAAGGCATCCAGTCATCTGCATTGCAGCACAGGCAGGCACACCTGTGCAGGGTGAGCCTGGGTCGCAAAGCGTGCAGTGCGCCCGCCCTGTTGCAGCACGGCTGGTGCGCAGGTATCCCTGGCTCATGCCTGACCCGGCATGCTGCCTGGCCAAACTCCCGTGCCTTCCAAGCAGACACGAGGTCAGGCATCAACTGATGATAAACGCAGCATGAACAGGCTCATCAGGGACTTGTACATGTATGCACAAGGGCAGCCTTTCAGAGGCGTGGGCAGCCTTGATGTTGACCAGGCAGCTGGGCAGTGATTACCTGACTCCTTCGGGAAAACGCCTGCTCGCCGAAGGTGTGCAGACACCCAGTGCTGGCTGTCCCCCGTCAAACTTCACTCAAGCTCGCGGCATCGATGGATACTCAGCCTGCCAACGCCAATCCCAAGCTGACAAGAACGAAAGTGTGCAACTTGTCTAACCAGGTGAGGCACTCTCTGACTGCAGCCACCCAGATTTGGTACAGGGAACAGCAGATCTCCAACGTGCAAGAAGAACACGCATTTAAGAGCAACCAACACATTGATTGAAGGAGGACCAGCAAAGGACCACAAGAGCTGCAAGCAGAGTGCTCTGTCGTGCAATCACCTGCTGTTGCATCCCATGTCCTCCAGCAAATGCAATTGCGCTGCATTTCAGGCTACAGGTGAGATTGCGGGATTTCCATCAGATGGCTTCCCAAAATAGAACATTTTTAGGCAAAGGTCTAGAGGAGCAAGGGCACACGACGGTTGGCACTGTTGCCCAACACAAAGCAAATCAGCCTTAGATTGATGATGATTCATTGACACCTGGGTACGCACAGCTTGCATGTACATGGCTGGGGCAAGCAGACACATAGGAGGGAGGTGGGCATTTTACAAGAGTGTTGCAGCCCTTGAATCACTGCCGCTGCAGGATGAACAGCTTGGTCTCCAAGGGGAAGTCAAAAGCCGACTTGGAGCCGTAGTGCTTCTCCACCAGCTGCGTCATACCTTTGCTGAACTGCTCCTTGCTGTCCGCATTGAGAGCGACACGAATGTAGGGGAGCCCATGCATCAGGTCCAGGGCTGCAAGAAGCAGGCAGGGGCAACTCAGCGCATCATGGAGCATCAGCAGGGCTTGCAAATTGGTGCATATGGAGGCCAGACACGGGCTGCCATCATAAATCATCTAGGCAGCAGCCTTTGCGGCCTGATCAAGCTGCAGATGTTGTGCATGCAGCACGCTGAACGGTCTGCATGCTTGAGGCATGGCTAGCAGGGTGCGTGTCTGGAGCTAGCCAGGTGGCCAGGCTGCATGTAAGCGCACTGCAATGCCAGCTCTCTAATGTGCTCTGCACATTGCATGCTGCAATCCCTACTGCAGTGACCAGCACTCATCATTGAGCCTGCTTCGCATGAGCAGCAGGTGCAAGCTGAGCACCCCTGCTTCATGCGGATGGCTAATCAGTATGTGCGCTGTACGAGCAGTGCAACTCATCGCTGTGTGTGCTGCGTTGCCAGCCTGTTGGTGTGCCTGTTCCTTGCTCGGGCAACAGGCTAGGGTGCAAGAGAATTGCAGCCCTGGCTCAGGGCAAGTGCTTAACGGTTTTAGTGTGACAAGGCATTTGCCTGATGCATAGGTCCAGCCTGTGATGCTCACCGCCATGCATGCATGGGCAGCAACATTTGTGCTCAAACAACTGCACCTCATTGAGCAGGAAGGCTGCAGTTTGCTGGCACCCCACAAGGTGCAACATGTCCAGCGCATCATGCTCACCGTCATGCATGCTGCGCATGGGCAGCGGGTTGGGATGTACCGAGTATTCGACCAGGGCGAAGAGGCCGTCCTGAGTCAGCTGGGACTCCCACTTGTCCTGTGTGCGCTGCTTGCAGTTGCGCTGGTAGTTGGGATTGTGCTCCTCAATGAGGACCTCCAGCTCCTCCACGAAAGGCTTGCTCAGGTCCCTGCAGGCAGCAGGGAGCTTTAGTGAGGTCAACATCTCACTGCATGAATGAGACAAGTGTCTGCTCAGGTGCCTGCAGGCAGCTCACTGCTTGCATGCAGGGAAGTTGATGTGCAGAGCTCAAGTTGGCTTGTAAAAGGGGCAGGTGCATTTGGGATCGTGACAAGCAGCTCTGGGTGGGCCTGTCAGAGCCATGCTGACTCCCACCAAGGGCTTGCTCATGTCTTTGCGGGTTTGTTAATGCATGGTTGTGTCGTGAGCCTGTTTGGAACAACAGTGCTGAGATGGCAGGCCCTCTGCTCAGGGCCCTGTGGGGCGGCTTCAAGTGCTGTGGTGGGCACCATGAGGTCTGCCAGCAGTCAAAGCACGGCACCTCAGTGTGGGCAAGCAATGGCTGTGGTGCTCATTCCAACTGGCAGGCTCACACCCATGCAAGACCATCTCATGTCCCGTGCATTCGTCGTGGGATGTAGCATTGCAGGCAGGCCTGCAGCACACAGGCTGCAGAGCCATGCTGGCTGGAGGAACAGGAACCTAGAGGGTTTTGCAGCACGCTGTCTGCAGGCCCAGCATGCCTCCCATGTATGTGTCACTCTGTGCGCCTTGTGCCCATCAAGCCGTGCAGCATCTCAGGGCATGCTCTGCCAATCATCAAGCCGTGCAGCATCTCAGGGCATGCTCTGCCAATGGGATGGGTAAGTGTGACGATCACAGCAGCGATGGAGGCCTGACGCCCAAGGCGTACCTGTCATTCCACGCTGCACAGAGGTAGCCCTGGGGCTTCAGCAGCCTGTGGCACTCTTTCAGCGCCACCGCCAGGTTGACCAGGTGCAGCCCATCTGCAGGTAGCAGCAGGCATGGGCAGGCAGCAGCAGCGATGCTTGACCAGGAAGCATGCAGGTCCAAGGCGCGAGGGCCCGCGCAGGGATAGGGTTTTGCCAACTTTCAGGCCCTGACTCACAGATAGCCTGGCAGCAAGCATATTTTGCTGCAGCCAACCTCTGCCTGCTGATTGATGGGGTGCCATGCTCTTGAAGAGTATGGGCCAATGCAGTTATGCATTGCCCAAAAGTGATGCTGCATATTTGCTGCAACTATGGCACCATGTGCGACAGGAATGTTCCTGGCAGGGCAGCGACGTCATGCCTCCACCCAGAGATGCAGGGTGCAACAGCATGCAGAAGGGTGTGCCGCGCGTCCACCAGTCCCTGAGCCACCTGCATGAGAAGACAGCCTGTGACTCACGCATGACTGTCATCACGTCTGCCTGTCCATCCTTCAGCTTGGCGTGAGCAGACTTGGCCGACAGCGTGTTGACTGTCACGCGGCACTCGGCTGCCATTGCCTGCGTCTGTGCCAGCAGCTGGGGCGTCACATCGATTGCAGTCACCCGGAAACCCCTGCAGGGGCAGGCACCATGCACTGAGCAGTGGTTGTCAGGCACCATGCACTGAGCAGTGGCTGCCAGGGGCCAGTAACTTTGCAAGTGGGGGCTTCCAGCACTTGGACTCAACACAGCAAGCAGAACATGCTGCTACACCATGGCCTGCTGTTCATGCAATATGCAGAGCAGCAGGAGCTCACTTTTTGGCCATGTCGATGGCCCCTCTCCCTGTGCCTATGCCAACATCAATTGCCTGGAAGGTTTGTGATGACTTTGATGGGAACAACCCTGCAATCCTTGACAACACTGAAGCTGGGATGCTTGACCTGCACGATGCAAGGAGACCTGTACAGAGCGCAGAAGCATGACTGCAGAAATCAAGCGGGAAAGACAAGATGGGCATGGTGGAAGGGACAGCGGGGCAAATTGTGTCACTGCTGTAGAGACATGACGTCGGGCACTGCAGCCAGTACATGCCGCAGGGAAGCTGACATCATGCTGTGCCTGCTGTCAACACACCTGTATCTGGCCATAGGGTGTGCTCCAAACCCCTGAGTCTTGGCTCCCTTTGGGACGTGAGCTTCTCCTTCCAGCTCCTCCACCCTGGGCTCAAACGGGGGTATGATTGGCTGCTGGAGCTCCTCTGCTGGCTGTGCAAAGGCGCGCGTGGGGACTGTGTGCGTAGCTGTCCCAGGGCCTGCCTTCTGCGCAATGCAGAAGGCAGGCAGAATTTGCCCAGCATGAGCCTGCTGCGCTGCCCACGCTGAGGACAGATCGCTCAGCCTCAGGCTGCGGGAGCATCTCCCTGCCACTCTCTGCATCTGTCCTGACAGAATCACCAATATCCGGAAGCGAAGTCAACAGGTGTGTGGCCGGGCACCCTTGCTGGGAGGTTGAATCGGGTATGAGAAGCTCACCGAAGAGAAGATGCTGACATTGGAAAAAATGATCGACCTAATAGTACACCCTGGCAACACTGCGTGAAGCTTGGAGGCCTGCTCCGCGGCAGAGCCTGGTCATGGTGCCCATGCCCACCGGAAGAGTTCTGATGAGAGTTTTGGAGTTTCACAAGAGATAGGACAGTGTGCCCACTTAGAGTTCACCCTAGCCTGCTTTCCTTTGGAGTGAGATTGAATAGCTCAAAGTGTGAAGCAGCTCAATGTCTGCGAGGCAATGCTGCAGACATTTTTTGTTGGCAGGTAGCGTCATTGGTTTTTGTTTGCTTACAGCCAGTTCACGCATGGCCTCCTTCAGCTGTTGAATGTAAAGAA
Organism: Asterochloris erici; assembly: GCA_019693375.1. NCBI lineage: Eukaryota > Viridiplantae > Chlorophyta > Trebouxiophyceae > Trebouxiales > Trebouxiaceae > Asterochloris > Asterochloris erici. The sequence continues at coordinate 70,433 of JAAMXJ010000255.1, read as the reverse complement.
AGCTCTGCTTCATAGCCTTCTGGAGCTTTGCAATAATGTCCGCTTTTGACTTGTCCTCCTTGCGGCTTAGGTGAACTTCAGAGTTGATCCTCACAGTCCGGTCACGTTGCGCATAGAAGATTGATAGAGCGATGATGCCGGGCCCCACAAGTTGCCCACAAAAGTTGGGCACTTCTGGCGGTGGTGGCCAAGGCCAAGGCATTCAGTACCAGTCTTTGACAGGTGCTGTGACGAGCGGTGGTAGGGGCGTCACATGGCACAAAGGGTACACATCAAGGGCAAAGCATGGAACTTAGCACAGATCAGGGCCTCAGAGCCATCCAGGAGAGTCTGCTCAGAGAGCAAGCCATCGACATCAGGTCCTGGCACCAGCTGACTGCTGCCCAGCTGCTGCTGCTGTGCCGAGTAGTATGCTTGTCAGAGGTGGGCCTCCCCTTGCCCTTCAGATGCTCTCCCTGCAGCTTTTCATCAAGCATAGCTCACTGATCTTTGCAGGAAGAGGCCGACACCCTGAACCCTCAATCAGACCTGGCGCATGCCCTCACTGTTCGCAACGAGGCAGCTGCGCTGTCCCTGGCCCTGCACCAGCTGCAAGCTGACTCAGGTCCGCCTCCCCGCAGACAGCTGAGGGGTTGCCACCATTCATATGCAGCCTTGTCTGAGCCCTGTGGTGTGCCATGCAGACGTCCCAGACAGGCTGAATGTGCTGCAGCAGATCCAGGCCGCCAGCAGACATGCCAGCAGCTCAGATGCAGTTCCAGGGGACCTGTTCCTGGCAGACTCTGAGGAGGCAGCCCTGCAGAGGTGTGTCCACATGCCCTGTAAATTGCCAAGATGCAGCCTCAGCTCTTGCCAGATCCTGGCAACTGTGTCAGCACTGTCAGCTTGTGGCCAGATCAAGCCAGGAAGAGATGCTCTGCAGAAGCTGGCGAGCCTGCCAGTGTTCGTGGCGGAGAGGCCCTGCAGCCTCCTGTGCACCCATGCAAGCCCCTGCCTGCCCAGGACCTCCGCATAGGCTCACGGGCGGAGGTCCGCCCTTGTCTGCCTAGTCTGAACGGCAATGTCAGCGCGTGCCACATCCTGTAGCATCAAGAGGCCACTGCATGATCACTGGCCTGTGGTGGGATCGCCAGCGTGGCCTCTCTCAGCGTGCAGGTGGGCTGGCGAGCAGGGCCTGCAGACCCGGGTGGCCCCCGCACGCTTTGGCGGGCTGCGTGGGCTGACGCCAGAGGCAGACCTTGAAGCGGGCGACACCGCGCTCAGCCTGCCGGAGGGCCTCCTGATCTCAGAGAGCACAGCACGTGCCTCCGACCTTGTAAGCGGCCTGCTGCCGCTGTGGCTTCTAAAACTCGCGCCTGGCCCTCCACAGAGGCTCACTTGGTGTGAATTCAAGAGGAGTCTGGCACAGCGGCCTGACCCGCCCACTGCCTGCTTGTCAAAGCAGCTGCACTGGGTGGCCATCAGAGAATGGCTGCCTCTGTCCAGCTCACCTGTCCCTGAGCACAGCTGTCCTGCAGGGTGCCGCACTGACCCACTATCCTCTTGTTGCCTCATGCTGCAGGGCCCTGTCTTGGCGCAGTTTGATCTGGCCCCCGACGTGCTCACAGTTCTGTACACCATGTATGAGCGGCACCAGCCAGACTCCCCACACAGCATCTTCTGGCAAACGCTGCCGGCTCACTTTGGGACTGGCCTCAGCATGGCACAGCAGGCAGTCGACCTCCTTCAGGGGACCCCAGCCTTTGCAGAGATGACTGCAGCCAGGCAGGTGAGCCGCCATGCATACACAGTGAGCGCTTATCATGCACTGCCTAAGCCCGGGAGACCTGCCTGGAAGCGATGCCGGCATTAAGCCCCTGCTCAGCTGCTGCCGTGCAGCAATTGACCTCTGCATGCACTTTGCAACCAGCACTGGCTGCTTGCCAGCTGCTGCGCTCAGGCTTTTCCCTTTCAACACCCAGGCCTGCAGCTTTTTGCAGGTTGTTGCTGAGCTGCAGACAAAGGCCTGCTGCCTTGCCAGCTGCTGTTAAAGGATTCCCCACCTGACGAGTCCCTGGCTGCCTGGCTGCAGCACCTACGAGAGCAGTTTGACAGCCTGCGGCCCCTGCTGCAAGCCCTGCTGCAGGCTTACCCTGGGCTGCTGCAGCCGGAGTGGCTCACCTGGGAGGCGTTCCTGTGGGCAGTCGAGTGCTGGTATGCATATGCCATCGAGGTGAGTGACAGGCCGCCGCAGCGCTGCACTGCGCTGCTGCCACGCCTGCACACCCACAGCACTGCCATGTAGGTGCTGGCCTTGACCTCGGCACCTCGTTTCTTGGGCATATCAGGCCACAGTCTGGGCCCTGCTGTCTGCAGGTGCAGTGGCCAGACGGCAGCATGGGGTCATGCCTGGTGCCCTTTGCCAGCCTGCTGAACCACAGCTGCTCTGCGCCACACATAGTGCGGTACAGCCGCCTGGACCCCAGCGACTGCCGCCTGCACTTCACTCTGTGCCGGCCCTGCGCAGCTGGGCAGCAGTGCTACCTGTCTTATGGCCCCCTGCCCAGCCTGAAGCTGCTCCTCTTCTACGGCATGGCAGTCTCCGCCAACCCACAGGACATAGTGGACCTTCAGCTGCAGGTGAGCGCCCTGTCTAGTCGCACATGGAAGTTTGGTGTGGTGGAGTGCCACAGTCAGACCCTGAAAAGGCATGCTGTGCAAGCCTGGGTGGAGTGCAGCCTGCGTTTTTCCCAAGCCAGTCCCTGATGGATCCTGCTCATGTGTCCTCAGGTGCCGCCGGCCCCTGCCTCGCGCCTAGCCCTCATAGAGCAGCATGGCCTGTCACTGGAACACAAGTTGTACCGCTCTGCTGTCTCCTACAAGCTACTGGCAGCCCTCCAAAGCCTGTGCCTGCCTGAGGCTGACTTGTCAGCCCACTTCCAAAACTGGGAAGCTGGTAAAACAGACATCAGGTCGCGGCCGACACTTGATACGCTGTCCGTGGCAGCTCAGACCATGCTGAGGCACAACCTGCAGCTGATTGCAAGCCCAATCAGAGCATGTTGTTGCCATGGTGTGGTGCAGCATCCTCTCAGACTGAACACCCCAGCTGAAGCTGCATGTGGCAGCAATTTTGTTGAAACAAGCCTGGTCAGGACATATCTGCATTCTCAATCTAGCATCTTGAGATCTTGTTTGGCCGGCCTGCCTTGAGCTTCCTTGTCCTTCAAAAACCCTTTCATTGCAGTTCAGGCTCTGGCCCACTGCAAAGGGCTTCTGCCAGCTGATAGTAGGCAACTTTGCAGTCGAACTTCATGTCAAACCACTGATTCACAGCTGCAACAAAGCCTTCAGGACCAGCATGCTGCTCCACCTGGTGCCACCACATGCTGGGCAGGTACAGCGTGTCGCCAGCCTCGAGAGTGACGGTCAAAGGATCTGGCAGTCCATCATTGTCAAGCACAGAGGGTTCGAGGCCATGCACAACAGGTGACCACTGCACATGCTGGAGGGGCTCCACGAGCTCAAGGTGCAGCTTCCCAGAGGCGTCTGGTCGCCACTGAGCAACAGGGAACTCTTGAAGCTGGAGGCGGCACAGGCCCTCGGCTGGAGGGAGCAGCGTGAATGTCTTCTGCCCCACAACGACTGTGTACAGGTTCTCGTAGTGGTCCTTGTGGAAGGATGAAAGCGAGGCTGAGCTGCCAATCCAGAGGTTGACTGCCTCCGGCTGCATCCCGAGCGCCTCTGCCGCCCAGGGCATGCTGGCCTCCACATCTTCCAGGAGCTCCGAAAAGTGCTCTGTCAAATTGCTGTTCTGCTGCTGCAGGTAGAGCACAAGGTCGCTGCGTTGGGTTAAGCCTCTCAGCTGCTCAGGCCTTTCTTGGCTGCTCAACTTCCTCTGCGTTGTGACCCTCTGGATGAAAGCACTGAAAGGCATGCTCTCTGTCTGTGGCAGAGCAAAGCACTGCTGGCAAGCGCCGCTGACGTCACGCAGTGGCAGAGGCGTCACAGCGTCAGCTCTGCCGTTTGGGGTGACTGCTATAGCAACCTGCAGTGCGAGGGCAGCCAGGGATTGAGAAGCTCAATGAAGCCCACTCAAATATGCCATGCCTATAAGCAGAATGCCACAGCGGCAAAGGCTGGGCTGCCCGGCAGGACCGCCCAGCATTGTGCACTGCAGCTGCAGATGCAGATGTCTGACCTCCTTGCCGCTGAGCCTCTGCACCAGATACTCCTTGTTCCAACGCTTGACTGCAGGCCAGGCAGCTGCATAGCCTTTGATCAGCACAGGCTTGCTGCAGCTGACATAGTCGCGCAGGAAGGTGAGAGAATCTGGTGCACCATGCAGCACCCTGATGTCCCAGCCCACGTCCAGCTCTGCAGACAGATATGTGTTCTCCTCAACCCTGCAGGACAAGCAACTACATGCAAGACCTCTGAAGGTTGTCAATGCAGGCAGTCGTACCCCTCAGTTCCCTGCACATTGCCTTGACATGGCCGGACATTTACGAAGTATTTATGAATGCCTGTTGGAGCTATGTCACTTGTGGTTGAACGAGCGCTTTCAGTTTCATGTGTCTCAAATTTGTGCTGTTCTTCTTCGGTGGGGGCAAATGCTTATAGAGCAGCAGCATTTCTTCCAATGTCAGATTCTGAGCCCTTGCATCAGCAGGGATGCCTGCCTCTGCACAGGCTGATTCAACAGAGTCCGGCTCATACGGTCCCTGCAGACTGTTGCGCAAGGTCTTGCGCTTCCCGGAAAAGGCCTGGTTGACCTGCACAGCCCAAAAAAGCAACAGGTGATGGGCGCTGTCCACCGCTGTCAGCAGAGATCAGCATGCACTCCGCGCACCATACTCAAAAATGCCTCCTCGCTGCCTGGGAGTGCCTGGTCTGCTGGTGCCCTCAGCACAAACTCGACCACAGCCCCGTCAACGCCAGGAACGGGGTCAAAGTCTCTCCTGCTGACCTGTAGCAAGTCTCACTTCAAGCAAGAACTTTCCTTGGCAATCCATGTGGGTCAGGCGCTGTTGTGTGTATAACATGGGCGGCAGCGAGCACACCCCACCTTGAAGCAGTATCTGGGCTTCGAGTAGTACTGCGTCTCGATTGTCATGGCTCGCCAGTCTGATGCCCCAGGCTGTGTCAGCGTGAGGCGCCTTGCGACCTCATCCTGCATGGAGAGGCTGCCGTCAGGCACAAGCTGGCTCATGAACTGGGCGGCCAACACACTGCCTCTGGCTCCTTGCCGCTGTCGGGTAGCGCAGGCAGCAGGGACTTGAGAGCATGTGTCTAGGCGAGCTGCTGTCAGGCATGAACAAGGTTGTTGGGATGCAGCAGGCCCAGCAGGCATCAAAACAGCATGCGCTGCCGCAGCAGGCTCTAGCAGCCGAGTACTTGCAGCCCTTACATGCTCTGCAAGGTCGCTGCTGTCTGATGCGAATGGGCTGCAGATTACGTCAAGCACACTGCACGCTGCTGTATTGGAGTGCACTGCCCCTACATGCTTGCCTGGAGCATCAAGTAGAGATGTGAAATGCGGTCTCCCAGGGGCAGCAACTGTTTCAGCAACTGTGAGGAGATGTAATACCTGGAGCAGTGCATGTTGCTGTCAGACTGGGCGCACAGAGAAAGAGGAGCCTTCTCATGAGAGCGCCTGTGCAAGCAGAGTTAGCAGGCAACCTGTTAGTTTGAGAGGTAAGGGCACCTCAGACAGCTGAGGGTTGCACTTGTAAGCAGGGTTTGCAAGGAGTCCACACTCACGGGATATTGGCGACCACCTTGATTCGCGTCCTGGCAGCAGCAAAGGGGGTTCTGAAACAATGCTTCCAGCACAGCAGCAAGACCAGGGGAGTGGCCAGGTGCATCCCGCAAATGTGGGCTCACTGAGGGTTTCCTTCAGCAGCTATGGCCATCGACTGCAGCAGCTCGTCCTTGTCCAGCTGCAGGACGTCTGCATGAACGACTCGCAAGGGCTCCTGCACCACAGGAGACAAGGGATGCAGTCTGGACTGCTGCAGTGCGGGCATGCCGCAGCTGAGAGATGCCGTGCTGCTCACTGCCTCAAATGCACTTTGCAATAGGTCGATCAGCCTGTCGTCTTTCTCAACAGCTGTGACGCGTGCTCCCGCCCTCAGCAGGTACCTAGTCAAAGCTCCTCGCCCTGCAATGTGCCAGGCTCAGCAGAAGTCTCTCGCTGCAAGCTCAAAGCTAAGCTTAGCATGTGCCTGGTCCAATCTCCAGAACAGCATCACCAGCTGCCAGCTTGGCAGCAGCCGTCATCCTCTCAAGTACTGTTTCTGACACCATGAAATTTTGGCCAAGACTTTTCTTTGCCCGCGGCTGGCCCTGCAGGCAGCTGCTGGCTTTGACACATCTCTGCTGCAGAGATGAGTGACTGCTTCCGCTCACCTTGGGCTGGCCAGCAGTTTTCCTGGCATGTTGCCTAGTATTGGCATGCTGCTTGCACACGATCTGTAGCCTCAACTGCACGGGTGGTCTGGTCAGAGGTTGCGTGTGGCAGCTTAGAGGACACATGCCGATCATCGGCTGAAGTTGGAATCTCAAGCAATGATGAGGTCAATCTTCCTTATAGCCCAGGCCAGCATGAGATCTGGGGTGTTCTGCTCAAGCTCATCCAGTGGGTCATCATGGCAGCTGCAGATCAGACATGCACTGCCTGCTGGACAGGGACCCTGGTGCCTCAGGAGGGGGGCATCCTGGTGTGTGATGTATGCGGCACACAGTCACAGGTGGGAAGCTGCAGTCTTTACTCCCTGTCCCCAATCCTTTGCTTGGTCAAATGGGTGTCATGCAGCTTCATCTCCTCTTGCCTGCCAATGCAGGAGTTCTTTGAGGAAACAGCGGAGTATGAGGCAGGCGTGCACGCCGGCCAGCGCCGCCGCGTGGCTGGCCTCTCGCGCAGGAAGTCCCTGACAGCGCCCAAAGAGCAGACCTTCGATGTCCCAGGCGCCGTCAGCTGCTACTGCCGCTGCATGCAGCACATGCTGCAGGCAAGCACGCCGGCTGCCATGCTGCCCAGAGAGTCTCGTATAGAATTCATTGATATCTGCCTCAGCAGGCATTTACATGGCGTACAGCCAGTGGCACCATCCTGCTTCGCACCCCTTACAGCAGACCCCTTTGATTTCTACCTCAGTGCTTGCCGCCATGCTACTCAGCCTGGCCCAGCTTGTGAGTGCACCACTGAGATGCTTCAGGCATGTGCAGGTTCAGATGCAGAGCCTCATAGATGATTTTGGGGTGGACCCCAACAGCATGGACGCAGCCCGCCAGATCTGGTTCAGCGTCGTCACAAACAGTGGGGTCCTCAGCAATAGCTTCACCAGGTATGGCAAACATGGCTGGAGCGTCCCTTGCCATGCTGCACTCTCTTGTTGCATCATGTCGCTCGCGCTGCAGGCACTCCTGCTGCGATTTCATCAAAGCTCTGACCTGGCTCATCGTCTGGCGCCAGAGTTGCAGCTGCGCACTGTTCTGGTTACATGGTCCTGCCCTGGAGCTCCCTGGTAGCTGCTCTGCCCTGGCCACTCATGCTGATCTGACCGGCTGTCTCTGGGCGGGCCCACCACTTGCTGCCTGCCCTCACAGCACAGGAGTGTGCCTGGAAGTGCAGCAAGGTGGAAGCCTCAGCCAAGGGCAAGCAGGAGCGCCCTTCCCTCCCTCCTGACGGCGATGACAGCGAGCAGGAAGAAGAGGAGTATCTGGGCACAAAAATGGGGCCAAAAGCCACCCTGCCAAACTTTTTGCACAAGGTCAGTGTACCGGGTGGGCTGCCCAGGGATGGCAGCAGCCCCTATTAGAGAAGGATTTGTTGCCAGCAGGGCATGTGGTGCCCTTTGCACTCAGAAGACATGCTGAACAGCAGCCAGATGGGCCCACAATGTCAGAACGCTCCGCCTGCCTGGGCAAGTGCTGCAGCTGGCTTGCACGTGAGACCCAGCAGCTCCAGATGGCTTGGCGTGTAGAAGCAGATGCGGCCTTGTGCCGAGCCCCTCATCTCACAGGCAGCTTCGTCCTGAGTTTCACTGGCAGCAGAGCCTGGTACAGAAGGCAGCCACTGTTGGTGCACCAATTCTCATGCCTGCTACCTTCAGGTGCTCCCAGTCAGCACGCTCCTGTCCATCTGCTTCCTTGTCTGCTGGCTGAGCCGCGAAGCCCTGATGGCCTCGGACCTTCTGACTGCGGCACTGCATGGGGCCCTCCCCTACCTGGACATGCCACAGCGCTGCCGGCACCTGATAGAGGAAGCGGGCAGTCCCCTGGCAGCTACCCTGCTGGCGCCGATGCATGGCCACGGCGGTGAGCATGATGATGTGAGGCGGAAAGCATCATCATGCATGATCACTACCTTTTCAACGAGCTGCTGCAACACTGGGCGCCTGGTTCCAAGAGGCAGCTAACCCCCTGGCAGGTGGGTTCTTGATGCAGGCCCAGAGCAGTGCGTGGGGCCAATGCCCTCAGCTGTTGGTGCCTGCATGAGGAGGCAGGCAATATTCCTGCTTGGTGGCCCTCCGCCTGCTGGCCCTAATGCACGCCATGCTGGTGGTGGGGAGCATGCAGACAGCAATGGCAAGAGCACTGTGGCTTGGATGGTCCGCAGCCGACCTGCAGGGAGGCCAGCAGTCACTGGTTCATTCAGTGCCATGCACTGTGTGCGCGCAAGTGACGCTTTGACCACTCAGTCACAGGTGCACCACACCTTGGCATCTGTGCACCTGATGCCGCAACTGCTGCCTTGAGAGCACTCATCAGTCTGCAGCCTTGCCCTCAGTAACCTCACGAAGCTGTGTGCAGTGCTCATGCGCAGATGTGCTGCAGGATGCCCCTGCTGTTCAGCAAAAACACCACGCTGAGCCAGAGCTTTGTAGGGCTGCAGGTGCAGTGCTCTCTATGTCACGGCTCATACTAAACAGACAGCTGCTTGCAGACGTGCCCTGAGGTTTGAGGATGTGGCCTGTGCAGCGGCCTGACCCTGCTCCGTAATGGGCCTGCAGGCCTCCCCTCAGCCCTGCACATCGCCCAGGAAGGGGTCGAGATGGCGGTCACCATGGGAATGCAGCTCCCGCCGCTGAACGCGCCGCTGGTGCTGCAGCGCTTCATTACCGAAATGGGCATGCCTCAGGTGGGTAGGGCTGTCGCACTGGGCTTTGGGCAGTGCCCCGAAGCATGTTGTCGCACAGACTTGCGTCGTTGAGCTGAGCATGCGCCAGCTGGGCAGGGCTGCCGCTGGACAGCATCGGGCGCCCTCTTGCGCCCTGCTGCACCAGGTCCAGCCCGCTGCTGAAACGCTTTCTGAGTCCTGAGCCTGCCCAAGGTGAAGCTTCTGGCAACTGGCCTCAGCCGCGACAAGTGCAGCATCCTGCCGTCCAATTGTCAGCTGCGGCTTCCCATATGCACCAGCTCTCGCGGTGCAGCCTTTTGTAACCCTGAGGGCGTGTTGCATGCCGCACTGAGGCTGCACGTGCAGCCACCCACCCAGAAGTAGGTTCCTTTTGTGGTGCAGGGCCTGCTCCCTGCCGCCTTGAAGCTGCACGAGCTGCATCGTGCTGGGACACCTCCCATGCGCCTGCAGAGGCGCATGGCTGCCACCCCACATTCTCAGGCCATGGCTGTCCTCCTTGTCACTCTGAAGGTGAGACTTGCGTTGCAGTGGCTCTGCCGACATAGGGATGTGAAGGCAGCTTTAGACGTCACCCATCATGCTGCAGCTGGCTCCGTTCCTTGAGTCAGATGCAAATGCCTGTGTTAAAAGCTGCTGCGTTTGGCTCCCTCTGCATGCTCGTCCATCTCAAGCAGGCGCTGCCCTTGGTGGGCCTGTGTGGTTTGGCCTCAGTGCTGCAGTGGCCGGCCCCACCCTGCTAGCCTGCACATCACACTGATCTGTAGCCAGTTCGGCTTGGGGAGGTGAGCAGGCTGGCAGCAGTGCTGCAGGACATGTGTGGCACCGCACTCTCTCAGGTGATGTCAGGGCTGATTGAGCGGCCCTACTCATGGCTTGCAATTCCAGACCATTCCTCACATTGATCTCAGCTGTAAAGATGATTGTGGGTTGACAAGCCGTGCACCGTCCTCACTCGAGGCTTGCAGCCCAAGCCACGCCGCATGACGGTGCTCAGGCCACGCAGCATCAAGCCCCCTTTTGGCGCTGCAGGTGATGTACGGGCTGGATGGACGAGGACGTCCCCCAGTGGAGGGGCTGCCTCTGGCGCCTGACTGGCAGAGGTGGGCGCGACAGGCGCTGCGGCGGCTGTCTGGCCCCACAGTGTGGCCCCGCAGCACTGAGGAGGTCAGTGTGGCAAGGCAGCGCGTGTACTGCACTCAGCATACTTCCTTTTGCTTCAGATTCTCAGATCTGAGCTTTGTGTAATGTGCTATCGGGGAAGCTGACCGGCACTTATCGGGCCCCACTAAGTGGCATAGTGGCGCTGACAAGGTGGGCACGGTATTGGTGCCGTTTGGAGGCACTCAGCTTTGTGCACACTGCATGCAGCATGAGGTGCCTCTGCTGATTGACTGCAAGTTTGCTGTCCAGCGTGACATGTGCATGAATACCTGACAGTGCCAAGATCATGGCCCTGATTGGAGTCAGCAGCAATGCCCTGTAGCGCTAGAGGGATGGGGATGCCCTTTGGTGTACTTGTGCTGCGCTCAGCATCTTGGGGCAGACATCTTGTTCACGCTACAGGCATAGCTTGCTGCCAGTCATGATTCTTGAGGTCAGTCCCTCAGGCTGCCTTTGCTTTTGTGCAGGCCACAAATTTGGCTGGTCCTGAGCTGCACCAGTACCTGACTTTCCTGTCAGAGCAGGCCTTTGTGGGGGCAGCAGTCAGTGAGGAGCTGGCAGAGTGTGGGCGCCTGCTGAGGGCCATTGCAGAGGACAGGCTGGACTCGGAGTTGCTGCAGCCCCCAGGCAAGCATCAGCGCTTCAGAAATTGCTTGGCCTGCAGCACCCAGGCAAGCCCCCAGGCATGTGTGAGCACTTCGGAAGTTACCGTTTCTGCAAGACCCAGGCCAGTGTATGCACTCCAGAAGGTACGTCTCCTGCAGCCAGAAGCTGCCTGTCCCCCATGCAAGTGCGAGCACCTCAGAATTGCATTGTCTGCAGCCCCAGGCAAGGCGGTAGCACCTCAAAACAGCGCCGATCGCGGCAGCATGCAGAAACCTTGGCGTGCCTTCTGCCAAGTTTCACACCGGGCATGCACCCTGCCTGGTGATGATCGCCCTGGACATAACACTGTGTCCTGCTCTCACAGATCTTGACGAGCAGCCAGAGGAGTGCTCCCATCAAGGCCCTGTCAGGCCGGCCGGGCATGTACAGTATAGGCTGAGCATGACAGCCAGGTCTGTGGTGGCCTCTTCTGACAAGATTCATCCTGAATACGCAATGGTGCTGGCAGTGTGCAGCGCGGTCCTCTGGGTAAAGCCATACCTGCTTCATGGCGAAGTCAATCTGCTTGAAAAGGACGTAGCTGCTGCTGAAGCAGAGGCCAGCTTTGAATTCGATCTGTCAAAGCAGGCTGGTAAATTGAGTTGACTATGACCTGCCACCATGGGGAATCTGAAAGCGTCTGACATTCCAGGTAATCCTGACAGAAGACTGGCGCTTCGATACAATGCAAGGCAGCGTCGTTGGCAGGCAGCTCCCTGGAATCCATTTACGGCAAGCGTTCGGTGAAGAGGTTTTGCCCCTGCCGATGTGCTCGTGCTCACCTGCTATGGCCTTGCTGTAGGGTCCAGAAATGCCACAGCCTGCCTGTGCAGCCACCTGCAACAACTGCAGCTGCAAGGACTACACGCCAACTGGCATGCAGAGTTAGAGCCTCAGGTGGATGCGTAGCTGAATTCGAGCTGCAGACAACTCCCTCAATGCTTACTTGCATTGAACAACTTTGCACTGCTGATGAAATAGGCTTGCACCATTCGAGCCCTACGTGTGCAGATGAGAATGGTGCTGCCCAGGCTGCTGCCCCCTATAAGCTCCTGGAACGTCTGCACTGTGACCTGAGCAAGTTCCCTGACTGCGAGTTCTTCCGTGTTGAGGTGAGCCAAATCACCACTCTCAGCGGAGCCAAGTCCAAAAAGCTGCTGTCAGGAACAATGCAATGCCAGCTGCAAGCAGCACCACATCTTCCAGCGCAGGCATCCCTTCAAGGCCAGAACAAAAAGAGCATCGACGGCCATAGCATCAGACTGACTCACGTTAAGCTGCTCTTGCAGCATCAGCACTTTTTCTGCCTGCAGCGAGATGCTGATGGCTGCAACTCCATGTACATGTGAGGCTCTGTGGCCAGTTGCAGCGGGAGAGTCAGCAGTATGCCGGAAGGGCATGTTCTGCTGATTGGCAGGTCACGAACAGAGTAACCGCTCCTTTCCGCCTGTGCAGGTCAATGGGCACTGGTAAAGGCCGAGCCAGGTGGCGCCCCAGACACTTGCAGCTGCTCATGCAGCTCCAGCACCACCTTACCTGACAGAACTGGACCCAATGCCAACTCTGGCAGTGCAGGCTATTGTGCGCCCCTGGAGGTTGAGCCATGTTGTGGCGGAGCTCAGCAAAGTGGGCATCTATGGCCTGACCGCCACACGTGTTCGCGGTGCTGGAGTACAGGGAGGCAAGTTGTGAGGTGGCTCAGTGTACTCGTGGGCAGTTCCCCCTGTTTCCGGTCTGGTGCTGAAGATGCGCATGCATCCTCCAGCAAAGCCCTGGGGTGCAGAGAGGCGTTTCAAGGAGTCCCAGCATGCTCTTAGCAGGCTTGGTGTCACCCTGAGCAGTACAGGCTGCCAGACAGCTGCAGGGTCTGAACAGCCTGCAGGGATTGGTGCTTCCCCAAACCCTGTATGCAAATGAGAGAGTGTGATGGCTGGTCATGAGGCACTCTGCTGACGCTCTCTTCTGTCTGGCACGGTCACATGTTGCGCCCGTGCATGCAAGCGGGAGCAGCTGCAGGGGGCACACACGCCGCATGACAGCTGCATGCTCTGTGCCATGCAGGCAAGCGAGAGCGGTATAAGGGGACAGAGTATGGGGTGGACAATCTGGTGGAGAAGGCCAAGCTGGACATTGTGGTAAGCTGCTGCATGACCTGCACGTTGTCTGCCTGCATGCCAAACTGGCCCATAAAACAGTTCTGGCTAGCGAATTCACAGCCACGCTGAGGAGCGTGACTGGCTTAGCAGCCCATGGGAGGCATGCATGTGGTGCCTGCACCCGCGCTTGCAGCAAATGATGTGGCTGCCTGGCCTGCTTCCTCACTGCTGCCAGAGGTCTACATGCAGCGCAAGCTGCATGCTGATAGAGCAGCCCTCTCTTCCCCTTGCCCTGCTGATGTGGCTGCCTGCCCTGCCCTGCAGGTGTTCAGGTGACAACTCTGTGGCGTGACGACCTGGGTCTGACATTGGCAGTGCAGCCCAGCTGCACATGCTTTCCCACAGCTTGCACACATGTGTTCCATAGCCAGGCCGTAGGTGTCTGATACATGCATCGGTGTTGTCTGCAGGACGCAGGTCAACACAGTTGTCAGAACAGTCAGCCAGGCTGCTCACACAGGAGAGATTGGTGACGGCAAGATTTTCATTGTCCCAGTAGCCGATGTTGTACGAGTGTGAGTACCCCTGTCACATCAAAGCCGCATCTGCAAAGGCAGCCAGTGCATGTGTGAATAGTTTATTACGCTGCTGTTCAGACATGGAGATGCGACTTTGTCTCCTTGCAGGCGCACTGGCGAGACTGGTGCAGTTGCAGAGCGCATGCAGGGTGGCATGCAGGATATCCTTGACACTATTCAGGAATGAGTGGTGTGCAGCTTGAAGCTCCTGGCTGTTGAACAGCAGCCAGCTGATGCGCGTGGCTTTGCCCTCTCTTTCAACCTTATAGTACCACACAGAGTTTGTTCATGTATAGCGTCAAGGGATTGTCATAAAGTTGAATCCATCAAGTCAACTGTGCTAAAGCTTCCTGCGCATGGCAGTTGCATTGTGTACGAGGTAATTTTTAGCCTTGCCACTGGCAGCTGCCAGGTCCAGCCTGTTTTGCACCTCGTCAGGCAGAACATTGTCAAGGTGGGAAGGCATTCTGGCCTTGTCTGGGGCCAGATACTTGGGCTGGACACCCTTGATCACATACGTCCACTGCTGGTCTTCTGTCAGAATGACCAGCTTGCCAATGGGCGACTTGCCATAGCCCTTGGCAAAATACTTTACGGTAATGGGCGGCTCAGGCTGCTTCATGCCTGGAGCACGCTGTGTGGGCAACAGGCCCTGGAGCATGCAGCACACAGCTCAACAATGGTTTGTGACTACCTTACAGCCACTCAACAACAACTGCCAGACTGGTACAGGCGTGAGTGGGTGGCAAGATTGGGTGTCACACATGAAGCTGAAGGCAACAGTCACCCAGCCAGCTGGGCCAAGGCAGCCTGCTTGCCTGCAGAGCCTGAAGCTGAGCTGATGCAGCGACAAATGAGCCTGATGAACATAGACAGCCCACCTCTGTGGGCCACATGTCAAACTGGATGGAACTGTCGTGGGTGAAGTGGCAGGTGAAGGGCAGCGGCCAGTCCACCGGGCTGAACAGCCACACTGGGGCAGTGGCAGCCTGCCCAGGGGCAGCCTCAATAATGATGCTGCCATCCATCTCGGGCTGGGTGGCCTCCAGTTTGAGCTCAAAACGCCAGCGCCCGCCTGTGCTCTTCTGGACCACCAGGCCCACGTTGGCCTTCACCGTCTTCTGAGGGGCGAAGGCCAACTGGTACCTGCAGAGTGCGGGCAGCAGCCTTGCATCAGAAGGCACCTTGCACCTGCCGGGCAGGAACTTTGCAGCAACGGTGAGCTTGCACCTGCAGAGTTGGCACAGCAGGCACCAGTGGCCTACATACAAGGTCAGCATGGCCCTGCAGAATGAGGATCGCAGGACAGTCGATGGCTCATGCATCCAGCTCTCTGAACACAACACCTGACAGCCAACATCATGTCTGGCAAGCCAGGCAGGCTGCTTGGCAAGCTGTGCTAGATGGGGCTGCCCGGAGTACTGCTGACCTTGTTCCTGAAGCAATGGCTGCTAGGCTGTAGTTGGGTGCTTGATTGGGCTGCAGGGGTTGAGGAGGCTGTGCTTCTGGAGGCATGGGCTGGTGAAGCAAGCTGCATACAACTGTGGAAACAAGCTAGATTGGATCTGATCTGAAGAGGTCTCCAACTGCCACACCCTGCCTCCACAGTGCCATGCCTGTTCATTTTCAGCTGTTCTGCCAACAGGCCAAGCTCCTCCCCCCCCCACCTCAGAGGGTCCCCAGGCTGCTTGAGGCAGCCCGGCACCAGCGTCAGCTGCAGCGCGTGCCCCAGGGCCGACTGCTTGCTGGGAGGGATAATGAGCTCATGCGAAAAGATTTCTGCCCCAGTGAGGCGACCCAGGCCCTCCAGGTGCAGGTCCAGGTGAGACTCCAGCTTGGAGCGTGCCTGGCAGGTGAAACGGTACACCTCGTGGGAGGTCTCAGCCTCAGACATGCCCTGCACGAAAGAGACAGGGAGGGTGGTGACTCAGTGTGCACTGCATGATCGAGATGGAGGTGCAGGAAGAAAGACAAGACGTGTGCAGCTTGGCCGGGAAAGCCATTGTTGCACCACACTGGCAAGCATGGGGAATCCAGTACAAGCCATGCACGGCATCTAGCACGCCCCTCTGCCAGCAAGTCAGTCATCAGGCACACTGCTGAACACCATCCAGCTTCACATTGCATCCACTTTCTGAACATCCAGGCAGATGGTGGGGCTGCAACCCTGCCTCATCTGCAGATGGCAACCCCCACACCTACCTCTGAAGTCTCAAGCTCGATGTACAGCCATGCGTGAAGGTGGAACAACACCCAGTCACAAAAGCAGGGGAACAACAGCCCACACCTCCTTGTCAGCAGCACAAGCTCAACATGCAGGCCTGCCTCAAGGCTGCGCAGCAGCCTGCCACATTGTTGGGGGGCAGCTCCACAGACACTTGCATGACACCACCAGCTGCCCCAAAGCCCCCACACAACCCTGCAGCCTGCGCTACCTGCAGGGGAAAGCGCCAGACCAGCACCTCTGCGTCCAGCGGCGCCTCCATTGCCACCTGCACCTCTCCATGGTGCACCTCCAGGCACACGGCGGCAAAGGTGATGGGGATCTGCAGCCAAGGCCGCATCATTGTCAGGTGACCATGCAGAGCTGCAGCTGTGTCTGAGCTGCAGTTGTGCCGAGTGCAGCTGCACACACGAGAGCTGCCGGGGCCCGCCAGCGCACCACCGCAGCATTGGAGATCTGCAGAGGCGGCGGCATTGTGCGGCAAGCACGGGGCATCGTTCAATGTGCCTGGGAAGCTGCACGTCATGGACACACAGACTCGCATGTGTACATGCAGGACCCTGTGCCATGCCCGGCTGACTAGATGCAGATGCCCCTGCTGTCTTGCACCATTGTGCACGGCTCAGGTCCAGCTGTGCGCATGCTGCCAGCATGCACCTGACATGTGCAGTCACCTGAAGAAGCCCATAGGGTGCCACGCTGATGCCCCGAGTCTTCTTCATGACCATGTCAAACCGATTGGTGGGCACTTCATCAGCAGCAGAGGCCACCTCTGCCCCTCCGCTGTCCTCCAGGGCCGCTGCAGCTGCAGCAGCTTCCTCATCCCCAGCATTGCTGAGGGACACGTCCACCTGCACAGAAAGCAGGGCCGCGCTCTGTGGCTGCCCTGTAAGCCCTAAAAGGTGTCTGCCTCAAGAAGTCTGGAGCTACTTGGAGGCAGCACAGGCGGCCTCTACGCAGGAATAGCATACAGTGCTGTGCTGCTTCACCTAGCACAAGCATGGCAAGCCTTCGGGCAGATCCAACTGCAGGCCATCTGCATTCATCTCCTTTCTGGTGGCCTTCAGCCCCACCCAGTTCAAGAGCACGGCCATGTACCACCTCCACAAGCCTCCAGTCGCAGACTTACCCTTGCAGGCTCTGCAAAGGGGTTGCGCCAGGTCACAAAGGAGCTCCCGTCCTGCCCCAGGATGGCCGTCAGCACGGTGGGCTCCATCACGTCTGGACGCCGCCCAGTCCCGCTGCACACGTACTCCCAGGTCCCCAGCAGGGCGCTGTGCAGAGTGACTGTGCCCTGCTCCACCGTGCCTGCAGAGAGTGCACGAAGCGCTTGGAGGTCAAGCTCATGCCAGGGCCGCCTGGCGCTGGGCAGAGTGGCTCTGAGCGCAAGCAGCTGTACTAGGCCTATGCAGCCATTGAAACCATGGGTCCCATGCCTCCCCTGATGTCACTGCTGCTGCTGCTCCAGGCCAGGACAGCCCAGGTACCCTTCTGCATTCAGGCAGCAATGATGAACAGGACCGAACCCAGGGGATGGCAGGTGCCACACAGGCCACAGCCAGACTACACCAGTCTGGGGTTCTCCTCTGAAGGAGCTGGGGATGCAGTGAATCGTGAGGTGACCTGTGGAAGCCCAGCATGAGGCTGTAACATGACATTGTCAGGGCTTCGCCTGGAGGCATCAGTGCAGCTTGCAGCCAGGTCACACAGCCAGGGCACCACGCAATCAGGGAGCTGGGAAGATGAGGGATGGTGCAGAACCTGTCTTGTCCCAAGGCTCCATCCCCCAATCATGCCTGTTTGTGGCAGATACACAAGGCCTGGGAAACGCTCACTGAGAGAGCTGGGGAGGTAGTCGATCGTGAGGTGCCCCACCCCATAGGGGCCCAGCATGAGGGCTGGTGACCCCACAATGAAGTTGTGAGGGTTGCTACTGGCAACCTCCAGCACTGCGTCCTCCTCGGTGGGGTTCTGAATCTCGACTGTCTGCCGTGCGGTGCAGCCCAGCTGTGCAGACTGCTCAGGCAGCACCTCTGCGGGCGCAACGTCGGCGTGCATCTTGATGATGTACGAGAAGTTGCCCAGCTGCAGCAGGCATGGTAGATATGTAGGCGTGCACAGGGCAGGTCACACGAGAAATCTGATGGTGAGGCTCAGCAGCAGGCAGGCTTACCAAAGTTTGCAAGCCCAGTGACGATGATTACTGGTGAAGGTGAGTGTGACAGAGAGAGCCCCCATGCTTTGGGCAGGCATGCTTGCTGCTACAACCAGGACAATGATGTGCTCCCGCAACGGCTGCCTGGGGTCCTGACCGTGCCAATCAAAGCTTACAGGTGCACCTGGTCAGGGCTGGCTGTAGGCGGCACAAGCGGCTGCAGGGCGGCAGCATGCTTGCCCAATTAGGTGCTGGATCTGCTTGATTTCTGATTCAGCACGATTGTGTGAGGAGGCTCACATGGCAGCTCCCACAGCCAATCATCACACCCTGCCTACCTCGACCCTGCGGGGCACCCCAAGCTGTGTTTTGCTGGACTCAGGCAGCAGGGGCACACAGAGCAGGTCACAATGCAAGCCACCGTCAAGCCAGCAGACATGGTTTCCTCCTGCCTCTGCAGCGTCAGAGATTGGAAACAGCTTGAGGCTTCGAGCCCAGCACACCTTCATGCTGGAGAAGACCAGCTCTGCCTCGCTGTCCCCTGGCAGCAGGGGCGCATAGAACAACTCGAACTGCATGGCCTGCAGCGGCGCGAGGGCCACGTGCCGAGGGCCGACTAGCATGTTGCTGCCGTAAGCGACATTGAAGCTGGCGGGCTCGTTCAGGGGGTTACTTATGTCAAGCTGCACCGCCACGGCCTTGCGCACGGCAGCTGAGACGTCGATGGTTGCGATGGGCGGCGCCTCTGTCACATTCAGGGTCAAGTAGTACCAGATGTAGTGTCCTGCAGAGGCGGGGGTTTTGGCAATAAGGCACCATGCTGCAGGCTCACCCTACACAGTGTGGCGCCAGCATTGGCGCGTAGGTTGCTGAGACACTGCCTGCACTGAAGGGGTGTTGCACTGGCCAGCTCAGGGTGCTGCGCCAGGCCAGCAACGACTTGGCTGCTCAGCTGGTGGCTGTTGATGATGGCAAGCCATATGCTCACGGCTTTTTGCAGCCTTGTGACCTTGCATTCATGATGTTTGCTGTGAGACATAGCACCACAGCTGTGGCCCTGCTGGGCAGTTCTGACCTCCACACTTGACCTGCACTGCTCATCCAGGACTGCTTGATGCTTCAGCACACCTCTCGGCCACGATGATTCAGTTTGCCAGGAGTACCGTGCTGGAGCACATGCGTCACAATCATAGTCCCGCTCACCTGACTCTGCCATAAAGGTCACGCTGCCCTGGATCGTCCCCGGCCGCGGCGCCACAACATGCAGTGTGTACGTCCCTGTCTGGCCAGGCTGCACAGTCACAGAGTCCTTCCCCCCCAAACAGTCCAGGTCGCTGAAAATTCTGCAGATGAAGAGAGACATGGTCAGGATGCGGCATGGCGCCCTCCGAGGGGCAGCCTGCAGGCTGCTCTCCACTAGCAGGGCTGCACAGGGCTTGCCTGTTCCTGTGAGAGCACTTGGGGGGAGGGTCAGGAGGTGGCGCAGAGCCTGGGCTGGGCCGTAAGGGGACTGCACAACATTCCACCAGTGCTCGAGACAGGACATGCTGGCCCACTCTTCTAAAAGCCTGAGACACAGCATCCTTGGGCTGCCGCCAGCAATGCACACAGAGTACCGCCACATACCTGTACTCGGCTGCCTTCTTGGGCACCACATTGGGCACGGCCACACGCTTGCCCTGGTGGGTGCGCGCCTGGCAGTCCAGCACGATGTGGCCCTCCGCCACGGGGTCGGTCGCCTTACCCAGCAGGGCGTAGGTGTTTTTCTCGCCTGCATGGGATCAACACAGGCTGCTTCAAATCACTGTGCGCTCAGGGCCACATGGCACCACCCACGACGCCACCACCCACGACGATGACACCACATAAGGCAGTGAGGCAGCCCTGTGGCAGGAGCTTTGTGGCCGATGACAGGGTCCACACCCTGTGGCAGGCAGCAGTTCCTGCAAGTGGCGGCAGGGCTCCTCTCCGGCGAGCCCACACAGCATGTAGCACCTCCCTGTAAAGGTGTCTTTGCAAGCCAAGCAGCAGCGTCCTCTGCCCCACCTGTGGCAGCACATCTGCCTGTGGCAGGCAGACAGGACCCTCTGGAACTTGCAGGCACCCCACCTGTTGCGGCAAAGCTCATCTCCAGCGCGCCAGCGTATTCCCCAATCCAGGGCGCAGAGAAGGTGAGTGGATACCCTAGAGTCATGCTCGGCGGCACCTCAAAGGTGCGCGGCCCACTGAAGGCCTCCCCGCGGCAGTCTGCAGTGACTGAGAGAGGGGCGGCGCCAGGGTTCACGATGGGGATCTGCAGGCATCAGACAAGCAGGCTTGGTGTGAGGTGATGACCAGCAGGCAGCAGCGGCAGGCCTGCCACCACAACAGAAGCAACAATCACAGAACAGCACAGCTAGTGGCCTGGCACAGGGGCGGGCTGCAGCAGCCACCTGTGCTGAAATGCACTCCCTGCGTATCCAGGGTCGTGCGTTTCCACCCTGGCAGAGGTGCCAAGCTCTACAATCCTATCCTAGCAGGGTTACCAGATTTCAGCACAAGAGCCTGACACATATGCATGGCATGGACAGCCCACGCATAGTGATGGTCTCCTGGCGCTGTCTGCACCACTCTCTCGCTGGCTGAGCGACAGAACACCAGCGTGGCAAATGTGTGTAACCCCGCTCCCCCCAGAACAGCAGCTCACCTCGTGCATGGCCCTCTCCCTGGCAGGTTGGTCAAAGCTGTAGCACAGCCGTCTGCCCCATCTTGACGTCTGTGTGCATGCAGAGCAGTTGACTTCCCCCGAGCCACCTTCTCCAAGGCAAAGCTGTCAAGCATAACGCCTCCATCCTCCTGGTGACGGTGTGCATGCCCACCGCCTCACCTCCTGCACCACTCTCTCCCTGGCAGGGCTGTCAAACTCCAGCACAACGGTCTGCCCCGTCTTGACGGCTGTGAACTCCACCTCCAGCAGCCGCACATCCCTCGCGCTCTGCAGCAGCACCCGGCAGGGGTACTGCCCCGCCCCCACCGGGTGCAGCACCAGGCGCAGCGTGTTGGGCGGGGTGCTCTCTGCTGAACGTGCAGCGTCGCTGACGCCTGCATGAGGGCGGCAGGGGGTGATGCCTGCTGCTGAAGTGCTTGCTCACTCATGCTCTGCATGCCAGCAGTATCTCAGAGTCACCTGCGCCTCCAGTGGCCTCCCCTGCTGGCTCAGCAACAGCTTTTGGAGCAGCTGGTGCGCTCTTGGACAGCAGCATGGTCTCCATGGTCTCCACACGCGTGTTGCTCTTGTCAATGGCAAAGGTGATGGCGGTGGGGCCATCGCCTGCGACATCAGCTTGAACAGGGTCACCAGGAAAGCTTGGTCACAGTCGGCCTTCGGCCTGTCACGCCAGTCCAGCAGATCACCAGCAGATCTGACAAGTAAACGTCTTACTCACCAGCTCAGCACTGCTCTGTTGCCAAGGCTGCCTGTTTCAGAGGATGACTTTGACATGACGCTGAGCATTCAGCCCTGACCTCTGCCTCATGATGTGAGGGATCCTTGTCAAAGAGCCATTGGCTTTGCAAAGTGCCGCACAGCGACCAGAGCCCAGTCCAACCAGCTTGGAGACATCCTCCGTCGTTGCATTCTGGGGCAAACTCGTTGAGAACATGGCGTGCTCACTCACCATCGCCCTTGGCCAGCTGAGCCTGGTCCTTGTGCTTGTTATTGGGGTGCTTGTCTAGGAACGCACGCCGAGCAGCCTCGATCTGCCCATTGGCCCAGGGCAGCTGAATGTCCCGTACCTGCGCACCCTCTGCTGGCACCTGCGCGTGCAGCAAGCGGCATGAGGGTGTGGAGGGCTGCTGCCCAGCGCAAGACACAAGCAAAACATCCTGGACAATGATGCTGGATGGCAGCCTGGCATGAACGCCTTTGTGCCATGTTCAACCCTTCCAAAGAGCAGAGGGAGCATTTTATAACTAGTTGCAGGCCACCTGCCACCTGCTTGTGTAAGGTGGGCTTGAGACAGGGGTGGGATCAGCCTCAGCTGGACTTGGGAGGGCCAAAAGCTCCTTTACCGCTTTGTGCAGGTGCAGAGGCTGCGACTGCAAAGTGGTGAGGATGCCGGAGCCGGTGTGGCTGCTGCACTCTTGTGGGCTGGCAAGGAGGGGCATCAGGGCCAACCGGGAGCAATGAGCTTGCCCATGTGTGCCATTCTTGGGTGTCCCAGTTCACCTGGAACTTGTATTCCTTGAAGACAGGCGGCGGCCTGGTCTCTCCTGAGACCTCATACACAAACTTGCCGCATTGCAGGTCCTCAAAGACAATGCAGCAGACGTGGCTCTCCAGGGTAAAGGGCAGGAAGGCTGCCCGCAGAGTCTCCTCTGCATTCGCCTGCAGCAGAGAGGCCCCATGGACAGCCAGATACCGGCATCACGCTCCACAACAGATGACAATGCTGTGCACTACAAGGCACAGCAGCTTAGGGCCACCGTTGGCTACAAAGCGCAGTCATGTATCGCTGCATGTCTCATGGCAGCTGAACCTTGAAGGCTATCCCAACCCTGACCTTGAGCCGTATCCTGAGCTTGTCCACTCCAAAGGGGTTGGGGAAACACCTGGGCTTCTCCTCACCATCTTGGACGTCTTTCTGACCCTTCTTGCTCCTGCATGCAGAGCTGTGCATGGACCACTTTGCCACAAATAGCCCAGTGTCCATCTGCAGGAGCGGTCAATGCACAGCGGCAAACTCATTGCAGTGTGCACACACCGGTAAGGCACATGCGAACAGCTCTCAGGGGTGTCCCCACACCTATGAGGAGACGGGCCTCAGAATGTTCGAGAGTTTGCTGTAGAGGGTCACGCCCGGCACGTCAGAGAGGCAGCTCCTTCCTGCTTCAGACAAGGCAGTTAAAACTCCTCAAGACAACTCCCCCATCTTCTCCCACACGATGCCCACCTCTGAGCAGCTGTCCTCTTCCTGTCAGTGCCTGCCAAGCGAGCGAGGTCCAGCTCTGCAGCTGCTGCATGCACAACCCTGATGGTGAACTCACAATCCGCCTGCAAAGCAGAAGGGTGGTGGGTGCAGCAGGCTTGCCTGGAAACATATGCAGAGGCGGCCTCATGATCCCATCCATTTGCAGCAGCACCCTGGGGGAAAGAGCCTGATGGGGAAAGACTAATGGGAAATGCCTGAGAGGTAAGGATCTGGCATGCCACTGCCATGCATTCAGGACACAGGATCCCATGGAGGTCTCTAGCTCTTCCTGGATACAGCCAGTGCTGCCAGGCACCATGGAAATCTGCAGGCTTCACCTGGAAAGGGTTGGTCAGCTTGACCTCAAATTCCTTGAACTCATACAGCTGGGCATCTGCCTTAAATTTCTTTAGGGGCCCCCTTGCGTCCACCTCAGCTCTGAGGGCAAAGACCATGGTAGCTGCTAGGGCACTGCCATCCCGCTTGCTGGTCAGAATGAGCTTGGAGGTCTGCAGCAGACAGGGACGTTGCACATGATTGACGGGAACCATTGCAAGGCACTGGAGCCTAACCCCATCTGGAGCAATCAGGTAAATCCTGCGTTCTGAAAAATCAGCAATCGCAGACTTTGCCAGGCAGGTTGCAGGCGGCCGGCTGAGATCCCTGCCGGACCCTGCCCAGCACCGACAGATGCGCCACCTGGCCGCCGCAAAAAATCATCCCAGTGCAAGCTGCAGCACCACCGTGCATCCCCTGCACACCTGAGGGTTGGTGGTGCTAGACTTGCACTGCACTGCAACGCGGGCGGACCCCTTGGGCTCAATCCTGATGGTGGGCGCCTCCAGCGCGAAGTCTGAGTGTCCCTCCAGGCGGGCTGTGTAGGCAATGGGCTTGCTGGCTGGGTTGCTGACCTCGATGTACTTCACCTGCAGGCAGAGCCCCCCAGTGAGCAGCATGTGGTCTGAGGGGGTGAAGGCAAGCAGCTTGCTGGCTGAGTTGCTGACTGCAATGAGCTTTGCCTGGATGCCAGCTCCATTGGTGAAGAGACTTGGATGACACATGCAGACCAGCGCGGGTGGCTTCCTGGGCTGAGTTGCTGACCTCATTGAGCTTATCCCAAATGCAAGCCTTTGTGTGAGTGGGCAAAGGGACAGACAGTTGAAGCACAGATATAGGGCAGTGCAAGCAGTTTGCTAGCCACTCACCTCACAGACATCTACCTGCATGCAAGCCGCCTGGGTCTGCTAAGGCACACAGAGGTGAAGGCCACATGCAGGAGAGAACAGACAATCACCTGGCTGGGTTGCTGACAACCTGCTTCAAGAGGTGGCGCCCAGCAGATGAGGCTGGCTTACAACATGCTGCAAGATCCAGCTATGGATGGGAGGTGGATAGCAAGAGCTTGGCAAACCAGTCCTCACCGCAGGGCCTGCTCCATGCCATCTCAAGGGGCACCTGAGCAACTGCAGGCAGTTCTGCAGCATGCCCTGCACCTAAATGCCTCATGCCTGATCATGCAGTAAACGGGGAACTCTGACCTTCTGGCATTCATGTGGAAGCTGGTGTACGGTGCCTACGACTAGGTTTACCTGCTTCTCCTGCAGCCTGCCCATGAACTCCACCGTGGCACGCGACACCAGCTGAGGCAGCGCCTGGTAGAGGTACAGCACAAAGAGAAGCATGTCCAGCGCATTGGGCTTCAGGATGTCGTCCACCTGCACCCACACCTCCCAACATTCAGGATGTCTGCAAGGCAACATAGTGCGCGCGATGCAGCCCAGCAGGTGCCCGCACACAGCATGGACTGAGCGTGGCCAGAAGTGGGGTGTCCATAAAGAACAACGATTGGGAGTATTGGTGTCTGCCAGCAGAAGCTCATCCATTCATAACACCTGTGCAGCACGCCATACGTGCACCACCTTTAGGACCCAAAGCATAGGCGGCCACCTTCCGGTCCTGCGTTTTGTGCTTCGCTATGAGGAGTGGAGCTGCCATGCACAAAGCACAGTCCAACCTGCAGGCTGTAGGGTAGCTGCAGCGTCTCCATGAGCTTGACCACAATAGCGGCATTGTCCCGCAGGTGCCCCTCATCAGCTGGGGCTGTCCTCAGCTTGGTCCCCAGGCGCGCCAGCTCCGGCCAGTGGCTCACCAGCACAGCGTACAGGGCCAGCCCGCTGCGCAGGTCAGCATCGAAGTTCAGGATCCGCCTGGCAGCCATGGGTAGCGCCTGCAGATGGCAGACCAGCAATCACGCATGCAGGACCCGACCGCTACTCAGATCCGCACCCTTGCTGGTTGGAGCGCCGCAGCTTCTCACGGCAAATGTTCCTGACTTGCCTGGCAGCCATGGACAGCTGCGGCAGGGTGGCAGACCAGCATTGCTGGATGCCAGGGTGATGGGCAGAAGCCAGAGGTCAGCAGCTGATGGCGGCCGTGAGCAGGGACGATGTAGGCCACATGTGCTGCTGGTCTTTCATCATGAGGGTTGGATGCAGGCACAGCGGAATTCGCAGCAGGCTGGTGCAGCCAGATCCACAGCACTCAGAGAAACTGCCAGCCCACCTTGGACAGGTGCACCGTCAGCCACGCCAGAAGCACAGACTCCGCTGTGCTGTACACATTGCTGCCCAGCAATGCGCTGTCAGGCGGCAGCTGGCAGCCTTCCAGTCCCGGCAGAGCTCGGAAGGACCTGGGAGTCACACGGGCCAGCACAAAGATCTTCAGCATCTGCAGGGGCATCAACAGCTCAGCCCTGCAGGGTGGCCGGACAGCTGTGGAGTGATGCCGCAGCAAGGCAGCCATCTTGCAACGAGGTCTGAGAACATGACTGTGCACTTGATCTCAGCTTTTCATTGGCTCTAGCATCGGCGGACCGCTGCAGCTCAGCCCTGAAGGCCAAAGCTGCCGATCTGCAGGCGTGCACAGTGCTCATGCAGCACACCTCAGTGGGACCTCATCTGCAGCCACAACACTACAGCAACACTGCACTGTAGCACGTGTCACAGCCCTCACAAGCATGCAGGGCTCATGCCCTTACTGTGCAGAGGCGTCTCCCTTGCATAGTAAGGGAACGCAGCACTGCCCTCGCAGGAGTCAGGGCTGCACCTGAGACATGACTGCGTTCCATGCCTTGAACGAGATGATCTCAAAGTCATCCTCAAGCTGATACCAGAACTCCATCTCCTCCGCATCAGCCTCAGTCACCACCTTGGCATCCTTCTTTGCCAGGATGGTCCTGCAGCACAGGCAGCCACAATTCCTGTCTGCAGCAGAGCCCTCCTTCATTGCAACACATCGGGAACTTGCAGCAGAAGTGACATGCCACACAAGGCGTCACGCTGCTGGCCTCAGTCCAGAGGCCCAAGCGCGGCTGCAAAACTGTCAGTCCACATGCAAGCATTGCAGACATCAGAAGGATGGGGGGTCCCACTCAGAGGCAGGTCTCAGCAGGCCCAAATCGAGGCTGCACAGCAAATTGCCAAGAGCAGGGGTTCATTCCGCTGCTCGCGGGTGCTGCTGCAAGCTGGCTGCTGCCCCGAGCAGATGCTGATTGCGGCTGGGTGACTGCACAACGACTCACTCCCGACAGGAGGTTGGTCCTTTTTCCTACTTCCTTGATGAGCAGGTGGTGCCCAGAGCCTGCTGCCAGGCCAGACCTGAACTCCTCGATGTCCAACAGTAGCTCTGGCTTGACTGCATTCAGCAGGGCGCCATGGGACTTGAGGAAGCTCAGGAGGGCGTCATACTGCGCGACCAGCAGCTGGGCCACCTCCTTCTTGTTGGCCGCCAAGCTGCCTGCCTGCACAAACGTGCCAAGCATGTCGAGGGGTGTGCTCCCGAAAAGATGGGTACCCACCTGGTGTCTGGTGAGTTGCTTGCCTGCAGAAGCTTGCCAGGCTTGTCAGACAAGTGCTCCTGGAGGAGCCACCTCTGTCCCGCTGGCTGTCAGGTCGCCTGCTGGAGGACATTGTGGGGCAGGTGTGCTGTCCTGAAATGCAGAGTGACAGCACCATGCTATGCTTGTTGTCTGCCAACACAATGAGATGACGTCTTCTGCAGATGCAAGCTGGGCGCCCTCAGACACACCATTCTCACTACACATTGTTTTTTTCAAGCCAAACTGGGCTTTCAGCAGGCCTCGGCGCATCATGCAGCACTGTATTGCTTATACCCACCAGACCCTGCTGGGCACAGCTTTGTTGCAGAAAACCAGCTCCAGCAGCCTAGCAGGAGGCGTGCAGGTGGGCTCCAATGTCATGAGAGAGGCATGCAATG
The DNA here is from genome assembly GCA_019693375.1 of Asterochloris erici. Lineage (NCBI taxonomy): Eukaryota > Viridiplantae > Chlorophyta > Trebouxiophyceae > Trebouxiales > Trebouxiaceae > Asterochloris > Asterochloris erici. Next base: position 43,226 of record JAAMXJ010000255.1, on the reverse strand, counting down.
CAGCATGTCACTCCCACATTTGCTCGCTCTGCTGGGGTGCACCCCTGCTTCAGTCCATCTCTGCCAACTTCAAGATTTGCTTTTTGCGAGCAGCAGTGGTGGCCATGCAACAGCTGCTTTCACACTGCAGAGCACAGCCTGGCCCAACAAAGGGCTCTTCAAAGCAGAACACTTTCGTTGAGGGCCCACATTGGGCACAGCCCTGCCCCAAAAAAGGATCCACAAGCTCCAGGATCAGGGGATTGTGGGTACCTCTTTGCACATGTTGAGCAGCAGGCAGGGCTTGCACTTTGATGAGCACTCACCCTGTTGGGCACGGCCTTGCCCGAGAAGAGCTCGACCAACTCCAGCATGAGGCGCCCCTTTGAGGCCACCATCTCGCTGGGGATGCTCTGATAGGGCCCCTTGGCCGCCACAGCCACCAGGAATTTGCTGACAGCCAGCGGTGGGACTGTGGCCCCAATGGAGTCCATGCCAGCCTCTGGCAGCGTGTAGGGGACTGACTCATCCAGCAGCACGGCGGAGGCGTCAGTGGTGCGCCACAGCAGCTCGCCGGCATTGACCTGCAGGCAGCACTGCCCCACTTTGAATGCCCCAACAGCATGCGACCCTGCTGTGTGCAGCCATCAGCCAGTGATGAAGTCACACAGCAACTGGAAGTGCACAAACAATGCAGGGCTGACCGCCAAAACATCCTGCCTTTTGCCCGGCAAGGCTAATCACATCAAAGAAGAAGATCCAAAACCACAAAACAGCTCTGTGTGGGCAGATGTTCAGATGCTCACAGGCCCTCTCAGGGCACAAGGCAAAATAGCACACTGCCATCAGCAGCTGCAGCAAGGTCTCACATCCAAGAAGGGCTTGATGCTGAGCAGCGAAGCGTCGGTGGTGCCTGTAACTGGTAGGCTGTAGCGTTTGCCATCGTCGTCCAGGAAATCCACATTGGCTGTAAAGCTGGTAGGTCTTGTAGCCGTGCAGGCCACAATGACAGGCAGGCGCTCCTTGGCTATCCCAATCAGGGTGCCCTCAGGAAAGGCCAGGGTCAGGGGGAGGTGGTGCTCATCAGCGGGCAGCCTGGTCTGCGTGGAGAGCAAGCGCATGCTTTGTGTTAGTCTAGCAGGGATGCATGCAGCGCCCACCTCAAAGCAAGATGCACTGTGCCTGACCCTGCGAGGCGTCCAGGGCTAATGTACAGCATGAAGACGCTCAAAGGCTCCAGCAGGCTGCCAGGCAAGATCACAGGATAAAAAGGGCAGTGCCAGAAGCTGAGCACAGGGGACATGCAGTGTTCGGCTTGCAGCTGGATCCACAGGTGAGCAATAGAGCTGCTGCCCCAGTCTCCTGCTGCTGGAGGCATCGGCTCGCTGCAGTGCTCATTGCCTCCAGTACAAACGAGCTGAGATCACCATGAAACAGGCAAGCTCACCTTGAGCTCCAGGTTGTCGTAACCATCATTGATGACAAAGAACTGCGCCTCTGCCTTGATGCCCACTGGCACTGGCGGCAAGATGCACTCCCTCATGTCAAACTTCAGGCGAGGCCACTCGCCCTCGCCCCTGACCTACACAGCCAGCAGCTGTCAGGTGGCTGCCTGAATGCTGTTTGCCTGCTGCAGCATGTGGCTCTTGCTGCGGCAACCTGCCTGCTATTGCTCCTGGTTCTAGGCTAGATCAGAGCATGCAGAAGGATGCAGGCTCAGGAAGAGATGAGCACAGAAAGGCTCGACTAGTCATGACTGCAGCAGCTGGCAGCTCGGAAGCCTTTTGCGGGCTGCTGCTGACAGACACGCCAGCCGTGTGCAAGGCAGCGCACCTCAAAGGTGAAGTATGGCTGAGCCAGGTTGCCATCCAGGAAGAGGGGCAGCTTGCCCGTATAGATGCGCCCATCCTTTGGCGAGAACAGCATGTTTACTGTGACGGACTGCCCCTGCATTTGTTGATGTGTTCAGGTGCCTAACATGGCTCTGTCTGACAGCATTGCAATCCCTATTGCACTATTGGGGTTGCCATTCACATGATGGCTACAGCATTGTGATCTGACAACCCCAGGTGTTGAGCATCCATGATGGACAAGTGCCGCCCATGAATTTCATTTCATGTATACTGGGCACATGCATGTCGCGTGCCCCGATGGACCCACCTTCAAGAGGCTGCCGCTCTTGGGCTCAGCTGCAAACACGCCCTTGCAGCCCTCTTGGCCCTCCGTGCTGGCGTGCCCAAACTGCCACTGGACAGGCTCAGCCTCGTTGCTGGTGAAGGTGACCTCTAGGGCATAAGGCGGCTTCATCTGATTGGCCCTGATCACGATGCTCTTGCCAAAGTCGAAGATGGTCTTGGACGCTGTGATCCTTGCCCGCACTCCGGAGGCGGTCACCTTACGCTTCACAATGGCAGCCCCTGCAAGCACAAGGTGCCTTTTGCAGCTGATGGCAGGTGGCTGCATGTCTGCAAATGCTATTGGAGCGTCAGGCACAGAATGCAGCTGTGTTTCAATGATTGCTCATTCTGGGACTGCCTTCTGTGGCCTCTGTTTCCTGCTGCAATGCTGCATGTCTGGCAGCTTGGCATGTCTTGCCAGGCATGGCTGCCTGAATGTCATGCAATGGGCTGAGCCTTGGCCAGGGAGCCAGGTGCCCCCAGTCATGTCTTGCCTCCCCCTTCAAGGGGGCAGCAGCTGTGTCTCCTGACCCAGCTGGTGCGACCCTGCCAGCCAGAACTGCTGAGGCTGCTGTCAGGCTGCTTTGGGCAGCCGTCCATGTGCTGTGAGAGACTTTCAAGGGATGCGAAAGAACCTTGCACTGGGTCAGGCTACTGCCAGGCTGCTTTGGGCAGCTTTCTATGTGCTGGGAGATATTGTAAGAGGATTTGAATGACTTATGGCCTGTCTGGTGCAAAGCCCTCACCTGAGACAGAAAAGCCGTAGCCAACCAGCATGGCCCCTAGGTCAAAGGCGTGCTGCGCCTCCTGCCTGGCAGCATAATTCAGAAACAGGCCCAGAGTTTCTGAAGCCAGCATCTTCAGCTGATAGCGCGCCCCCTCTCTGGACTTGGCAAGCTCCTCAGCCTCGGTGGGCCTGCAAGAATTATCATCAAACACTTGTACCTGATTGCAAGTTGTAGGCTCGCTGCAGCAGCGTCTGCCCTACCTTTGTTCATTGCAACTGTCACAAGTTGGGTCGGACTGCTCGTAGCTCAACTCAGGCTGCAACTGGGAGTGCTGCACAAGGGCATCCCATAAGATGGGGGTTCCATGAAGCTGCGGCAGCACTCGCGCCAGGCCTGCTGCAAGCTGCGGCCGGGCACTGCCTTCTGCCAACAAGAGGCTCTCTGACTGGGCTCACTTCATGCGGCGGCTGGAGCGGCTGCTGCCGGCAGACCCACGGCGCCCCATGCGCAGCAGGGGGCACTCGTCGTGCACCTCTGTGGACCAGTTCTCCTTGGGCAAGTCCAGGCTGAACTCAGGTCGCAGGGACAGGTCAAAGTTGACGCCTGCAGGGAGCGACAGCTCAGAGTTGACGCCTGCAGGGGGCAGGGTACTGCAGGGAGGAGTGTACTGCAACCCTAGGTGACAACGCCAAGGCCCATGCTTGCTGAGCAATGACACAGTTGCAGGGAGATGACAGCTTGACAGATGTGGGCACCTAGACTGCTGTGGCCAATGTCCCTGCACACATGCATAGCAGAATGCTTAAGGTCTTCTGCCAGGTGCAGATGCACAGCCAGGTTTCTGTAGACCCCAAAGACTCATCATTGTGCAGGTAGTGGGAGTCCATGGCAGCATCCTTTGATGGTAAAAGATTGTTGCAGAGCATGAGTCAGGACAGAGCTCAACTGTTGGCACGTGGGAGGCATGCACGACAGTAAGCATTCAATAGCACTAAGCCGTGCACGCATCCCAAGCAGATTCTAAGTAGGGAGCCAGCTGCAAACGGGTCTCCAAAGCAGCAGCTTGCGCCGGCAGCAGGCGTGTGCAGAGCATGAGTCATGTGGTTCAATGTGAACGCAGAGCATAAGTCAGAGGCCAAGCCAAAGAGGTGGCAATGGGTTGGATATAATAAAGCAGTGAACATGTGCCTGGCTGTGAACTCCATGTACACATCGGCAAAGGCAAGCTCGGCCTTCTGCAGCATCCACCTCATTGCAGGACTCACTTGCTGGCACCGGGGAGGTGTTGATGACGGTGAGACTGTGCCTGACGGTCACCCCAGTGTACACATCTCCCAACGCAAGCTCTGCCTCCTTTATGTCCACTGCTGGCAGCACAGCATCTCCATGGATGGGCAGCCTGAGAGCCTTCCCGCCACGTACCTCCACCTCCAGCCTGGTTTGCACCTGTAGCAGCGGCAGCCGCAGTGAATGTTGCCTGCAGCAGTTGTGGGTGCTTGACACCCATATAGGTGCCTGCAGGGGGCTTGCACTGGGGCGCAGGCTATGGCATGAGCATTGACTGGGTCCTTGGCGCACACATGATGCACATGAAGGGGCTTGGCATTGAAGCTCATGCTGTTGGGTCCCAGCCAGGCTGTTGATGCATGCCTGACTGCGGTCCATCCTGAATGGCATCAGCACATGGCCCTTTAATCTGCGCAGCAGCAAACGTTTGACAAGTAAAGACTACGCGAACCCAATCACCACAAAGTCATGACATGAGTAGTAGCTTGACAGGCACAGTTGTGAAAGAGCATGCCTGTTGCGGCTGGAGGAAGTTCAGCGTCAGCTCAAGGTCCAGTGATCCGCCAGACTGAATCCTGCCCCTGTCAGGGTTGCACCGCACAGCGTCGTTGGGCAGCACCTGCAGCACACCTGGCAGCGTCAACAGCTTTGCGACACTGCGTTTAAGCAGCGTCAGCTGAAGCAGACTGCAACCAACGATATCAGGACGAGCGCAGCTCTGTGAGACCTGCAAGGCCTCACGTTTCCAGGAGAAGTCTGGCAGGAGTGCAGCAGACTGCCCTGCTTGGCCATACACATAGTTGCCTGTGGCCAGAAGGCTGCTGGCGCCGTCAGAGCTTTGGCACTGCATCGCGCAAACAACTCAAGTGCCCTTATCCAGTGACCTGCTGCCAGAGTGCTTGTATCACAGAGTGCCTTGCGCCCTGCACTCACTACCCCGGGCGCACCAGGAAGATGCCGTCATGAGACCCTGTGTTGCGCAGGACGGCCACGGTTGCCTGCGGCACACCGACAGGGATGTTCCCCAGCTCAAGCGCCTTGTCCCTGAAGCTGAGCTTGCCCTCTGGCAGGGAGGCCCGCAGCTGCACCTGGGGCGGGGTGCCATCGCCGCCCTTCAGGGTGAGGCCCATGCTGGTCTGCAGGGGAGCGCCGTGCTGTGAGACGGAGAACCCATGCTCAATTGCAGCGGAGGGGCACAAAACTGCTAGACAGAGGAGCCTGGGGCACTGTGCCATTGCCGCCCTGCAGGGTGAGACCCACATTGTCCTGCTGCAGACAGACAAGTTGCTGTGACACAGACAAATCTGGAGCATGGTACCACTGCCACCTCCAGGATGCGCCGTTTGCGAGTCTGCAGCAAAGGCACTGTGGAAGCTCAGAGAAATCATTTCGGGACTGGTGCCGGAGGCCCAAATGCAGAGTTGTTGGCCTTGCCAGGTTGATGGACTCATATGGGTTTGGCAAGCACGTTTCAGTGAAGTCCAGCAGTGTTCTGCAGGTATAGGAATCATGCAGCTATTAAGAGCCTGAGTAAACGTCTGGAGGAGGCTGAAACAAACCCAGCAAGACCTGAACCACTGCAAGATGCAGCACAGCTCCCAACGTGTCTGCTCTGGTGGACTTGTCCTGCAAAGAGCTGCACAAGTGCTACAGGGCTGGTGTGTACGGGGCATTGCCAAAGAGCAGCATCTGATGCTTGGTGAGGCTCAAGCTGCCAGAGAGCGTCTGCAATCTGCCTGAAAACTTCAAAGCTCTCAACATGGAGGGTGGGTGGCCACTGCAGCTTGTGACGTAGGGGAGCCGACAGGCTATCAATGGGCATCTTTACCCAGAGGCATATTGTGCTCCTTCAGGTCTGCAAGCAGCCTTGCTGGAAACCTTGGCATTGCTGGGGGTACATGACTTCAGGGTGTGCAAGCGGGGCCACCACACTAGTAAGGACGCAGCTGCCTGCACTGCTTCGATAACACTTGGCTCACCACTTGCTCTCCTGGGGTGGCATCGCTGCCGGGCATCCACTTGACGGTGCACTGCAACGAGTTGCTGCCCCGGACGGTGCCCTCTGCAGGGCTCACGCTGAAGGCTGCAGCGGCTGGCCCCTCCAGCTGCCACCTGAACTCTGCTGGGAACGGCTGCGTGTTGCTGAGCATGAGCGTCTGCACCCCGACGCCATTGCAGTCAGCTTTCTTTTGCAGCTGTCATTTGCACATCAGCACATCTGCCTGCTTGCAAGGTTCAATCATGCGCTCTCAAAGGGGGCAATGGAACATTGGCAGCTGGGCATGCCTGCACTGTACACTGCAGACTGAGAGGGGCAGCTGCTGACCTGCTCAATAAAAGGCTGCCAGTTGTCCAGGCCAAACGAAAAGCTGAGCTCATCATCGCTGATCTCCAGGCTGACAGGAACCACCTCAGCCCTGACCTGCAGGCAGGTGGCTGGGATTTACAAGTTCGTTCCAAGGCGCTTGGGGGCACTCAGTGAACAGTACCTCGTGCACCTTGCTGCTCTCTGAATGACACTGCTTGAGGGTAGCACAGTAGACTTGGGATGGCACCCCAAGCATGGTATGCAGGCAGCTCAGGTGGCATAGGGCATACCACACCTGCCATAGACGGTTTTGCCTGTTGTCAATGGCATGCCAAGGTGTTCAAGAGCAGAGGTACCAAGCAGGGGCCAGCGATCTGTTCACAGCAGGGCTTGCCTCAAAGGTGAAGAACTGGCAGCCATTGAGGACGTACTCCACTTTCTGTGAGAAGCTCTGAACATGTGGCACCATCAGCACCAGAGGGAATCTGGCCTGCCCACCACCTGGCACCACCTGAAAGGAGCAGTATGAGCTCTGGATGGTGAGAGATGGGTCCAGAAGGGAGTGTGGACTGCTGTCTTAAATAGGCACACAGTTTTGCCGGGATGCCAGCAACAAGTCACGACGTGCCCTCTCCAAGGTGCAATACCTGCATGCACAATCTCATCTGGAGCAGCAGCTTGCTGAGCCGTGAGGCAGCAGGGTATGCACGCGTTGCGAGGAAGGCTCAAAGCGCAATTCTAACGACCTCTGACATCAGTCATCCTGTGACGCAGGCGTTCCCCACGGAATATTGGGGTGCACTCCAAACGTGTAGCATGCAGCCGGCTTAAGGGTCAGCTCAGCACGCCTAGCTACTTGACAAGGCCTTTATCGCTAGCCTCTTAAGTTAAAGTTTGTGGCTTGGCCTCGACATGCAGGCACTCACCTGGCTTAATACTTCGCTGCCCTTCAGCTCCGTCACTGCGCCCACAGCCAGCACCACATGGATGCTGCTGCGCAGGGGGTTGTTGACCAAAAGGTAGGCTGTGTTGCTGCTGGAAGCGCTGACCTTGCCAAAGTCCACCACACGTGGCCCAATACCGACGCGCTGCAGGTCCTGCAAACAGGAGCACATATGGTGTTGTCAAGCAGCAATAGATCATGGGGATGGCAGTTTGCTGGCAGAGGAACCCTGAGATGTAGCCACCTCAAGTGCTCATGAGACCAGCACTACTGTTGCAGATGTGAAGGCCTGCTTGGCTTTGCGAGCATTGTGCAGCATGACAGCCACCGCAGCCTCAGGCCTGAGCAACCAGCCAGCTAAGGCTCTGCAGCACTGCGGCATCTGCAGGCAGTGCAATCATGGCGTGCAACAAAGGCCACTGACAACGCCTGCCTGCTTGCTCAAAGCCTGCGTGCACTGCCCAGCTTCCTCTTCAGTGGTGGGTTTGTCCTTGTGCAGAGGGATGTCCTCCACAACCTCTAGAGGCAGAGCTGGGCAGTTCTGTGGCCGTGCCGCTGCTGCCGACTTATCAAGCCACAGAGGGTCATGCTGCACCCGAGGGAGGCTCTGCTCTGGTCCCCTCAGACCCCTGCAGGTGCAAGAGGCAGCTGCTTGCAGTCGCAGTGGTGGCTGCTGCAAGGTACTCAATGCAGGCGCCAGAGGCAGCTGCTGCCAGATCTGATGGTGGTCTGGAGCATTTATGCGCAGGCACAGGAGCCAGATGCTGCCAGCAGTGACAGGGGCTGGGGATGCAAAGTGATGCACGCAGCTATGGAGTCTGCATTTGATATCATATATACATACAAGGCAGGCCTGTGGCCCATCAAGCATGCCTGGCTGCCCCTGGTCACCCCGACGGGCAGCAATATCAGAAATTTGGGAGCCCAGTCTCTTCACATCAGTTCAGATCAAGCCCCGGCAGAGGACATGCCCTGGATGTTACTGTCACCTCAAGAAAGAGCTGCTGTAGAAATCTCACTTGTATGGCTGCAGCCCCAAGTCTCTGCTGTCCTCAGCCTCATTTGACTTGCCCTTGTGTGTCCTGTTTTGCCTAATGAAGGATGTGTACCTGCACGGGGCAGGCGAACTGAGACTGCAGCCAGATACAGACGCCCCAAAGCAGTGCTCAGAAGCAGGGTGTCCGCCACAGGTAACCCAAGGCATGCCGCACACAGTCCTCCACAATGCAAAACAGAACTGTTTGGACCAGCAGCGTTCCACCCGAAGACTGCATTCTGGCATGGTCACACAAGTGCAGACACCAACGATCGAGAGGGCAGGCCTGTCATTGTGAGAGCTGATTGACCACCCAGGCTTGATACACACTGCAACCCTCACAAGGGATGCCGCGTCTGGTGAGTGCAAAGTCTCAACAGCAGATCTTAGTCGGCAGCACACTGTTTGAAGGCCTCCAGGACTGGGGGAACCACACATGCTCAGCCAGGCAGGTGGTCCAGCCAAGTAGTCAAAAGCCATTTGCAACCACCTTGGCCAGTATACACTCCTGCTGTCACCACCGCCCCGTGAAAGGTCCCTCGAGGCAAACAACTGCTGGTGTTGCTCTGTTGAAGCCTCAAGGTCAATGCAGCCCCATCAGACCTGTCAGTGTGAGCAGCATGCCGCATGGACACCTCAGGGCCGCCGAATTCAGCTGCTCTGGCAGGCATGTGCTCAAGCCCAGCAGTCAGCAGCCAGGTGCAGCCGCTGAGCATACACCTGCTGCTATGGGCAGCACGCTGGCCCATCTCCCCAGGCAAACAAATGCCTGCCATGTCCATGCAGAGCACAGTATTGGCTGCAAGCGCCCCTACCGACCTATCATTGTGAGCAGCACGCCGCTTGAAATCCTCCAGGCCGAAGGTTTCCTTGCTGCCAGCCGACACGTGCTGCTCAAAGCAGTGAAGCACCTCTGGGTTCTCCCAGGGCTGCAAACGCTTGTAGCCCTTGATCTTGCGCAGTGTCTGCTCGAGCGCCTGCAAGTGCAGGATGCCATATCGTGAATGCTTGCTGTCCCTTCAGCCCCAGTACTACCTCAAGGTTGTCAGCGCGTCCTCCAGAACCTGCAGGCCTGGCTGGCTCAGCTGGCAGCCTGCTGGTGGCAGCAATGCTGCTTGATGAATGCTGCCATGGGCGCGGCACATCTGCAGCTGTGCTGCCAGGATGGCACAGCCAACAGCAGATGCTGAAAACTATGGCTGCAGGTTTACCAAATAATCAACCGGCCAGCAGCCAGCAGATGCACTTGGATGCAGTCAGTCATGTCTAGTGTAGCTCTGCTGAGTGGCCTTGATTGGCTGCCAAAGCGCAGTTCTACAGCAATGCTGCTGACGAATGCTGTCACGGATGCTGCACTTCCGCAGCCATGCGGCAGCAGGCGAAGGCAGATGTAGTGCTGCATGTGGTGTCACATCCTGGACATGGTGCCTTCAGCCCCCTGGGCACACGCTGCAGCGACCTTTGGCTGTTTGAGCATTGCTGGCCTTGCTGCTCGCCCTGATAATGGCTCAACACGTCGAGCCAGATGCACCCCTTGGGGCATGTGCTGCAGCCAGACTTGCCTGCAAGGCCCTCTTGCCACTTGCCCTCAGTCTTGCGCTATCGCGGCCAGCTGCTGACTCATAGGCTTTCTGCACCAGCTCTTCGTGTTGCACTGCAAGCCCACCTCGTCCTGGTCCACATACTTTCTTGGCTTGGCAAAGCTCTCGGGTAGTGCGCTGACCCCGCCCACAGGGGCTACATAGCGCCCTACGCTGTCAGCCTGCCCCACCACGTCGATGTGCGTGGTGGCTACCACAATACTGCTGTGCTGGGCCAGCACCTGCACCTCCAGGCGAGCGCTGTGCTGGCCCAGGGCGCGGGGACAGAAGGTCACCAGGACTGCACAGGTGGCTCCAGGGACGATAGTGCCTGCAGCAAGGGCAGGTGCATGTGGTGATGGGACTTTCAGGTGGGCAGGCTCAGAGAGCTTTTGCAGGTCAGCAGGTAGTGATGGCAGCGGAGGGACCTCCGACAGACACAGCATGGGTCTGATCAGGGCGTGGCTGCCCCAGTGAGGAGTCCAACCAGGACAGCGCAGGTGGCATTGGGACCAAGAATGTTCTGCAACCAGGGCTGGCTCATGTGATTTGACTTTCAGATGGAATGAAGGGCTTTTGCTGCTCAAAAGGGACTAGAGACAGCAGACTGACGTCCCACGGGTGTCACATGAGGAGGGCGCAATTTCCTGGCTGCCTTGGCTTGATGAGCGTGCAGCACAGGTGGCGCCCAGGGCAACTGCCCCATTAGCACCAGGTTGCTGGCTGCGTGCAGTGGCAGGCATCACTTTGTGATCTGCAGCAGATCTGTGCTGGGCCGGCAGACAGGCAGCCAGACTTATGCTGGTGCGGTAGAGGCAGTCCAGCATTGAATGGACATCAGGTGCAGGTGCAATGCTTCTGTTTCATGTGTAGTAGAATTGCTCTCTTCTAGGCCCACCTCCGGATGGCTGGCAGTGGTAGGCTGGGTGGGCAGGGATTCTGAAGCACGCCGGCAGCTGGGGACACAGATTCTCCAGCACCAAGTTCTCGTCAGCTGCCGAGTGGGTGGGCAGGGTGCCAAAGACAAGCTGCGACCGCGAGACTGCCACCCTTGCCTCCAGAACACGTCCCCTCACGGGGAACTTGATCTCCTGAGGATACCTGCGGGGTTGGCATGCCATTCAGCCAGCTGTCTGCAAAACAGCACTCAGGCCAGGAAAAACTGCAGGCTGTCAGCATGTGCTGGTTCTTGCTCGCGAGAATCTCAGAGCTTGAACAGCGTATGTGGCATCACACAAGACACCATCCAGCACGCTGCCTGCCCTCCTCTGCCACACAGCTGGCACCAGGGGCCTGCATGATGCCTTGAGTCAGTCCACAGGCTGTCCCCTCACCCGTCAAACGTCAGCTGCCCACTGTAGGTGACTTGCTCATCCTCCAGCTTAGCTCCAGCATTGAAACCCTTCCTACGCTCCAGCCTGCCAGGGTTGAAGGCCACTGTGAGGTTGGCCCTCCCATAGGCCGGCACCACGGCGTTCAGGGGCTGCAGCTCAAAGTGCTTGGGCTCTGTCGACTTGAGCTGCTTTCCTCTGAGGCGGGCGGCCTGCAGCAGGTGAGAGCAGGTGGAGCAGCATCCCTGCAAGAGTGCTGCATCCACCCTGCTGTTCTGGCAGTCCAGGGACAGCTGAGGGCTACGCCTGCCTGGAACACATGTAATCTGGTCATGGCTGAGGGCGCAGGATGACTCGGCAGACAGTGGCGTTTTGCAGCCTGCCACAGAATGCTGCTCAGGGACAGCAACAGCGCCCCTGCCCCTGTGGTCAGGCAGTCAACCTGCCCAAGTTGAGCAAACAGGCTGAAGACGGTGCACCATGGGGTGCTCAGCCCCCTTGACACAGGATCATCACCTTCGATGCGGTGGATGCAGCACTGCCGGACTGACCCGCAGGAGCCTGTCAAAGCAGTGCCTGACAGTCAACCCAGCATCCTGGCCTGCAGCAGGCTGTCAAACAGGGCTTCGTCCCCAGGGCCACCACTTCAGCCAGCAAGCTGACCTGCAGGAACCTGCCAACTGCATCATACGCTGAGGCACCACTGTCGCCCGCATCTGAGAAGTCCCTAGGGCTGCCGCAGGCTGCAAAGAAGCGGGCATCGCGGGGCCCATGGTTGATCAGCGTCAGGCGGCGACTGGCGCTGTCACCAAAGTATAGGCTACCAAAGTCAAGTGAATTGACCACCAGCTCCTCAGAGTCCAGCAGCTGGAACGTGTGGGACACCACTGTGGCCGTCAGGTCCAGGATCTGCAGAGGAGTCTCGCTGGGCAGCTGAAACAGGCTCAGCTTGCCGCTGACAGGGCCTGTGTTGTCAGCTGTGAAGTCCACCTTGACCTGCAGCAGCATCAGCACTTTCGCCGGTCTGGGGAACCAGCTGTCAGTGATCACTTGAGTGCCTCAACAAGCTGCCACTGGCTGCAGGCAGGCGTTACAGCCAAGAGGCCGGCATGCTGCAACCTGTCCTCTGCACAGTTTTGCAGCATGTTGTGGAGAAGTGGGCATGTTATACGCTCTGTGGCGTGCCTGGGAGCGGGCCAGGTGCTGCCCACTTGTGAGCAGCCACGGGTAGCGGCCTTCCGATGACTGACCTGCAGGCTGCTGTCAGGGCTGCCCCTGGCACCTAGCTGGCCCTCTGCAGGGCTGATTCGGACCGGCAGGGAGCCATCCGTCTCCAGGCGAAAGGTGGCTGGCTGAGGCCCCTCATTTGTCAGATGCAGTGCCCGCTGTGTCAGGGATTCATGCAGCACCACGCCCATGTTCAGGCTGCCGTTGAGAGTGATCTGCAGGAAAAAGCAGCAGCACGGGCCTGGGACCCTGCGGGATGCCATGCTCGTCCTGTGCATGGCTGAATTGAGTATACATGGCCAATGCCTGGTTCCAGCACCCAGTGCATCCACAGCCAAGCAGCATTGGAGACTGCCGGCTTCAGCTGCAGCTGCTGCGTGTGTTCATGCAGGAGCTGTATGCTTCAAGGACGGGCCCCATGCTGGGTGCACATCTGTGGCCGAGACAACGCATACAGCACAGTGAGCTGCCCTGCTGCGTGCATCTGTGGCGCACCTGCGGCCTGGGAGGCAGCGCTCTGCAGGGCACCGTCAGGCACCCGTTATCGTCTGCCATAATCACCAGCCTGTCGTGATATTCTCGACTGCCATAATTGCCCTGGAACAGCACCTGCAGGCGGCCACAACACCAGATCTGGATCACTGCACAGCGCTCGTGGCATTTACAGGCACCAGGTTGGCTGCTGGTAGCCACCAGGGAAGGTGCTGCACTCAGCGCCAGAGGAGGCTGCGGGGACGCTCTTCACCAAGGACCGGAGCCTCTTGAGCTCAGCACAAAGCAGATCTGCTCAGCAGCTGGCAGGCGTTGCGGCAATCTGATGACGTCGGCCTCAGTCCAGCCTGCGCGACAGCCATTTGCATCACCTCGCACGAGACTGTGAGGCCCGGCGCCAGCCTGACATTCCCCTGCGGCCCCTTCAGAAGGAAACTGCTGGTGGCAAAGGACCGGATGCGCACTCCCCGCACCCTGGAGTCCACATTCTGCAGATCACAGCAGGCCTGTGAGGTGCAAGCTGGCAGTGGTCCCAGCGTGCAGAGGAGGGCATCACATAGGATGCCATGTCACTTTATCAGGGAGATTTATGTGGACAAGTTGCCAATCTGGATTGATGTCTGCACTTCCAGCCAGCCCAGCAGTACTGTCTTGCCTAAAGGCAGGCTTGAGCGAACCTTGATGGTAAGTTGGGCAGACTGGGGCTCTCCAGGCTGCACTTCCCTGAATTCCACCACTGCAGGAGAGACCTGAAAGCATGTCGCAGCGCTGGGTGCTGCTGCCATGATCGAAAGCTGCTATATGTGCCTCACACATGTGCATGCAGGTCAAGCATTTGAGCGACTATACAGCTAGCAGCCCTCTCTCTCCAACTTGCCAGCTCAACTGCTGTTGGATCCTGCCAAGGGCTGTTCAACGGACGCCAAAAACTGCTGCCACCGCTGCGACCACTTTTTCCGTCACAACAGACCATGTCCCAGCAGCCCCCCTTCCCTGCCATGGCCCCCGGGCAGCCTCTGCCAGGCCAGCCTCTGCCATGGGGGTACCAGGCCATGCCTCAAGTTCAGCCCCAGATGCAGCCCGTTAGGCCTGTGCAGGCCGCTCCTCCGCAGCCAGCGGCCCAGCCGGTGGCCCACACGGAGGAGCCCGTGGCTAAGAGGCAACGGGTGGACGAGCCCCAGCAGCAGGCAGAGCCCCAGGAGGTCGCTCCCGAGGCTCTGCCAACCATTCCAGCCCCAGTCACAGAGGGGGACGTTGTTGAGGTGTGTTGACTTTCCAGCTTGGCCTGCAGACCAACAGGCCTGCAGAGGTTGACTCTGCACCACACACAGGCCAGCAAGCCAGCCCCAGGGTCCTGCAGAGCAGCGGGCATGGGCATGGCATGGCTGTTTGACTCAAGGAATCTAGCAGGGTTGGCTGCGGCGCGGGTCCTTCTTTTGCCCCCAGCAGCTGGCTTAGGTGGATTCCCCTGTTGACTAAGGATGCTGTGCGCCTGGCGTGGGGACCTGACATCGCACTGCGTTTGTGCTGTGCAGGTGAAGTGGATCATTGCAGACGATGAGGACGAGACCAAGCCCCCTACCCTGCTGGTGAGCCTCCTTCAGTCTGCAATGCAAAAGTCAAAACACCTGTTGTCATCTTCATGGCTAGCTTGTGCTGCTGCTCCACTGCCAGCCTGCAGCAGCTGCACCGCCTCGCGCACCATGAGATGCTACTGCGCGTAATGTTGGTGCCCGGCTGCACAACAGGGCTTGCAGCTCAGTGATCACTGCTGTCAGCGTGCTGCCTGCTAGCATGTGGCTGGCTGCCCGATCCGCCTGCAGGCTCAATGTTGACTGCTGGCTTCTTGCTGCCTGGTGGTCTATTGAGTCGCTTCCCAACAGGCGCCTGCACCGCCAGCATTGACTGCTGACAGCATGCCGCCTGCTGAGATGCGGCTCGCTGGCCAATTGTGCCTGCTGCTACCCTGCAGTGGTGGAAGGCGCACATCGAGACAGTCCCTGCCAGCCGCACTGGGCCCGTCCACATCAGGTAAGCCGCCTTGCATGCTGGGTTACTGCAGACCCAGCCGCGCACTTTTGTGCTTTGCATGCGCGCCAGCGCAGCCAGCCAGCTCTCCATTCACCCCCTTTGCAATGATGCCGAGCAACCCATCTACAGGGGTGGTAAACCTTCCCCATCTGCTGCTGAAGTTTGCTGTGTTGTC